>NW_010585048.1:56217-83553 GCF_000705375.1 Tinamus guttatus | reverse complement strand
ATTTACTTGCTTATTTTTTTTCCCTTGAGGAAGAAGTTTAACCACATAGCCTCAAAAAACAGCCCCAGGGCTCCCTGGCACCTGCCTGCACCACAAGGCCAGAGCTGAAGCCTGAGGCAGCTTCGCTGAGGGAAGCTGGGGTTCAAAACCAGATGGCAGCAGGGAGGGACACATTTTGGGTGAAATTTCTGTGGAAAATCACCAGCACAAGGGCCACTTACCCCAGCAATCCCCACACAGCACAGCCAGGCACTACCATCCTGAAAAGCCCAAACCCAAAAAAACCCTCACAGGTGCTTTATATCCCCTCTTGCCCTGGTGCCACTTAAAGGGGACAAAACCCAAAAGAGCCATTAAAAACCAAACCAACAACAACAATCAAAACACCATTAATTTTTTTTTTTTTTTTTTTTGCAATGCCTGCTGCAGACGTATTGCAAGAACCAAGGCAGCTTCCCCCCCGCACGAGGTGTTTCAAGATCCTTGGGTTATTTTTTGGAGGTGCAGCAGCTCCCTGGAGGAGCAGGTTGGGAGAAGCAAACCGCGGAGCCGAGGGGTGACCGGGAGCGAAGGGTTTTTCTGCGCAGGCCGCCCCGCAGGCCCCGCCATGGCCACGGCGCCGCTCGTGTGCGAGCTCGCCTGCCACCTTCCGTCCCTGCGAGGCTACAACTCGCCTCCATCGGCGCTTCCCAACGCCCCTGCCAGCCTGCGAGCCGGAAGGGTCGGCTTTCCCACAGGATCTGCTTCCCAAGCCCCTTCCTGCGCCCAGCGGCCATGAAGGAGGCTCTGAGGAGCCAGCAGTTGCCTCTCAGTGATTTACGGGCCAAAGTGGATGGGCGGGTGATGTCGGGGCTGTGGCTTCGAGTGTGTGTGCTGAGAGGTGTTTTGCCCCCGGGGAGGGTGGATGGGGATGGGCATTTCCCTCCTGTCTGGTTTTGCATTAGGCCCCTTGCAAGGCGATGCGAAACGCCGTCTGTGTGCGGCTGTGGGGCTTCAAACTCTGGTGCCTTCGGCTTTGCAGATGAATCTTGACACTGTCTTCATGACAGGCTTCGTTAAACGGGCAGTTACACAAAAATAGTGCCCTTCTGCCAGTGGGATGCAGGCTTTGAGAAAGGGAGACGGGTCTGCACATCCCGTCCACCCAGGGAGCAAGCGAATGTTGGTGGAGGAAGAGCAAGAGAGTTTCTACGTCCTCAGTCTTGTGACTGCGGGATAATTGAGAAAAATCATCCTGAACAAGGACTGCTGAACAATGGCAGCAAATTGGGTTGATGCTCCAAATGGTCCTCAATTACTCCGTGGAAATGCTAATTGCAATAGTTCCTTTCTTCCACTCAGCACAAATCGCAAAACCCCTGAGATAAGTTTTTCTTTTTTGGCAAGCCATCTGTCATGCTAATGCATCTCCTTGCTGAGAGCTGGTTTTTCCTTTGTCACCATCACAAAGAAAGCACCACATGTCTCCCAAGCCCAGCCCAGGTCTCCACCATGGCATGTGATTCTGTACCCAGAACAGCAGCGTGTCCAACAGCCCCAGACCTGCCATGAGCTGCTGGATGGGGGTTAGCAATAGCCAGGTACCAGGTACCATCCTGGAGCAGGGGAGTGTGTATTGCTCTAGAATGGAGTTGAAAATAGGGCCACCGACTGTTTTTTCTCCTTCCGAGGGATTGATTTATCCTGATACATGTGGTTGGATCTCAAGATGCATCAGTCATTGGATGTGACTGCTTTTTTCAGACAAATTGGTCAGTTATTTCCTTGTCCTAAGCTTCAAGACGGTGGAACACACCTTTCACGAGTCCATGTTTCAGCCTGGGTGATACAGAGCAAGTCTCATTTCTAAACCAACTTTCTAGACCCACTTTGTTGTTTAGCTTTGTCTGCATGAAGCTGTTGGCTTTCCGCTGTCATTATACTCAGGTAGCACTTTACAGGTCCTACATGCTTTCCTGAAGACCTTTTGTGCAACAGTCCCATTCCTGGAATGCCTGAGAAAGAATTCCTGGTCTCTTTTCACCCTCCTTTCATAGGAGAAGGTGGTTTGTGCAGTCACCCTGCAATGCTGCCTCTGTTGCATATGCAACTTTGTGTGAATGCGGGTTGAGGGGTCAGTCTTTTGCCTTAGCTTTTGAACCATTGTGCCCCTTCAGCTTGATGTAGGGCACAGGATGTAACAATATCAGAGACCTACAAAGTCACTGAAAATAGAGAGCTGGGTGAAAGAAAACAGACGAAAAGATTGTCGTCCAAACACCTCTCCACCAGTGTGGAGCCACAGAGCTCCTAGAGACCAGGTGCTGATGTCTTGCTTCTTGTGAAACTTTTTGTTGTCTTAATACACCTTTAAATGTTAAACAATATATTCAGATTATTGTTAGGGTGTTAAAAAAGAAACTTTTTCAAATAAAATCTGGCTAAATGTCGTCTTAAAGCATCTCAGCAGCCATTCTCAGAAAGTCCCTGCCAAGCTTGACCCTGCTGCTGTGTCCTAGAAATTCCCGCTGCAGCTGCAGCCGGGTCGCAAAGGAGACTGATGCCGGCAGCCACTGCCTTCGTCCTGGCGTGCAACGTGTTTCAGGGCCCCTTCTCGCCCTGGCTGCCCCTCCACATTGCTGGAGAGGATGAAAAATCATTTGAGAGAGTCTAAGCCACATCCCCGACTGCTACCGGCTGCTGTTTCGGCATCGGTGCAGGAGGTGGTGCCATGAAACAAGCACCGACTCAGAGCGAGCGGAAAATGAATCCCAGCTCTCGACAGAGTCATTTTCTCCTAAGGAAAAGAAAAAAGTCTGCCTGTAACAAAGTGTTTTAGCATTCTTGTTCAGTGTGGAACCTTCTCGGCAATATTTTTAACTCAAAAAGAGAAGGCAAATGTGTTTGTAAAACCATATTTTAAATCATTTGGCTTTCCTCTCTTCTGCATTTAATCTTCCAAACATCTTGTTTCCTGCATTGCTCCAGCACAGAAAAGAAGGAGACATTTTGTTGTATGTAAAAGGATGTTGTTAACAGAAAGAATAAAAGCCCCTATTTAAAGTGTGGTTGTTTCTTCTGAACACACTCACACCCCCTTCTTGTGCAAAGTGACATTCCTGGCTTGTTCAAGAGCCTTTTGGGAACAAAAGTTGGTAACACAGGCCTGGAAAAAGACAAATATGCCAGAACTGGTAAAGAGTGAAAAAAAAATTAAAAGGGAAATAAAAAAGAAAGAAAAAACCCCAGGAGTGTGTAGGTGGCAGTGTTATAATCTCAGGCTGTCATCAGTTCAACGTTATTAAACAACGTCCTAAAATAGCGGCCATAATTATTCCTGTACAAAGCTCAACCTGGAGAGTTTTAAGTGCTTTCATTTCTCTCCTCCCTTCGGTCTGCTCTGCTGAGCCCGATGCTCCTCAGCAACGACACCGACAACCCTTCCCCAGGCAAAATGCCGGCCAGCACCGTTCGGCTCCCCTTCCAGAGCTGGGACGCAAGGCTCATCCAGCCCTGGAGGCTGCAAAACTGCTCCCGTTGGGCAGCAGGAACCAGATGGAGCTGAGCTGCAGTTGCTGATGAGATGCTGAAAGAAGAGCAGCCCTGGAAAAATAAAACCAACAAAAAAATCCCCCCAAAACTATTTTGCAGGGGAATTTGGGTGCCCTGTCTATGGGCAGCTCCTGCTTGGCCCCTGAGGCAGCCCAGGAATCATCCCCACAGGCCTCACCACACGGTGCCAGGCTTGTTTCTCTTGACATGAACGTAGTTTTTGTTGCATTTTTAATTGCAAGAAATGTATTTGCATGAATAAAATACGGCTCACTTGAGGATATGACCTACTTTTTATGGGAGATGAAACAACCTTAGGCTTGTATTTTCATTGCATTTGTTTCAACTCAGCTATGCCAGCCGGAGATGCTGAAGCAGATCAATAGGAAACCCACAGCTGCCAGGTTGCTTTCTTTTTTTTGGTAATAACATTTGGATTGAAACAAATGGGAGCTGCTACATCTCCATGGTGGAGCCTTTAACCTTCAGATGTGGCAGAGCTGTTTTGACAGTGCATAATTTATAGGGAACTAAATAATTTGATGAGGGCTTAAATGTACGTGTTCTGCACTGCAAGAGGGACCTCCTCTGTTTTTCTAAATTATGAACAAAAATGCTAAATAATAGATATTGCTGTAAACAAGCAGAGACTGACCCTTACTGACATGGCAACATCACATTTAAGGCACTGAGCTCCTCGCTCACGTGTGTGACACCGATAGCTTCAGAACCGTCCAGTTTGCCCACTGAAACCAGATCTGCAAGCTCTCCTGCAGATAAGCGCAATGACATTTCACTGCTTAATCAAATTAACTCTTACTAATTAAATCACACCTTCCTGCTTTCTCCACAGATTTTCCTCTCTCAAGTTGCAGCAGGAGGCTGGTGTGTGTCAAAATGCAAGGCGGATAGGAGCATCTCCAAGTTATTTTTTCTGGAATCAACACCTCATTAAAGATGTTAGCCAGATGGCAAAACAAGACATTTGTGGGCACTTGGCTTTGCTCTCCCCTTGCTCGTGCACCTCAGTTCTTCTATTGGACTTCTTTATAAGCCCAATATAGGAGCTCATAAGCATATACATTAGGAGGGCTCTCGGTGAACAGAGCACTTAGCTTAATTTTTGGCACGGATACAAATCCTGCCATAGTCCAAGAGTCACAAATGTGCCTGGGCACTTGGCTGATGAGGAGCAGAGAACTGACCCGCAGGTTTAGGGATTTGTCTACATGCGCTTTTACAGCTGCTTGATTGCAGCTAGGCCTGGTTAGGGTAACAAGGGCTTTGTTCCAGAGTGATCAATTTTAGCACAAATCAGATACGCCTGGCCCGGACGCGGTGGTTTGGACAGCCCTTCGCGCGGGCGCAGCGACACCAGCCCAGGTTTGCACAGCTGCAGGTCCGAGTGTGCTCAAGGCAAACACCTCTCCTGCAGCCTGCGCACGCATGGCTTCCCCTCAGAAAAACGAATTCACGCTGCCCTAACATTAAAGATTAAAAGCAGCTGCATCTCATCGCAGCCAGAAGATTTATCGGGCGCTCACGTCAGAAATGATGGCTCGTTGGGGAATAACCTTGGTGCTGGCACTGCACATTCTCAAGGCATATTAATCACCGTTTGTGTGCGAGTAATCCTGCTTTCCCTGGAAAGGGAGAACCAGGTGAGCTTTGGGGATTTCTGAGGTGGTTTGATTAAAAACGCCAGACTGCGCCTGGCGAGTGCTGCACTACAAATCACTTGGAGCTTGGGAACAGCCATTTAGAGCTGATGTATTCCTCAAATACAGCCCCTGGGATAGGAGCCTGGCAATATAGCCAAGCAGGGCTAGTCTTTCGATTGAAATGCTGCTTTCCTATATTACAAATAAGGAGAAAAAGAAAAGAAGAAGGGGGGAAAAAGTGCCTTTCGTTTCTTACCAAGTTTGTTAGAATAAAGTGAATTGGTTGGAGACTCAGAAAAGATGAACTGGTGTGAAAACAAGCAGAAAAGGGAGCAGGAGAAGAGGTTTCCACCACGCTGCTGTGATCGCTACCAGGCTACGGGACAGGAGTGCCAGAACATCGGCGGGCAGCAAGTGCTGCTGCCCAGAGGCCGGGGCGATGGGCACCCTCACACCACACTCGTGACAACACCCGTGCTAGAGCACATGTCATTTCTGTAAACCAAAGGCCATCCCGAGTGACGTTTTCCCCCCTTTTTAAACAACTGTGTTGAGGTGACTGCTTTACAGTTAAAATGGATGCACGACCCAAGGTAATGGCAGCTGGAACCACAGGCCATGGAGCGTGCCAGATCACAAAATATCAAATTACCAAACCTCCCATAGGGATAAAGCAAGGAGGCAGCCTCTCCCTTTCCATAAGCTCCTGTAGCCATGGGAACAGTTTGCAATTTGGGAAGGGTCTGCGGTCTGAAATCCGCATGACAGCGATGGATGGCAATCCCATGCTTGGGAAAGGCCGGGTGAGCTACGTGCACCGCAGGTCCTGGAAATGGCTCTGCCCACGCCACGGGCTCTGCCGTTCACCCGGTGCAGAGAGGAAAATCAAGGCTCTGCGGAGGGCTGGGCCCCTCCGGAGCGGCCACGGTCCAGGGGCTGGAGCCTTCGGCTGCCCCTGGGTCTCCTTCGCCCTGGCTGCTCTCGGCCTCCCTCAGCGCCTCCGTGTTCAGCGTTTCCCGGGATGCTCCTAAGCAGCGAGCTGAGTCACCCCCATTTCTGTGACACCCAGGATTCCAGAAAGGGGATTTGACAAAAAACAAGCAAAGAAACAAACAGGAAAATCATGTGTGTAGGAGACTGTGACTCTCGGGGCTTCCCCGAGGAGGACTCCGAGCTCCGCTCCGTGACCAGGCTCCGCAGGGTCTGCAGCAGGAGCAGTTGCCTCCCTCTGTGTCATTTCTCCGGGTACCGTCTATCCCCGCTGTGTCACGAACTCCATATGTCACCCACCCTGCTGAGCTGCACTGGTGGATGTTGCGTGGGAGGCTGATGGCAGGTGAAAGAAAAAGCTTTAGCCTGGTGTAGTATTTAGAAGTGTCAGCAAGCACAGTGAAATTTATATATATATATAAGGCAGCTTTGAATTTTTTTAACCCTTAATCCCAGCAATTTGCTCTAAGCACCGAAGTTCAAGCTCCTGTGGACACGTGCACCAAGGATCCCAACACAAATTACTCATCCTAGCAAAATGTGAGAAATTCTGCTCCTAAGAGAGCGAACGATTTTCTCCGTAGTGCTGCCCAAGCAATTATCTTTGTAAGAGCCGACGGAGAGACCTGACACGTCCTGCTCGAGGTGCGAGGATGGAGCTGGGGGGCTGCAGGGTTTAAACCTTGCTGTTTAAACCTCTACCTTTCAGCAGAGCTGCACTCAGGGCCGTGCTCCCTGGGGAAACGTGTGAACTGCTGGGCTCACAAATGGAGCCACACAATGATCCCTCCTGTGAATTAAAATAATTTAGTTCTCCAATTTGTCCCTAGACTCTGTTAAATCTGCTGGGGCCTTGAGAAAAGTGTGAAGTTTTTCTGTCTCCTCTGTTTATAACTTAAAATATCTGCCTACATAAAACTAACAATTTTGTATCTAAACAGTATAAAGGAAAAATCTACCCTGGTATAGAGATGTCTTCAGCTGCATGGGATTGACTGCACTGAAGACTTCTTCCACACTACAGACCATAGGCACTGGGACAAGCCTCATGGTTTGCTGAGCATCAGAATTATTCTGGCCCTGGCAATACCCGAGGTCTAAGGTCTCCCTTCCGAGAATATTATTGGGAATACAAAGGAACTATAAAGAGGAAAATGCAAAGGCAACAGCTTTGAGCCACCAAAACCTGTAACAAACTGGATTCAAACAATCCTTCCTAACAGGGCTGCAAAACGCTGCTCAGCAGCTGCTGCTGCTGCTGCAGGGCTGGCAGCTTTGGTAGGGCCAAAAGCTCGAGAGAGATTTTGGGATCCACTGGCTGGTTTTAACCAAGACAGCCCCGCTGTGACACCGTTTGCACAAGGCTGGGCAATGAGTTGAGAGCCTGTAAGTTAAAAGGCTGGGCTTTACCTTTAGCTTGGGTAAGCGGAGGAAGAGCAAGACTGCACGCCGGACAGTATGGCTCTTTTGTCTTTAATGCTTGAACATTCCTAGAAGCTGACCTGTTACATAAAACGTACAAATTGTCTTTCAGAATGAGAAACAGATACTTGAGGGAAATACAAAAATTAAGGGTAAATACAACTGTACTTACAAAAAAGATGACCCAGTTTTAAAACTTTGCAAATTAAGGAGTAAATGACACTAGATACACATTACTTTCCTTATTTGAAGGAATTGGACAAGAAATAATCTTGTGCGAGAAATGTCTGGCACATAACACATATAGTGAGGTCCCACAGAACCCTGTGGTGTCAGTCAATGCAGATAGTGGCTGCTGCTCCAAGACTCGGACCCTAGTTTGGAGTCATTAATAAATAATAAACAAATAATTATAAAGCAGTGCAACATTCATTACATATTATGTTACAAATGAGGTCCAAAAGTGCATATATTCTATTTGTTTAAGTTACAATGAGATGAAACAAGCTCAAATGTACCAAGGATTCTGGAGGGCTTTGTTTTGAGCAAATATAATTTCAAAAAGGTTTAAAATAAGGAGAACAGAAACAAGGGTTTTGACAAAGCTTTCTTCTGCAAGCCAAGCTCATACTTTCCACAGGATTGCATGAAGGAGCATTACCCTTCTGCTTCCCAACCTTCATTTACAATTAGATTAATATTCACACCCTGGCAGTTTTTGGTCCTCTAAGACAAAAGTGCATTATAGGAAATTTTTTAAATTAAAGACCTCAAAATAAGACTCGGAAAAACGCATGATGCAGCTAAAATACCATGTTCTGCAACAATAAACCGTGAGACAATTACTTTGCTACAGTGGACTAGCTTCAATAATTTCAGCTATGGCACTTTGCACCAGTTTGGGATCTTGGCTTTCAATAATTTGCACTTCTGTCCAGGTCATGCTCAGGCAGCCGTAATTTGACCGAAGTCCTGTACCTAGAATTTCCTATGGGATGGTTTTAGGTAGTTTCCAGCTGCACTGAAATTCTCCCAGTTCCTCTTCAGACTTCCAGGCTATTGAATTATGCAGTAAATGCGGGTGTCTGAACGACCCCGGACACCAAATGCATCCCTGGATTGAGGTGCCTGGGGGTCTAACCTGGGAACAACTTGCAAATAGCTCTAGAGAAACAGCCACGTTGGCCTGGCAAGGTGTAATTGAGCTAGTTCCTGTTCCTGCCTGATTAACACCCAGCAAAGAGAGGTATCAATCAGTAAATATCAAATCAAATTACAATTTGTATTTTTCTAATGGTGACTGACTATTACTTGTAAATTAACACAAATTCTTTAGTCCAACTGCCCTTTGGGGCAGTAAATCTAGAAATAAATGATTCAGCCAAATGCACAAACTTTTGCAGCCCACCTGAAACAAAAAAAATACATTTTCTTCATGTTCTTTGTTCTACTTGATTATTTTCTTTACCTTTTCTCTGGCCCAGCCCTGGATTTATTCCACATGCAGAACGAGCACTTGCTCAACAGCAAGCAGCATGTGTGGAAGAGCTGCAAGAACAGGGCTTTAGAGAGATTCCAGCTTTACAGGAAAGATTTAAAAAATAAATAAATAAAAGAAAGGAAAATATCCCAATTGTCTTGGTTATATTATTGATTATATAACCAAGCCCTACTGTTATATTTATGATCCTATAAATACAGAGTTGCCCTGAAATAGTGGCCTACAAAATGACAAAGGGAGCGAGGGCACCGCACGGGTGCCCTCCTGGCTGCGAGGAGGGGCAGAGCGGTGGTGCTCAGCACGGGGACGAGGACATCTGGTCGTACTCGGGGCACTTGAGCAGCGCCGGGTAGTTACTGTTCATCTGCAGGGAGGCCTCGCTGGAGATGTCCGAGGGGCTGCGTCCCCGCGCCCACGCGTCCGGGTGCAGGAACTGCCCGGAGTAGTCGGAGCAGTTGCTCAGGCGGGGCCGGTAGAAGCTGGGGTGAGGGCGGTAGATGTCCTCGGCCGTGTATCTTTTCATGAACAAGTAGACGGACATCACGCCGGCGCTCTGGAGAGGAGAGAGAAAGACACGCGTGCGGCTCCTGCCTCCTCCGCCAGCACCGGCACAAGGAAAGGCTGCTTTTCTGGCTCTCATGGTGGCACCTGAGTGTCACCAAGTCCCTGCTCCTCCCTATGCTCCTGGGACCCTACAGTAAACACCGTGACACAATAAACACAGTAACAGCATCTCCTCCTCCTCCTGATTCAAGCACTCATCAAATCATTTGCCCCATGAGCGCCCCAGGCTCGGGTCTCTCTGCCCCCTCACTATACCTGCCTCCCACCACACTATAAATTACTCATCTGATCTCAGGGTCTGCCTTTAAAACCCATCACTCCTTCCTGACAGCCCCTGGACAACAGCTATGCTAGTGTCCAGCACCTGAGGACAGAATATGCTCATTACAGGCATGTGACAGAGCTCCCAGCTGGCCAGTACCTCTGTGAGAAGGAAAGAGATCGCAGAGAAAGCAAAGGACCATCCGTATTTGTAATTGAAGAAAGTTTCAGAGTCCTTGGTCCTGTTCAGCATCTCGTCATTAATGCTGGAGATGTACAGGACCAGCCCCACCACCAGCGACAGACCTGAGGAGACAAGAGGGAGAAAGGCAGCAGGAAACACTTTAGGTGCAAAGCAGTTCATGAAGCACCCTGTTTTAAGCCCAAACCTGCAGATGAAACTGCAAACAGGAAGGCCGTGCTTGGAATGACTCTGGAAACAGGCTGCTCCCTGTTGAACTGAGCCAGGACATTTATATCATTTCATTTGAACCATTATGTTCTTAAGCAGGTTCCTCTGAACTGTGCACTGTGTAGGAGCCTGCTTCAAAGCTCAGCTGTCACAGCTATTTGTTTAACACTGTGATAACACCATGAATAAAACATTCACTTGTCTCATGTAGACATATCCTGGCTGATTATTTGAGGTTTCAGATCTCTCCTGCGACCGACTTACTGTGTGAGAAGGAAGTGTCCTCTCCCCAGCCCATGCTCATGGAGCTGCTCCTGAGGGAATAACTGTGGATGCTTTTCCTCTTTTCCTCCTGCCTCCTTGCGGCACAGCTGCCTCAAGGGAGTCTTGCTAGGAGGCAGACACGGATCCTGCCACCCAGGGTGTCTGGGGGTCACCCCAGGAGCCCCCCAGGCATCAGCTGGGGAGAGGAGCCAAACAGCACTGAAAAGCACCCAAACGAATGTCCCCTATGGTCAAGAATTTGCTGCTTTTTCCTAATTACATGCAGTGCACAGGATGTGATATTAGCATTGATTTTCACTTTGTCCAGCAGGGCTTGCATCCCTGAGGCCAGCGCTCACAGCCTGTCACATCCGCCAGCGTCGCTCGCCCCACCGCGGAGCCCGTGGAGGGGCAGGCGCTGGAGCTCGGGGGAAAGAAGATTTTGACAAACACCCAATTTACCCTCCCCTTCTCCAAAACAATCACATCAATGGCCCCAATGCTGTTTTTTTAGCATTGCTGTCAGCCTTTTCCCTGCATGCCATTAATTTGCTGCTCTCAGTGGCCAATTCTGCACACAAAACTACTGTGTGAACCTGGCTCATATTTTGGTTGTACCACGTGAGTTATTTCCACCTGTGGCACCTGTTTTACCTGTGGACATACCTTAAATTGAAACATAGTATTTATATTCATAATATATTTACGTTTGCTTTTATGAACTATAATATTCATAAAAATATAGTTTATGGCAAACGGTCAAATGGGGTTTCATGACCCTCCTAAACCAGAGAGAAGCTTGTGGTAAAACCCGACAGATGTGTGACCCAGGGGAATTTTGGCAGGCAAAACTCACCAGACAGGATGAAGAATATTCCAGACACAAAGGCGAGGATGGTCCTGTGTGGCCGAATGTGGCCGATGTTGCTCAGTATAAAACCAATGAACATGAAAAAGAGGCTGACCAAGGGGAAGGGGGTAGCAGAACGAATCATCTCTGATTGGGAGAAAAGCAGAAGAAGGTGCAATAAATTAATGATGTCCATGGACAGAGGGCTCCACGTGCCCTGTCCTGCTACCGCCTCGTCCCTCCTTGCTCCCGTTACTCTCCCCAGCCCTAGTAGGGTCCCCCCCTCTCCTCAGGTGCCCTTGCTAACCAGACAACTGAAACGGCATTTTGACAGAAATATCTGTTATAGTAGGGTCCCCCCCTCTCCTCAGGTGTCCTTGCTAACCAGACAACTGAAATGGCATTTTGACAGAAATATCTGTTAATGTTTACATTTCCGAGGGTCTCCATGTGAAGTGCTACATAAGGGGAAAAAAACACGCCACTCATGGAATCTGTGTTCTTCTCCAGCATGGCTGCATTACCCAAGACTTTTCCTTATTAAATCAAAGATGACTACAGAATTTATACTGAGAGCTGTGATGCTCCATCTTTAACTCATTCCGCTGGGTAATGCGTAAAATTGACCGCTGCAGGAGAAATACTGCTGCAAATTACTGAGAGGAGAATATAAAGCTTCCATAAACAGGAGCGCTGAAAGGAAATTGTACTGTTTACAGCCTCTGTGAGCTTCCTGCCATTAGAAAAAAGATGCACTCAGAAATTTAGGAACACATCAGATGATTCACACAGTAAAAGACACAGTGGCAGCACCACCAGTGAAACAAGAGTGTCCTCAGCGAGGACACAAAGGGGATTTTTAGGGGCATCCCTAGTGACCCATTGTGCTTTGCAGGCTGCAAAGAACAAGATCCCACCAAAGATCACTTACTCAGGACGTTGATTGTGGACTCGGACGTCATCTGGACATTCATGGGCATGACGTATTCTATAGTGAAGCACCGGCCACGCTCTTCACCTGCAGGAAAGGACTGATTCATGCCTGCAATTTAATTGCAGTTTTTATTTGTGTGTGTGTGCATGTGAAAAGTGGCTTTAACATTAATTTCCGTGCATGCATAAAAGCCATCTTGCTTTTTCATGCTGCTTCTAACTTGAGTGTTAGCATTTGGTGCTGAAGAATGTATCTGTTAAGTACAATCTCATGGAGAGATCAGCTTCCTGCCTTTTAAAATGTCCCTGCTGAAAGAGCAATAGCTGCCTGCACAGGCAGGAAGGAGGCCAGCGTTCTGCTCAGAAACATATCAGCTCAATCAATACAGTGCTGGTCATTCAGTACTTTTTTACGGGAATAATGGAAACCAACAGGTTCCAATATGGGAGCAGTGGATAAAACCCTTGTTTTCAAACTCCTCTTGCCAATGAATTTAGCATGAGCAATTGCTCTTTTGAATTATAGAGCTCCAAATCAATGGGTAAGATGGCTAGCAAGAGGTGGGAGAGGTGGGGGTGACAGGCCCTTTCCACGTGGGACAGATATTTAATACTTGATACAGACTGCTGATATATTCTTTTTTTAAAAAGGATTCCCTGATTCCTTGGAACACAAAAGTACAAACTCAGAAGCCAGAAGATTTAAGGTCACATCAGGAGAGGTCCCAGGGTCCCTCTCTCCTAGGGCTTTCTTCAAAGCAGTGTTGCAGACTTGACAATATTTTGAAAGTGTCAGTCTGAAACCCCCATTTCTTTGGGTTTTATGCAACTTTCTCCCCTTGGCCAAATCGCTTCATCAAAATCAGCATGAGCAGAGGAAACATTTCAGCTGACCTGAATCTAAATTTTCCTGGGACAAAAACACTTGATGGGGGGTCATGGGTCCATGGTCTATGGAGGCAGCTCCGGCAGGGGCTATTGTGGCATGAAGGAACCAGCCTCCT
The DNA here is from genome assembly GCF_000705375.1 of Tinamus guttatus. The sequence goes on along the minus strand of NW_010585048.1, from coordinate 70,160 downwards.
GCCTACACGAGGAGGAAGATTTGATGCCAAAGCTGGGCACGGGGTGTTTGCACGTCTGGAAACTGCTTGGCAGGAGCCTGGAAGCAAAGCTGGGCCTCTAGAAACCCCAGCTGCCCATGCCATTTTCTGCAGAAAACACAGTAAGAACGTCAGCAGTGAGAACTTCTCCATGCGAAGGCCGTACCTGACAAAAAGCAGACCCTCCAGAGCCCCGAGTGCAGCGACATCTTGATCTCCGTCGTCTGGTTTTGGGGCTGCACGGTGCCCTCCTCCAGGTAGAGCCAGTAGTCGGTGCTCACGGAGATGCCCAGGAGGCCGAGGCCGCAGACGGCGAAGACGCTGCTGAGCAGGGTGAGAGCCTTCCTGCCACACGTGCTCATGCCGAGGCGCATGGGGGGCCACGGCGCCGGGATGGGGGCGCTGGGGACACAGGGGACAGCGCGTGAGCGGCTGCTGCAGCCTCGACTCTTTGCAGCTTGGCCTTCCGGAGGAACCGCCGGCGTCAAAAGCTTCCCCCCGCCTCGTAAATTGCTTATTTAGGTCAAGCTGAAATAAGTCATTAAAAAAATCGCGGCGTGCGCTGACAGATGGAGAATTTGAACCAAATCCTACCTGACTGCGCCCGGCGCGGTCCTGCGGAACGTGCCCCGGCGCCAGGCCCTCTATCTGCCGCTTCCATGGGCTCTGCGCAGAGCCGCCGGCTCCATCCAGATCCAAAACCCCATCTCCCTACGGATTTAGCTGTGGCTAAGCTCAGGCTCCGGCTTACTCAGGGGTTTTGATCAGCAACCGCATGGCTGCGGGCGGCAGCGCCGACGGGATCTCCTCGCTCCAGGAGGGACGAAGACACCCAGGGCCCAGATCTACAGACACACGTATGGGCAACATGCCCACGGTCACACAGATCCCTGACCTTCCCAGACAGGAAAACAGGGCAGCTACAGCTACAGCCTCCTTGTCTGGAAGGCTCTGGGTAAACACTGTTGATGGAAATGCAAAAACATCCTTGCACCGCATGTTGCTTGTGCATGGAACCTCTTTTTTTTTTTTTCCTTCTTTTACTGTCGCTAATTTGTAGAAGCTAGCAGTCCTGAGCGTCTCTCAGGCTGATAAAGTGCTACCAGAAATCACAATTCTAGCACAGCAGAGCAAATGAACAATTAATATGGAGGGAAGAAACACCACAGAAATGAGAGATTAGAGGAATAAGAGCAAGAAAAAAAGAGATATGAGGGAGAGAGGGTGCTCTGGTGACTGGGAACGAGGCAGACAGTTCTGTTGACTGCTTTTATAAAGACAGTATGAATCACAGATAAGTGCCATATCATGTATATTTTCCAAGGTACATTTTGCTGTTGTTCGGCATTGCAGACCACAAGCAACAAGGGGAAAGAAATTCCATATAGACAACAAAGCTACCAAGTTTAACACAGTAGCAGCAGGATGCATCTTCCTCAGCCTCTTTTAAAAATTACACAGGCCTTGTTTATGCTGCGTGAAGTTTCAGGGGACAAAAAATGAGAGATGATGGAGGGCGAGGCTCCAAACATTACACAGTATTAGCTACTGCGCTGAACTGCATGATAAGGAAGGCAGAATCATCCTAAACAAAAAGATGGTGACTTCATTTCATTTTAAACACTTACTCCCAAAATAATGACAGATAAACTTGAGAGTGGTGGCAAACACATCACACACCTCTCTGGATGTCACCTTCTGAACTAACATGGGAATAACTCAATCACATCTATATTCACATCCTATGTTTGTTATTCTAGCACACACTGGTGAATGGGCACCTTGGAATAAAGGTTTTGCTTCTAGTATCGCTGCAGTGAAAGATGATGAGATTTAGCAGTGAGATCAGAGAATGTGACTCCTGTCTGGCCCAGGAGATGACTGGGGATTCATGTTCTGAAGCATCATTTTTGAGGGGTGAGGAGGAAACGGATTTTGTTCTTCCACCTCTGAAGTAAATATGCTAACGCTTGCAGTGACTCTCAGAGATGTCAAAAACCTCATATTGGCACTTCTACACTTGAAAGCCTCCAAGGAGAAACTTCCACCATACTTCCCTTGTGATAAATGCAAGCAGAAGATGCTCCAATAGACACTTCTAGGTTTGCAAGTCAAGCTCTTTCAAAGGAGCTCCCCTCTCTTGCAATGTACATCCCTGGCATCTCTATACAACCAAAGCACACTTCGGTTCTCCTACAGCTCCATCTTAGGAAGATCTAATAGCAGGATTCATACAAGAATGATATGATGGAAGCGCAGAGTTACCGTGGAGTCCAATAACTGCATTTACTGAACAGATGCAACACAGAGCCTCTCTGCACCTCCACCTCGCTGCGCCGGGTAGAGTCTGAGAGAGAAAAACCAGTGAATGCTACAAGAAAACCTGCAAATGAGAGAGACACAGAGAGACGCACGCACAATTATCCCACACTACCCTGAGTTCAAAGCAGTCTAGTACATCTTGCTACGAAGCAGATGCATCTGCGCCTTCAAATGTGGCAGCAGCTATGACAATTCTCTTCCAAAGGAGGTGAGGGCCTTGGCTCTTCCTCCTTTCGCACCAAGCAGAGTTCTCCCAAAGGGTCTGACCTACAGGAAAAGGAGTGTGATCCCTTACAGACGGCCCAAGCAAACGCTCCATCTTATGCTACTGCAAGCTTGAGATCATCGGGTCTAAGTCAGGCACACACTGCTGAGAGGAGGAACAGCACAAAACCCAGAAAATATTCCCCATTTTTTTTTCTGGCAGTAGTTGAAGAGTGGCAGCAAGCTAAAGAATGGTAGTTAAAGGACAGAGAAGCATCTACTCCAGAAACAGTCCTATATTTTAACAGTCCAATAACAATACTGAACTGTTTTAATATGTTGGCAGGGAATAAAATTGCATTTATCTTTGCAGAGAACATGCTTTTTCCTAGACCTTTAAAGATGCCCTTTGGTCCTGAGACAGGACCAGCAAAGCACAGATCCTCTGACTCCTCAGTTCTACCTCCAGCCCACGCTGAGCCGTGTTTTCTAGCGGCCACAACTAAATGATCAGTGTTTACTACAGTGTTTCATCCCTGTTGGCATTTTGGTGGTAAATGGAGCTCGAATCAATTCTTGGCTGATGTATCATCAACAAAATTCCTTACTGCACATTTTTTATTTGGAAGGAGCCAAAAATCAAAGTAGGGAGTATGTGAAAGTCCAGATAAAGTCATTCAGCAGAAAATAGCTAAGGAGGTGATTCCCTGTGGTCTGCTGTTTGTCAACAACCAGGCCTGAGAAAAACACGCTGGTTTGGCAATAATTTATGTTGGTCACTGGGGCAACTCTAACAGCAGGAGAAAAAGAAAGGGGTCAGGCATCAAAATGACACCTTTCATTTTTTTTTTCTCTCTCACACTTTAATTTCCATGTAATCACTTATTGCTGCTGTGCTAGAAAATAAAATCAAGCCTGATGAAGCAGGGGACAGGGATGCAGGGATGATGCACAGCCACAAATCAGAACAAAGCTTTTCTGAAGTCCAGTGCCTTAAGAATTAGCAGGGCTCTTAAAGAGTTTACAAGGATATAAACAGAAGTTGGCTTGATTTGCAGCAGAGATTTAGCCTCTGGTAACCATTATGAGTTGTGTTATGCTTCACACTGCTAAAAAAAGTGAGGCTGTCTGGTTTCCAACAGTATTTGTATGACAAATTAAACAAATATAGCCCCAAAGAATTCTGAGAAATAGGACCTTAGAACTGTTCCTGCTCCTTCAATCACCCTGTGCCTCTTGGTAGCAATCCAGGGAATAAGAGGCAGCCTGCAATGTAGCCTGCAGTCCTATTAATGAATTTCTTTCTGTCTTGGAGCCATAGCTTCTGACGGGTATTGTACATGCACCTCTCAAGGACGGACACATTCAGAAACCGAGATGGATATTGGCCTTGCTACTAACCCAGCTCACCCAGACCCAGGAGCCATGTGCAGCGTTACTGCTCCCAGCTCACAGAAAGAACCATCCTGGTCGGAGCTTCTGCCCACACCTCCGTGCCCTAACACAGAGCACAAGCCATCGCCCCAGGCTGTGTGCATGGGCTGTGAATAAATATATAAATATGGCACAGGATGAGTTGTATCAATACATCCCCGAGTTCCGCAGGGGAACAACGCTCCTTTTTCCCCGGTGTACGAGGAGAAAGAGCAGGGCTGAGCCAAGCAGAGGCGGCAGCTATTGATTTTTATGTTGCTAGAGCACTGCCAATTTCCCGACGCTTGCGAGGCGGGGAAGCACAGCCAAGGTTATCCGAGCCGCCGGGAGGGGAGGCTGCGTTGGGGAGGGATGCTGGGCTGCAGAACGAGCAGGGGCTCTGCCTCCGCGGCCCCCGCTGCAAGGCAAAGGCACGGGGACACCACGGGGCACGGGGCGGAACGGAGAGAAAGAGAAAGAGAAAAGGGGCATGGAACCTGCTGAGGGAACTACCAGAGGCACAAAGAGCTTCGGGGAACTGGGTAGGAGCCTGCAAACGCACCAAGAGAGAACGAGCTGTGATGGAGCTAAACTGAAAGGACGGGCTCCCGCTAAGCTGTGGCAAAAAACTGGGCTAGCTAAAAATAAAGGGCCTTCATAAAGGGCCTTCAGTAAAGCGCGATCTCTTTCTCAGGACAACGCACATATGAAGGCAAAAATAGACAGGTCAAGGAGAGTGGCTCCTTCAGAAGTAAACTTTCTTAAGCTGCGATGGTTTGGGCAGTAGGACCAGGCCCTGGGGCTCGTGGTGCCCCAATCTGTAAGTGTGTTTAAGGGGAAGGACACCCCTTCACACTGTGCAATGCAAGGAGGACCCTCTCTTGGGCAAATCAAGATAACTCTACAGCAGGATTATGCTGTAAGAGCTAACTTGCAGGTGCACCCCAAACCTGCAACACAGTGAGAGCCAGAAATCTTTGGAATTTCTGCAAATGCAGCCTGTGCAAAGGGGAGGGAAGGGTTAGGCATTTCCCATCCCAAAGACAGCAACGTGCCAAAGCCTGGAATTGGGCAAGCAGCCTCAGCTTGGCTCGAGGAGGCTGAAAGCCCATGAGATGCAGCGAGTAGGTTGGAGCCCAGGCGCCTGACGAGGCAGATGGGCTGCGCGGAGCCGGGGCCGCCGGGACACAGCTCAGCCCTGTTGATTTCAGGAGAGGATTTTACCTCAAAGGATCTTGGCGCGAGGCAGCGCGTGGTGAGACGTCTTCATCTGCAGCTGGGAACGCGCAGCACAGGCGAGGAGGACAGGCCGATCTTAGGGGAAGCCTCCACAGCTCCCATCTGGAGACTCTGGAAGCTGCGGACGGCCAAAAGCAGCTCTGCAAAGCCAGCCATGAAAACTGAGGGATTTGGAAAGCTGTGTAAAATGGTTTTGATGCTGGAGTTACTGCTCAGGAAGCACAGCAAATGTGTACTATAGGCAGGAAAGAAAAACAGCACCCAGCTGTCCTTTTTCTGTACAATAACTGCAGGGAGGTCGGGATGGCTGAAGAGAAAAACAATTCCCTGGGCTCTAACAGCACGGGAAATGGAGGAGGACCAAATGCAGAGAGCTGCCCTATGTCCTGCAGCCGGAGCGGTTGGTTCATCCGAGCCCAGGCCGGACAACGTGCCCACGAGCCCCAGCCTGGCCACGGGGCCCCACGGGACAGGTTTTCCATGGGAAGGAAGAAATATTAATGCAGCATTGCTGGGCTGCATTAGTGCCACCAAGAATTTCCCCAGCGCCGTTCCCCATCCATTGGAAAAAAATAAGTATAAAATCTTTTTTGATGTGGAGAAGGGTTAGCTTGATATCAAGAAATGAAACGGCCTGTATCATAGCCCTTTGAACAAGACCTGGTAACTGCTGCTCCCAGCAGCCATAAACTTCAAAAGAATCAATAAGGACTTGCAAGCTTCCTGCTGGCTGCTGAGAGCAGCTCTGGGCTGCAGGGCCAGCACACACAACGCCCAGCACGACAGGCCACGGGGAAGCAGCAGCACTCGGTCCATCGACAACACCGCACGCTCGACACAGCGGTTTTGTTTGAATAAAAGGCTACTTGTGAATCATTTAAACCTATATTAAGCCACACCAATGATAATCATATATTTTTTTCTGGTGATCGGGACTATTCCCCCTGGAAAATAATTAGAAGAAACTGGTGAATATTACAGTGACCACAGCACTGTAATGTTCATCAGGAACACATTTAATGCGTGGGATTACTCAAGATTTTTCTTTTCAACTTGTCACTCAACTTCTTTCAGAAATTCTTCTTTTCCCTCATATTTCCCTTGCATCATTTCTTTTCCAAGCTATTTCTTTTCAGGCTTGATCCTGCAACGCAAGAACAAATTAAAACGCTGCATAGAAAACACCACAATTTTCTGCTGAATCACCAGTATACTCTGTGAATCCCCAAAGCTGATCCGTGACTGCTCTCCCCTCTCCTCCTTACCCTGTCTCAGCCTTTTGCTGCAAGCTAGTCCAAATTTGCACTTTTGGCCTGCTCTAGCTTTGCAAGGGCGGTTGTATCACGGAGGAACTGAGTACATCTCCACGTTGCTGCTGCATTACAGGTGCAGGGATGAACTAGAGGGAGAAAAAATTATATTCCCAAGGTCAAAGCAGCAGCAACTTTGATCTGTTTCCCAATTCCAGTCCATTTCCTGAAAAAGTCTAGTTGAAGGATCAGCTCCATTGTAGCCATCAGAGCGACAGGCTCCAGTCCAGCTTTTACTAATGCCAGCAACGTTTAACAAGTAAAATAATCAACAGAACTGAGCTCAGCATCTGATAACCAAGCTCCAGCTCACAGTCTCCAGTGCAGCTCATGCACATACAACTAGTGCTCATTTACATGGTCTCTCTGGATCCACAACCATCTCCCTCAAAGCTCATGTTGAACATATCCTTCCTACTCATCAAGAGCCTCGTTGCTGCTTGGTGCTTTAAGGTTCTTACCTCTTTTAACCCCAGCTCAAGTAATGCTTTGGCAAGCGGAAAACCTGCGATGTTCACTTTGAAGGTCAATAAACTCTGGCAGAGCGGCCAAAAGGCAGGTTTTGCAGGGAAAAAAGCACTTCGCTCAGAGCCTTTGCTCCTGGCTGCCTCCAAAAGAGACCAGACCTCACGGGACCCCGGGGTGGCAGAGGCTCCTTGGCCTCAGCTCTCCCCCTCTGACCGACTAATGCCGGGAGCTAAAACAGGGGACCAGGCTAGTGACAGGTGGGTCGCCACAGCCACGCTCCCATGGACTCTACTGCTGCAGTTCTGCAAAAAAAAAAAACATTCTGCAAAACGCATTCCTCAGGAGGGAAGTGTGAGCTCAAGTTTTTGCTCCCAATACATGCACACAAAGTCCAGTTTGCCAGATATAAAATATAGACATTCAAAATGTAGCAAAACGCATTCCTCAGGAGGGAAGTAGGAGCAAAAACTTGAGCTCACAATACACGCACACAAAGTCCAGTTCGCTAGATATAAAACACAGACATTCAAAATGCACATCACAGGCAACAGGTTGAGAATTCTGCTTTGTGGAGTCCTTTCCCAGTGCCCCTTCTCCCTCTGTAGATAAGGCAGACATCTGATATTCATCTGCTTGCAATATGCTAGTCACATCGTTCATTGGGAACAATCTCAAACTGCAGGTTTTAATACACTGCCAAGAGCTACAAAGGAAGAATAACAGGGAATATTGTAAAATATCGTAAAGCAAAATATTGTAAAGCAAATCAGCTGGGAACTTTGCTGTAAGATCTGCCTCGCTCTGTGCAATGCAAAATGGTGCTTCCCCATTAACCTCTGTACTCTCTAATTTACTGGCTGCACTTCACAGGCTAAACACATCAGCCCCAGTAACCCGCTGATCCAGTGACCCTCTTCTGGTTTCAGCGTGGTGTGCCACCCTCGGATCACCTTGTCTGACGCAGATTATATTGTTAATAGCCCAGCAGCACGGATAAATGAACACCCTGAATGTGCAAAAACTGGAGAAAAGCAGAGGAGCAGCTGGCGCAGCGGCAGGATGCATCCACATCACATCAGGACTGAGCCTCGCTTGCTTTAGGAGAATAGCAGACCTTCAGCAGTCACTTTTCTGCACACTTGCAAAGGTTGTTTAAGAGGGTGCAAAGTCCTGCAATGGTTTGGATTCTGCTATAGACTGAAAAGAGGAAAATAAATCCCTTCTTTGCATAATGACACCTATTCAAGGTCTCTCTGTCCTTCCTGCAGCAAGGCAGGACATAATGTGACTGAAGATCCCAGACACCTTTTCCATACCTGGCCATGCAGGATATTTAGGTTGTTTCAAACTGATGTGACTATGAACAGAAACCACATATGCAGTGTAAGCCTTTCCTCAGCCCTGCGGGAACCATGAATTATGAACACCAAAGCAAGAAATTTCTCTGGGCTATAAACTTTTACTGCTACGGAAGGTCTAGAAGTAGCTGCAGTTACACACCCTGGTTTCAGGGGATGCGAGGATGTTCAAGGGAGAGGAGTCAGCTCTTCACCAACACCCCATTTCCTTCTCTTCCTTTAATGCTCAACGCATGACAGCTCAAGTTAAATAAAGCAGCGCTGTGAGTTAAAAAATAGCATCAGGAGCCAGTTAAAAATACTCCACCTCAGCCTTCTCTCCAGTTTTGCATGTCCTGTGGGGCACACGAACCCCAGGCACCTGCCTGGTGGGATGCAGGGAGGAGTTTCCCTGTCCATTGGAGGAGCTCCCCTCCTTGGGGCTTCGTGGAGCTCTTTTGGCAGTGCTGGCAGCTGTAGCAATTTCTGAAAACCTTCCGTGTGATAAATGGGAGTGAGCAATCCCCTGCGCGCCGTCGTGCCTCCGAACAGCGAACCCTGCAGACCAGAGCACACTGTGCAGGAACCCTGTGTGCAGACCAGGCGGGCTCCGACCTCTCCGTGCTGTTTCAGACAGTTGAGGGGACACAGCAGATCCTTGTTATCCAGCTAACGGAAAATGACACCCCCTTTCCCACTTAGAAACCAGCTCAGCAGCTTTCTGCGGAGCACCGAAACAACAGCATATTAAAATTGGAGAAGGGCTGTACTCCCCACACTTCAGACAAGCATCTGAACAACTCAAGGGTCATTTGCTGTTTCCATTAAAACCTGCCAAATCCAACTGCCACCTCTCTTGGCTTTGCTTAAGCCACTTTGGACACAGCTTCTAAGCTCACAAGAGTTGTCTCTGTGCACGAGCTCTTGTGATCTGGCCCTGAGCATCCGCAGAGGCTTGGGCTGATCTGCTCTGAGGGAGGATCTGTGCTGTATGGCACTTTTGGGCTTTCATAATCAGAACATGTGATTTTAAAGTATAAAATAAGCATTTTCACAGCATTTTTGAGATACTGAACTTAGAATTGCCCAAGATTTTAGCAAGATTCATTGCCAGTTTGAGGATTTAACTGTTAATATCCCAGCAAACAGGATTCCCGAGGAATCCACCAGTTTAAAACAGTGTGGCTTAGCTGGCCTGCACCTTCTCTCTTCCCTTTCTGAGCCCCCCAGACTTTTCTCTGTTTGATTATTAAGTCCTCTGGAGCCCAGCCTGTCTGCTCAGCTGCTGATACAGTAACACCTGGCCAGCTCCTTTGCAAACAGCAGGCAACAGAGAGGGAAATCCTGCAAGTTCTCATGCATCCAAGCGGTCCCTACACAGGCCATGCAGGTTGGGACAGAGGGAGCCCCACGCCACCTCCCGAGCTCATCCGTCCCCTTGCTCAGCATGGGGAAGCACAGCCACATCCTGGAAAAGTTTGCAGGGAAGAGGTAAAGGGTCCACCCGGCCTCCTCCTTCATCCTTCCCCCAGACGGGCACCCACAGCCAGATGGGCCTTGCTCTGAGCACCGTGTTCTTCACCTCTGCCCTTCCCCTGCTCACGCAGCCGCTTCAGAGCATCCCTTGGTACCAGCAGTGCCTCTCCTGCCGCCTACATAATAACCTGATGTTTTCTGCTCCGTGTGGTTGGTAAGATGCTTTACAGCAAGCACTAGTCAGAACACATTAAACTGACCCAGAGATATTTATTTCTCTTTCAGCCACCCCAGGTTCCCTTCCATTACATGAAAAACAAAAACCAAAGGCAGTTTTGCGCTGATTTCTTTCCTGTCTGTATTACACCTCTTCTGTGCTTTAGGAGAGATCTGCTGCTTCCCCAGCAGTAACTCCAGCCTGAGAAGCATTTCACACAGCTCTCCAGGTCACCTGGTTCTCCAGGTTAGATCTGGGGAGTTGCTTCTTGTCACCTGCAGCACCCAGGATCTCCCTACAGTACCCAAGTGAAACAGTCATTTTCTATCAGATGCAAAGTCCGTGCACTCCTGAATGCCACCAGAGAGACAAAAGCCCTGAGCCTCCCTGTCAGCAAGAATTAGAGGAAATCAGGCACAGAGGCAGGAGATGGGAACGTGGGAACGGCAAGAAACGAAGGCAGAGCCACTGTTCAGTGCAGGTATTTTGGCAATGCCACAAACTGGGGTTTTGTTTATTTTGTGAAAGGAATGGCACCCACGCACACTCAGCGAGGACCATCTGAAGGTGGAAAAGCACAAAGGGAGAAAGAGCAGCAGCCAGTCCTACCACAGTGGCCGAGACCCCACGACAGGCTGGGAAGATCCTTTTTCCCTTGCTTCTGTTTATCCCTGCTGGGTGAAGCTTCAACTACTCTTAATCCAAGGCAAACCTGTATAAACCAGGAAAAGCCTGTTTTCTTGCATAGGTTGACGTTCTGGTATTAACTTTTTTGGCTGAGATTGGGTTCTGCTTTATACCATTTAATAACTGGAATTAGAGGGATGCGGATGCTTGTCCGGGAGACCCTGCTGCAGTCCCAGGCTCCGGCCATCACTGCAGAACCAAACACACAGGGCCCACAGGCAGCCCCAGCCAGAGCTGATGCACAAAAAAGGGAAACCTCTTTTAATCAAACATTTAATGTCTCCTGAGAAGGAATCTGGGGCACGGTGCTGCTCGCTCGTGGCGCTGCTAAAGCAAGGGGGGACTTTCCTGTTCTCCACGGCAGCTCTCACAGATCCGAGCCTCCGATCCCTGCGGAAGGGGATGTCACCCAGGAGCACTGAATGGGAAAATGAATGATCTGCAAGTGGATGGGGTCAGTGGATGCCATCTGCTCTACTGCTCAAAAAAGCCCCCCTCTAAGCATCACTCCAGCAAGGTTTTCCACCGACAAGCAATGATGCCTCCCTCTGTAACGAAGGGAAAGGTGGAAGTCCCAGCTTGCAAAGAAAGGGCCAGGACACAAACACCACCGATGTAAATGTGTAATATCACACGTGGATGTATGATATGCGGTAATATCACATGTATGTGGATGTATGGTATTATACGTGGTAATATCACATTTTCTAAATCTGACCACGCATTATTCTAGTCCTATGATAAACCCCACCTTCTCAGTCAGTATTTTAGGATATATGCCAGAAGGAAGCACAAGGCTGCACAACAATAAAACTGGTGTAAGTGGCCATGATTCCCAATCCTGTTCCCAGAACACACTTAGAACCCAAGTGCCATAACACGCACTAAGATCAAGACTCCCAGAAAAATTTTTAAACCCATGACCTAGAATCATCTAGTTATTTTAAAAGTGCCCAAAGATTTAAGTCTTCCCAGCTTGATTAAGAAAGAAGCCCTGGTGCACTCACTCTATCCGAACACTCCCACAGATCCCGGTTTGCTGATCTGGTTTAAATCTCTGTAGGCTTGTGCATTACTTCCCTTCTTTATCCTATATTCCCTTCCCTCTCCAAAGCTGAAGTTGCAAATGCTGTGGTATGGACTCTGCCAGATGGGGATTCATTCAGTTCAATGAATATATTCAACAGCTACAATAACACAACAAGCAATGGGAGAATTAAACATACAGAAACACTTCTGTCCCCTGGACACCACGCTTTACAGCTGCACACTGGCCCCGAGCGGGTGCTTGGGGAGTGTGTTCATTCCTTCTGCTGCTCCCTCATCATCCCAGGGGAGCCCTTGTTTGGGAAGATATTCCTGAGGTTTTTCCCTTCTCTGGGGTCCCATCGGAGACCACAGAGTGACATCCACCCCACTGCAGCCCTGCCGAGCTGCTCTGTGGCTCTCACCAAGGCCAAGCGACGACAGCCGCAGCAGCAACCTGCTCCCACGGAGCCTCCTCGGCAGCACCCGGAGCTCAACACACCTTCCTTTCCCCACATTCTTGCCCAAACGGGGCTACCTCCAGCCAACGTAACCCCCTTGCTGCCCTTGCCCAGGGCTTACGTGGGCCTCGCAGCCAACCTACCGGTGCAGGCAGTGCCTCCTCTTCCTCGCCTTGTCCGACGCGGAGCTGAGCGAGTTTGCAGGGAGCAGCGGGACACGGCTCCTCGTCCCACGTCCCTCGGACCGCTCCGTGCCTGCAAGACGCAAGGGAAATAGAAGCTGTGAAAAAGCGTCACGCTGGAGGGGCTGAGAAACTTTCTCAAAACGCCAAGCGATTAATCAGCAGCTAAACTGCGTGTCAGAAACCCTCTGCGCCCGCGGTGGCTGGAATGACACATTTTCTGTTTCAGCACCTTTCAGAGGACGTGAGGAACTAGTGTTTGCAGAAGTGCAGACCGGCGCCGCGTCTCCGCTCGCTTGTTCATATGGCAACACATGATCCAGCATTTTTTTTTCTGTATTTATTTTACTTCATTTAACAACCAGGTCAGGTTTTTCCCATATTGCCTCTCTTTAAACCACACTATCTCCTCCAAGAGGTTACTACACTGGAAGACGTCGGCAGCCTCTCACTCCTCTTGGATTTTGGATGAAAATGCACTTGCTTTTCTCAGCTCAACACGTAGAAAAGCTGCTGGCGAGCCTGGGGACACTGGCAGCTCCATCCCCGGGGCCTGCCGGGGTTTGGGTTGGATTCATTGAGCAAAGGCCTTGGGATGAAGGGCTCAACGTGCAGTTTTCCATGTGCCGGCAGCCCTGGGCTTTCGGGCTCAGCTTCTGCCACCCCCAGAACTCGTGTCACCTCTCCCGTTCTGGCAGCATCGGTGACACGGCTACATGGGATGCGTACAGAGCCCAGGTTAATGCAAACCAGGTAGATTACCACTAACTAACCAGATTAACCCTGCTAGTCTGTGGTAACACACCAAATGGTTTGGGTTAACCCTAACCAGCCAGGATAGGCAAACCAGTTAAGTTAATCCAAACCAGTCAGGAGACAGGAACCAGGTGTATTAACCCAAACAACCCAGGTTAACCTTAACTAGTCAGGACACAGGAACCAGGTGGGTTAAGTCAAACCAGCTGGATTAACCCAAACCATCCATCTTAACCCAAACTGCCCAGGACACGCAAACCAGGTGGATTAACTCAAACCAGCTGGGTTAACCCGGACCAGTCAGGAGACACAAGCCAGCTGCGTTAACCCACAGCAGCCCGGTTAACCTGCACCACTCGGGTTAACCCACAGCAGCCAGGTTAACCCGCAGCAGCCGGGCAGCCCGCACCGCCCGGTTAACCCACACCACCCGGGTTAGCAGCCGGGTTAACCTGCACCCAGGTGGATTAACTCAAACCAGCTGGGTTAACCCGGACCAGTCAGGAGACACAAGCCAGCTGCGTTAACCCACAGCAGCCCGGTTAACCTGCACCACTCGGGTTAACCCACAGCAGCCAGGTTAACCCGCAGCAGCCGGGCAGCCCGCACCGCCCGGTTAACCCACACCACCCGGGTTAGCAGCCGGGTTAACCTGCACCCCTTGGGTTAACCCGCTCGGGTTAGCAGCCGGGTTAACCTGCACCACTCGGGTTAACCCACAGCAGCCGCGGGAACCCGCATCGCCCTGGTCAGCCCGCAGCGCCCGGGCTAACGCTCCGCTCCCCTCGCGGGCAGCCCGGCCGGGCCGCGCAGCTCCCGGCCCCGCG
>NW_010585048.1:7561-51015 GCF_000705375.1 Tinamus guttatus | reverse complement strand
TCTGAACACCTGAATTTGGAAGCGAGGTCTGCGCCGGCCGATCCCGGATGCCTGGAGCTGGGATGTGCTCCCTGTGCCACCTCTGCCGTGTGCTCGGACGGGTTTCCTAAAGCTCCACCAAACTCACAGAGTAGCGACCAGTGTTTTATTCATACACACTTGCTTGGAAACTACAGGTAATATTCAACAAAAGCATTTCATGCAAACAAAGATCGAAGATATCAAGAATTAAGAAAAAAACAGTGATTTATACATCAGTTTTGCCTGCTGTTTTCCAAAGGTTTTTATGAAAGGCGAACAGCCTCTCCACATTATCTGGTAGCATCTCGGAAGTAAGTGTTTCAAACAGGAAAATAATGTTCTTCATAACTACAAAACTGGAGTCTTAAAATCTTATTTAAAAGTATGAGTTCAAGGTGGCATTACTCCCTGTTTATAAAGATCACCTCTATTTTTACTTTTTAATAAAATGTGTCTTTCACCCCAGTGTGACTATAGAAAGAACGTAACATTAGCTGCAGATTTTCCAGTATGTCCTGCAGGAAGGGAGGGATGCTTGGCCAGGTCTGCTTCCACTGGAAACAAGGGCTGCAGATGGCTCCGTGCCCGGCCTTTTATTATTTTTTATTGTTATTACTCTCCCTACACTTCAATGTTTAGATTTTCTTAATGATCCGTTGATGTGTTTTTGGTCAATCAAGATCAACAAAAGAAAAAAAAACATAGTTTCTATGGCCATTTTCTGTTCCACTTGAGTTATGGTGTCACACATAAGCAACAGAAAAGATGAAGATACATGACACAGGAATAAGAGTCACGGACCGAACAGCTGCATAAAGATTATCACTTCTCCTTTAAGGTAAGTCATACAAACATTATTAAAATGTTTACTAAAATGACTTTAGCTATAGGGATCACATCCTACAGGAATCAATACTCCTAAGACTTCCATTTACATGGAGTTCCTTAATTGCACATAGAAATCTCAGTAACTGGAAAAAAGGTAGGAGCATCTAACCTGATGCTCCAGATTCTGTAAGAATATTTCTGCAATACTCCAGATTCTGTAAGAAACAGATCAGGTCTGTTTTTTTATTATTTTTTTTTCCTTTGAGTGGTTTCAGTAGAATTCCTAAAGTTATGTAAAAAAGTAGAAATAGCATGGTATATCTAGCAACACCATGCAGGCTGATTAAGCTGATTTAATACTAAAAACTATAATAATACTTACACTTTCCAGGTTAAAAGTGCATTAGAAACATTAAGAAGTCCCCACATACCCTGTGAGGCGAGTAAGTGTTATTACCCCATTTACAGATGGGGGAGCTGAGGCAGAGAGGTTAAGGAACCGGCCCAGGGCGCCGCTGGCACCCGAGCCCCCGTCCCAGGCTGTGCCCGAGCAGCCTCCCTCGCTCCAGCCCTCCCTGTGCACAGGAGGGCTTTGGCTCATGCTGATTACTCATTAAAGGCTATTTAACTAGCAGTCATTACCGGCACAGCTACGGGTTGGTAGGAAATCCTAGATGTTCATGGAGTCGATTCTTATTTACCTCTTCACCTAAGTCTTTCCGATCACACCTAAGAGCATGAAGCCGAGGAAGAAGTGCTTTAGATTCACACTTTTACTGCTTTGTGGGTGTCTGTCCAGGGAACACCACAAGCATCACATTTCCTAGAGCTGACGCTCAGACTATAAAGTGACAAAAACCTAAGGACAATAATTTATGTTAATGACTAAACTCAAAATCACGTCACACGTGTCCAGGAGTTGGTGGCAGCCCAGAGAACCTGCTGTAAACTCAACACTCTAAGTATTCCCTTTAGGAGTATCGAAGACCTATCACTTTTTTCAGGTGATTTTGTTGAATAAGGGGGATCTTCCTCCTCTGCTCACTGCCTTTAACTGGGATTGTGTCCAGATGCGCTGAGCCAGAAAAGACATATTGGGAGCGGGGCAGTTCAAGGCTGCACCATGGACACACAAGCTTTCCTGCTAGAAAACAAGTTCCTGTCTCACCTGCCCATATTAATTTTACAAGAGCTCTGTGTTATGCAGTTGAATCCACCCTGAGAGACAGGACAGACTGCAGAGGTCCTAACTTTTACAAATTATGATTTTTTTTTAAACTAACAGCTGATTTCTGGAATAACTCTCTTCAGATTGTAAAAAGAAATTCCATTCTACTCTGGTAAAGTATGAAGGATCAGGAAGCTAAACTAAATTTTCCTCTACATCGGGTTAGGTTGGAGTATTTCACTGCAGGAACATGCTCCTTGGCCACGGGCTGCACAGCAACCCCTGCTCCTTCCCCAGCCGCGCGGGGATAAACGCTCCCCACGTGTCCCGATAAGGAATCATCATGCTTAGGAACCAGGTAAGTCTCATTTAACCCCTGAAAAAGCAGGGAAGTTTTAAGTACGTGTCCTCTGCAGAAAGGAAAGGAAAGAAGGTCCTGGTGGCACAGCTCACTTGGTAACGCAGCCTCCTTTTATTTCAGCCTGGGAAACAGAAGAAATTTCTCTCTACAAAGTGAAGCAGTTTCTAACAAATAATAATTGACACAGCACTTGTATCTTAGAAACAACACAGCAAGTAGCTTAAAAGGAAAGCGGCATCGAGAAGGGGTTGGGGGCTGTTTTTAATTTGAAGGAAACCAGAACACTGTTTAATTCCATGAGATTTTAGGTTTGCTTTATGAATACAAAACTTTTTCTAAACAATTCAAATCCTACATAAACCTAAACTTTTAGCAACCCGTTTAAATCTTCTGAGCGCTTGTTTCCCCCCAAGTCACTTTGTACAAATGCACTGAAGACACCCAAAAGTTCTGAGCATCATCTCTGCATGTGCCAGGTGCTTGGTTCTCATGAGCCGAAAGCACTTTGCACTGGAGGGCATGTGGGATACCCGAACTTCCACAGCAGCCTCAGCCCAAGATTATTCCCAATTTTACTTTTAATAATCTCTGTAAAACCGTGGGTGTTAAGATTACTGTTGCTATTGAACGTAACCGAAAGAAAAGCAGTTCTAATGCCTCCTTCTCTGTTAACAAATGTTCTCTAGAAAGCCAGATCTGTGAAAAATCTTACGTAAGTAACTTATGTCTTAAAAAATAAGAACATGCTTGCTGGATACTTCAGGATTGACTTGCTGCTACCAATTTTTGCACAATGAACAAACCACCGGTGAGTTTTCTTTCAAGGACTGGTCCAGGTGCCAGTGGTCGCATGGGAACTGGTGCCTTAGTCCCGGAGGAAGGCAAATATTCAACCCCCTTTGCCCTGCGTGATGCTGTCTCATTGTGCACAGGACCATGAGTTCACAGTACCTTTTGGGAAGCCTTACACACCCCTACAGAAGACATGAGAGATCCAAGCACAGGAATTTGAGGTATCAACTTTTGAGAGCAATTCCTGCTTCGACCTCAGAAAACCTGCAGAACAAGCACAAGTGCCCAAGAAACTAGTTGTGAGAAGCGGCCACAAAACGAGCAGTTCTGTTCAGATGCCAGAGCAGCTCTTCAACATCAGGCTTTGGGCCAAGCCTAAAACTGGGCTTTGCTTTACAATTCATATAATCAAACCAGAGGGGTTTATGTCACCTGCCAGGCCCTACTGGGTCGGCTCTACCCCACACCTGCTTCCCAAACCTGTGCTTGGCTGTTTCTCCCTGTATTTTCCTTTGGAAAAGTCTCCTCTTCACATTCATAAAACACATGAAAGTGCCTGCTCCCAGCACATTTACTTACTAACTTGAGTTATCTATTAAAAATCTGCACCTACGTAACCTCTTGAATCTATTTTATTCTATAGTATGATACCCTGACACTCCTAAACTATGGCAGGCTAGTAATATTTAGAAAAAGGTAAAAAGTCATCAAATGCTGTACATGTCCACATGCTTTATGGTGAATACCCACAACTTTAAAGGTATATAATATACAAACAAGAAAATTAGCTCCCAGACCTGGGTGATATTTGACACAGAAATTATTAAAAATTTTACTTCATTTTTTTTTAATATTTTGAGTTATTTAGGCAACAATCTGAGCATTTGTTTGTTGGTAAACACCCCTTGTTAGCAAATGCATTTTTCTCATGCCTTGGAACAGCCTGGTCTTGTTCCTAGGACCTTGCAGAGCGTGGCTGCCACAGGACTGTCCCCGGGTGGAAGCCAAACATCCGGAGTGTTGCAAATCACAGCTCCCGGGCACCAAAAACACGGTTTCTGCGGGCAAAAGCACTGCCAGGCACCCTGGGGCCACAACGGCGCTCGCCCCACGGCAGCTCCCCTGCGCCGCGACCGCTCGCAGGACGGGGCCTTCTAACAGCATCTTTGGCACAGGTTAGATGTTTTATTAAATAAAAAAAGATTAGAAAGTAGCCCCTCCTCCCTCCCCCCCCAGTTACAGTTTCTAGTATAAATTTAAGTCTTTTATGGCAAATATCTTACTTTGAGTATGTTTACATGCTGGAAAAAATTGTAATCAGTCTGCATGCAGCAACAGAGACGTCATGCTCCTGGCATCGCCATGCATCGGACGGGCAAAAGGTGCCCGTGGCCGCCAACATCAACAAGGCAGAGGGAAAGAAAAGGAAAAAATGCACTGACTACTATTTTACATGCTGTAACAAAACCAAAATGTGCACAAAAGTATTCACCGGTATTTGAATTAATATCTTCTGGTAATTTGTAAGAGGAAGTATCAAATTTTTAAAGCTAAGTGATAGGAGAGGACTGCAGTGATTACAGAGTTCACCATTGCAAATAATGTCTCGCTCCTTCTCTGTAAGCAATAAGCAGGTGTGAAATGAGAGCCTAATTGGAGCTTGTATAAAACCTGCAGGTAGCAATTATTGTTTAAAAGTAGATCAACATTAAAAAAAAACAAAACAAAACAGATTATACCATAAGCCATTAACAATATTCAAAATCTAAAATAAAAAACAGAACAACAGCAATAAAACATTTAGCTAAACCTAAATCGTAGTATCATTGAACAAGAACTTTCACAAATAAAGCACAATTTGTTTTATAAAACTTTATAATACTCTTTATGCTTGATACGATTATGTCAATAATATAGATTTGCTTATTATTAACCCTTATTATTAAGAGTTATTACTAAACATGCAAAATTCATTGCATGAAGCATATGTAAAATGCATTAAATTCCCTTCTATCAATAAAACAATTGTTAGGTGCTTCTTCTTTCAGGCTTCATTATTCAACAGCCCCAAGTGTTCTAAATTAAAATTGATTAAGACTAATTCTCACCCAATTTTCAGAAGTTATTCTGGAGAAATCAGGAAGTCATCTGGGGCTGCGTTTTTTTGTTATTTTGCTATATATAATGCCTTGTTTCATTTACTGCCCTATACTGCAGTCTATAAATAAAACCAAGTAAATAAGATTTAAGGATTTACAATTTTGTTTTACATTCCAGGTTAGCAAATTTCAGAGCAAAATATTGGTATTAGTAGAACTGGTTAACAGTAAACTTGAGGAGTGATGAAAATTAAATTAACTGAACAAACAATGGCACCCTGGATCACAGAATAATCTCACGGAGATTAAAATTCACAAAAATATTATTATAATTATTATTATTATTAAAGACAAAATTTCGCCCTTGAGTTTATCACATGCTACTTAGCAAAGATCCTAGCGATGTGGCCACTGCTGAAGATGGTTTAAATTTGGTGTTGCTTACAGGATTCGGTGTTGCCGCAGGGGCTACTTGCATTTTACCCCCTGTCACTGCCAGCTCCCCCTACCAGCTTGTTCCTCCCCTCTTTTTTCAGCAACAATTTCCAAGCATTTTCCCCATTGCCCTCTCCTCCCCTGGGAGGCCTCCCTTGCCCTGTGGTCACTTGTGCTCTTGTTCTCTTGAAGTCCCGGGATGAGGAGGAGGGAGAGGCTCCCTTGGGTCCCCTGCTCCTATATCACGGCATCCGCGTTTAAGGATTAAATATTCAAGTTTTTTTTTTTTTTTTTTAGATCAATGTTATATTTCTAACATAGTAGAGTGGAAAAGGGAGCAGAAGGATAGTGGAAGTTACAAAAACATATAACATACCAAAAAAGGGTAAACTTTAGATGAGTCAGTGGTGACTTGTAGCAGAATAAATGGGCACTGTATACTTCTTAATCTTCCATTAATGTAACATCTCAGTTGCAAAGCCAACATCCTGAATTAGTGGCCTTTCCCCCACCTTAAGCTTCCTGACCCCACAATTTTCAGGCCCAAAAGGAATCAACAAGGTAAAGGCCTAAAAATTCTAGGGTTCAGGACCGTTCCCATTGTGCGATTTGTTCCTATTTTGCTGTTTCATGCTACATTTTGTAAAAGGGGGTGTACAAACTGGGGGTTGACATAAGAGAATCCTTCGAAATCCGTTTGGTCTATGTTAGCAATGACCAGCTGATCCGGAGGGGTTAACACTGGCTGTCCTCGCGTGAAGAATTTATCGAAGTTCTCAGCACCTTTGCCACACTGCAAGAAAGAAGCAAGAAAAAAGAAAGGCTGAACAGCAGCAGCAGTACAGCAGCAGTTTGACCTTTCTACAAATTCCTCAGCATAATTATAGGATTTTCCCACACTTTTTAGAAGTAGTTAAGATATGATTTTATTTTCTGAGTTTTTTATCAAAAAAAAATCAAGCAAATACAGAAATTCTAATACATGAATTCTGATGTAAAGAATTGCAATATTTTGCATCCATCAATATGAAGTGAGAAGGCGAAGGGCTGAGATATCCAGAACTACTGAGATAGAGAACTGAGACAATGGCTTTATGGACGTGTGTTGGCAAGAGAGACTTTACCTGTCAGAGTGCTTGATTTGCCTTAAAACCTTTACATTGCAAAATTAACGTTTTGGGTTAACTTGTGATCCTTCACAAACTGCAGAAAGCTTGACCAAATTCATTTATATGCTTTGATTCTTCACTGCATAACTCTACACAACTCCTGTTAATCTATAAACTTTAACTATACTGCCCTAACATTAACGTAGGGGCTCTTAAGGGAATTCAATTAAGGGAAATCAAGAGATGTGCGTAGCTCATATGCAGTCTTAAAGCAGCTCAGTTAAAATGCCCAGGGCTTTTGCACCTGGACATGCCATCCCATCCTATCCCATCCTATCCCATGGGAGCTCTTGCTGCCTTGGGCACAAGTTGTTGTTTTTTACTGCAGCTGAAAACCGCATGCTCAGGCCCAGACCGCAGCGCTCACAAAAGGCCAAATAAACCGGCAGGCAGAGGGACACTGCAACGGGTTAAGGACGAATGTTAGTTTGCTGTGGTCACCCAGGTGCTCACCGAATACCTTGCGGCCCACTGAAGCCAATGCATTTTGGTACCGAACCTCTGGAGAACAAGAACGGACACAGTTGAACTTTGAGATGGGGTAAAACTCTGCATTGTTTGAAAGTTGATGCATCTCCAAATTAACAGTCAAATTTGTTTAGAGGTAACACAGCCAATTGAAAGTGGCAACAAAAGGGGTATTTTTACTGGGAAGATTTTTTACTAAAAAGATGTTTTACAAACATGTCTCCTGCTTCCATAAAGTTATGGCCAGGCTGATTTTCTCAACAAGTGGAAGATCATCAAACGAGCTATATTAAACCCATAGTTCCTGACCCCATTAGATCCCACTATTGCTTATAGCAGTAGAACTGAAAAAAAAGCTCATGTGAAATATAGGAATTTTTCATTTGAATGTAATCATTTATGAATAATTTTGCATTTTCAAGTATGTATTTTTCTTCATTTTAACATTGTTATTGTGAGTGTTAACACAATATGAAAGCAGAACTGAAAATATGTGACACTTACAACTCTTGTATTTACAAATGTGAGTAAAATGACCTTTTCACCAAGGTAGGAGTCGAGGGCTGTAGCCTGTGAAATGTCAGTCTGGAAGGGAACAGGTTTTTATAGGACATTTGTGCTTTATTTATTGTGGAAAGTGTCTCAGACTGTGAGCTTTTAAGGAAACTGCATGCAAATTCCTTAGTTTATTTATACTTTAATGTGTAACATCCTTATTAGCATGATGCTGCTTGGCCGATACAGGGTATTTACTTCTATGGACTTTCTATACCTTCTATATCAAGCCAAATACTGCACTGTGTAACTGCATAGTCTAAGGCCAAACACCATCCTTAGCTAAACTATCCAACTTTGTAACTGTAAATACAGTTTTACAAGTATTTGGTCTCTTTTCAGTGGTGGCCACTGATAGAACTAGAGAAAATGGCCAGAAATTGAAGCACCAAAAGTTCCACAGGAACTTAAGGAAACATTTCTTAACAGTGAGGGTGCCAGAGCACTGGAACAGGCTGCCCAGAGAGGTTGTGGAGTCTCCTTCTCTGGAGATCTTCAAACCCGCTTGGACGCAGTCCTGTGCCACGTGCTCTAGGTGACCCTGCGTGTGCAGGGGTTGGACTAGATGATCCCTAGAGGTCCCTTCCAGCCTTAACCATTCTGTGATTCTATGATTTCCACACTAAAAATCTGAAACGAATTATTTAACTGCTCTTTATAGCATGTAAGATACCCCACAATATTGGCTGTATGCCACAGAAGGGAACTTTTGGTAAAATTTTCCATATTTAACATGTTTATATGCTCCTAAGAGCAATAAAGCATTTGAGCAAGTTAACCTAGGTGAAAGTTAAGGTATTTAGATATCTAACACTTGAATCCACAGGGGCTTAAGGCTTATTCCCGTGGCAATGCAATTCCCTGACCAGTTGCCCCTAGCAAAGTTTTTTGAAATAAAACAAAACAAACCTCGTAACTATGTCCACCTCTATAAACGGATTGTGGTTCTTGTGCTGATTCTATTTATATTGATTTTAGAAAGCAAAAAGCAATCACAGCATGTTGCTAAGCCAGTTATACAAAGGGTATGAAAATATCAGGCTTGGATTTTAAATGACGTTTGAGAAAATCAGGCTTCATGTGAATGCCTGGACTCCCTCAGTACATTTTATTAGCAGTCTCTATAAAATAAAGCAAGTCATGATCAACAGCGCAGCTGTTCTGCACAGGGCCCATAATGTGCAACAAGGTGTCGTGATGGATGCAAGCTCTATTTCGAGCTTTTAGCACCTCTGTGCTGATGATACTTTTTAGCACTCAGCTCCTTAAATAATAAAATTTACAGCTGAGAAAGTAGATGTGCCTTAATATCAGCTTTAATTTTGCCATAAAAAGCATGTAATGAAAAGCTTTTATTCTTGTATCCAAATATTTTTTCTTTTCATGTCCATAAAGTATGGCACATACTGAAAGAAACTCTGCATTATCTTCAAATTATATTACACAACCGTTCTTGCAGTAAGGGCATCTTTTCACTTGTTTGGATTTCTAAAATATTCCTGTGGATACAAATATGGGAAACAGTAATAAACATTAAAAACAAATGAGATGATTGAATTGCGGGAGGTGCCATGTGTCACTACAGGAAATTGTTTGTATCTTTTCTTTGAAAATGGATGGAGGGAAAAATCTGTATTATTCACAGAATCACAGAATGCTGAAGGTTGGAAGGGACCTCTCGAGGTCATCTAGTCCAACCCCTGCACATGCAGGGTCACCTAGAGCACGTGGCACAGGGCTGCATCCTGCAAAGTCAGCAGATTTGAGCTCTTTCTTTCTCAGAGGGGAAATGCAAAAGCCTTGTGCAGTGCAGTCCAACGAGGAGGAACCCTACCCTGCACCGCGTCCATGTCCGGTCAGGAGGCGCAACACAGTGAGACAAGGAGCAAGCTAACCTGCATCAGGATGCTACATGTTGCAAAAGCATCAACGAATTTACAGATTGACCTGTTGTAACCAAAATGTCTAATTTTAGAAGCGTCCTGGATCTGCAGCAGCACCAAGCCAGCTTAATCAAACCCCATGGAAAAGCAGGAGTGTGGATGACACACGGAGCCAGGGAAGCATTTTGCACCTCACTCACCACTTTAGGCTTGAAAGGCGGCTGGATCTCTCTGTTTTCCAGCTTTTCCCAGTCAATTCTCCTGAAGAAAGCATGCTCTCTGATGTCTCTTTCACCTTCAAGGCCGCAGCCGAGGCGTTTCGCGGGATGTTTAGTCATTAGCTGTCAAGGAAGAAAACACCAAACGAGCGAATGTGACACGGGAGCGACAGCGTGACAGATCCTGCTACAGATCGCAGCTACTGCTTCTCTCCTTGAGATGCAAATTGGTAATAAAATTGTTATGAAAAGCTAATTCTTTTTTTGAAGACTACTTTTATCTTTTGATGGCTGCATGTCAGCAGCAGAGGCTGCACCGTGGAAGTTTCCTCCTTAGGCAACGTCTGGCACCGCGTGCGCGGGGCTCGTCCCGGCTGCCGCGGACCTGCTCCCACATTTAACCTCTGCTCCCTCCGTTTGGCCCTGCACATCTCCAGAACAGCTTCTGCCCTGCCTCGACAAGCAATTAAACTTAATAAATTCCATTATATAAAGTCGTATGAAGTACAACTTTCCTTTAATCTTTCTGGGCATGTTCAGGACATCTCATTACAGAGCCTACAATTTCTTGGCACCCAGCTGACAATATCTAATCTGTGTTTCCTCTCTTGCATCCTTAATGCCATCACGAGCAGTACTAAACCCAGCTGCAGAGATAAAGCACACTTGGATAAAAGAAAAAACAAAAAGCAACCGCATTGCACACTTTGAAGCAGTTATGTGCTAATTAACAGGCCCCTCAGAGTATTGCCTGTCAATTAATACAAGCATTAGGAACTGAGCAATGCAGCCTTCAGTGCTCAGTGCCAGGATGGTGGGGACTTTTTAAAGCTCTTTTGCATGTTATATAAGATTAATATGTTGTTAGGAGCTATACCTTAACACATCCTTTTAAAACCTCAGTTTTAGTCTCTTAGCCTCCATCCAAATGTTCATTTGATCCCATTCCAAGTCCAAAGCTAAAATATAAAAGATGGAGGCAGCCTGCAGGAAGCAGACTGTGCTCTGTGACAGGACCACATCAGTCTTTGATTCGATAACAGCTCTGGTTATTTTTGCTAACTTGTCGAAAACCCTTGCTTTGACAGCAGGCAATCCCAGAAAACTGGGATAACGATTCCAGCTGCATTAACTGTTGGAACGCGATGTCCCCGTCCCCAGCTTGCCACCGGCTCCCGGCTTCAGAGCCCAGAGCCCAGCCCGGCACAGCCCAGGTCCACTGACAACTGAAGCCCCGAGTTAACCTGTTAATTTAAAGCAGACCTCAAAGGTGCCGGATCTCAGATTTGACCCTAAAGAGGAACAGTTGAAAACTCATCCGTGACACCAAGCAATGACAGCCATAACACACTATAGCTTAATGCAGCCCGACAGGAGTTGTGCTTAGAAATATTACGTCTGACATGTTTTGCCAAAAAGACTGCCGAAAAGAAACCTTGTGATGAAAAATATCTTTCTCACCCCCTTGCAGATGGAGACGGCTTCTTTGGAGAGTGATTTTGGATAGGAGACATTATGCTCCATTATGGACTGGAAAAGTTCATCTTCATCTTCTCCATCAAATGGAGGCTGTTAAAAATAAATTGCGGGTTAATTATTATTATTTTTTAATAAGCCCACTTCTGTCCTTACAATGGCACTTGGTAAATTCACTGAAAGTCACTTGCATAAACTTTCTGCAATTCAGGACAGTAATTGAATTCCTTTAAGTTGCTTTTTATCTTCCATTTAGTGCAATACCGAGTTGCTTTTCTATTTCAGTGACTAAGAGAGCAGCGTCTCAACCATGCAGAAAAAGGGGTCTGTAACTAAGTGTATTTCTCGTGGGGAGACTCATACTTTACCCCTAGGACACACAATGCAAAAAGCCTATTTTTGTGATTTAACTGCAAAGCAGAGCATATAAACAGTATTTTTCTACCCTGTGGTTTCACACAACAGAATGCTACTCTTTCCATCTGACATGCATTTTCCCATTCAAGTGCCTCCCATTCAGGGTTGATGATGGCTATTCCTAACATCATTTCAGGACAAAGAAACCCCCCTCGAAGGCAGTGCCTGCTTGGGTGGGTGCCTGTGAAGAGCCTAAATACACTCAGAGGAGGCAGAGACTGGCAAGATGCCCAGAGATGATGCTGGCAGGAGAGGCCACAGGCTCCGAGGCTTCAGCAACCCTCCTGTGGCCATCGCAGCAGCGGCGGCTGCAGGAGAGAGCGCCCGGGAGCTCTGCGGTGCCCCTGGGCACCCCCAACACGCTGCACGTGCGAACCAGGGGACAGGGGCCATCCTCAGCACGGGGCAAGGCACGGTGAAGGGCAGGAGGCCATCGGTGGCCTTGGAAAGGAGCAGAAGCAGCTGGTACTGGATGCCTGGGGGAACGGGCAAGGTGAGGAGCACGCAGCTCCACGGCTCCTACCTGGCCAGCCAGCATCTCGTAGAGCAGCACTCCGTACGCCCACCAATCCACCGACTTCCCGTAGGGCTGGTACGCGATGATCTGCGCGATTACAAAAAAAAACAAAGCAATGTTAACTAAGGTTTGGTCTTGCGACGCGCGAGATAAATACGGACCTACAAACGAGCTTGCTAAGGTCCCAAAGGCCCAAATTGCAATCCTGATCACCGAGCGAACGTCAGTGAGGTTCACAGCCTGCACACAACGTCTCTCACAGGTCTATGGGCTGATTTAAAAAGCACGTGTGGCGTTTTGGGATGAGTGACTACATCTACAACACAGGAGAGGCCCAGCCAGTTGCAAATATAAGTATCCACCCTCCTGCATCTCTCAGTACCCAAGAAACCTTAGGGAATTGAAGGATCCGCATTTGAAGGCAAAGGAGGAAGGAGAGCAGCGCAGTGTAAAAGATGAGACAAAATCTTTATCCATTTTGTCAAAATGTCAAATCATGAGACTTGACTTAGAAATTATCAATAATTAAGAGTTCAAGTTCTTTTCAATATTCATATTTTTGTCCTCCTCTGAAAGGAATCAAAATTTAAGAGCAAAACCCTGAAAACCTTCATTACATTTTCCCAAGCTACATTAATAAGACAGTCCTAGCACAAAACCAGATCCCATTTTCACGGAAAAGGGTTTCTGCTGTTCAGACTAATGGAAATGTCAGGTATTCTGCACCCTCTGGGTTCACGTCTGACTCACACACCAGCCCAAACTGAACAGACGGAGGAGGTGCCGCATGGGCACCCGGCCTGCACGGCCCCTCGCCCTGCGCTCTCTATCCTCAGGGTCCCTGCAGGAACCAACGCTCATTTACTGCAGAGACGCACTGAGAGGGGCATTAAAAAGCTGTTTTAAGGACACACGTGCTCTCAGAGCCCCTTCCAAAGAACTGTGAGGTTTGGTGTTGCCTTTCCTCCCAATAAAAGACCCTGCGGGGGCTCTCTAGGATGTGCAGATCCAGGCCAGGCTCCCGTTTTCCTTCCAGCTGGGGCTGCCAGCCCCTCAGGAGCGGCACGTTCTTTGCTGGGATGATAATGGCAGGTGAATTACAAAGTACCGTAGTATCTCTTAGCACAGAATATCAGAATCAATCACACTTCGACATATATTGCATGGAGGCAGCAGCAAGTTTCTCAGGTGATAGGTCCTACAGAAAGGCAATCTTTACCAATCACCTTTGAGCAGTAATCACAGCAATTTGGCTTTTTACTACGTATTTAGGATGCTTGTTTCATGTAACAGCGGTTGATGTACCGGGTTCCTCTGCTTGCAATTACTGTTCGCCACTAAGTACTCAGAGGTCCATTCGGAGTTAATGCTGCTGCTTCAAAGACCAAACACCTTCAAAATTTTATCCAGAAAAAAAACACTTAGAAACTGTTAAAAGGCTTCATCCTCGGCCCTTTGCCACAATCCCTCCTCACCCGGTGTATTTTATCAATGAGCTAGGGACATTTTTGAGGTCATTAAATTATAAGGGCAGAACGTGTTGCAGGGTCCCTGCACTCCCATGCGTGTGGTCACTGTAAGAAGGTTTTTCCTTCAATGAGCAATTGATGAAAAGATTCCCAACAGCAAGAGGGAAAACGCCGCTGCGCAGGAGGCGCCGCCGGCTCGTCTCGGTGAAGCGGCAGCCTGGGAAGCTGCTTCTTGCCTGTTCTCAGAGAGCTCAATGGGAGGATTAAGGAGAGGAAATCTTTTTAATATGATAATGTAATGTCATAAAATGAAAGTGGTAACAGAGCTGCGGCTTAATGACACTGTTTGTTTAACTAGCAACAGGCAGGCCGCAATCGGGCTGCTCCTGACAGCAGCCTCATCAGCACCCGCGATCTGCCCCCATTAGCTCTGCCTTGGTGGGGGAACATCAGGCAGAATCGGGGAGACAGGATGAACTGGAGAAACATTCCTACATTTAACCTCACATGTGGTCAGACTTGGGGAAACGCTGCAGAAACGTTGTCCTGTGATGGTGGAAGACAGAGCAATCCCATCTGCAAGCACAACTTGGGATATCAGGAAATAAATAGCAGGATAATTAGGGAATAAACATCTCCCTGCACGGGCAGAGCAGCAGCTGACCTTCCCTTTCCCTCCTTCTCCATCACTAACACAGACTATTGCCTTCTGCACCTCCTGCATTTGAAACTCCCCCGTTGCCCACCTCTGAGGGTATTTTCAGAGCTCTGCCTCCCTGGATTCTGCGATTCGGGCGCTCGGGAAGAGCCCAGGGGAGCTTCCCGCATCCCATCGGCTGGGCAGAGGGGTGCCGAGCGCTGCTGCTCTCTCTGCCCCCGAGGAAGGCAGAGTTTAGAGCAGGACACACAGATTAATACCAGCAATTTGTAGGAAAGTTTGGATCCTTGCAGCTCGCGGCTGGAAGCCGCTTGGGATGAAAGGATTACATCCCAGAGGCAAGAGGCAAAGTCCTCTGTGAGCATGTCTTAGGTCTGCTGAAAAACTTAAAGCGCAGTTATTAAAAGAAATAAATATAACTGGCACAAGAAACAGTAAAAAGTGCCCTTTCCTGGCTTGTGTAATATCCCTAGATTTGGTACTCATGAAGCTTCTGGGTATCTGGTCCCTCTGTCTCCCTCTCCCCAAGAAGACATGAGGTATTCACCGATTTCAGGGATATTACACCACAAGGACCATAAATGTTCATGTTCAAGCTCAGTCTCTCAGTGAATATGCACTAACTAATCACTCTGACCCCAGACACGGTCACACTGCGATGCCACCAGCTCAACCTTCCCACATGCCCCAAACTCCACAGGGATGGAGGGAGAAGGTTAAATGCAGTGTGTTACGGAATAAAAAATGTTGACCCAGGCAACCATTGAGAAAGGGACGCAGCATTTTACAGTGTCCTGAACCCTGGGTCACTTGCTGCTTTTGAGAAACAGAGATTTTATTTCGTTCCTTTTGCCAGGCTCAGAGGTTTGGGCTATTCCAGATCCCTCTCTCCGAAGCGGCCCCTGCTCCTCCCGGCGCTCACTCATTATAATCCATTACAAATTCTAGCCCACAAAAATATGCCGAAATGCTCCTGCAGGCAAAACATGTTCCTTACTTTGAAGTTTATCACGCAGCCTAATTTAGTAATTTCTCAGTCACAGTAATGTCTTCACAAACTAAAGCAAATCAGCCATCTAAATAAAAGAAAATCTGCCTGAAAGATAATATAAACAAAGGGTAATTTCCTCCCTGTTATCTAGTGTTTTGGTAAAAGGTTTATTTCTTTACGTGAAATTTCCAAGTAAAGTGAAATAAATCATTCCGACATTGACCCACATGGATCGTTCTGAGCACTGAGTACCCGTTCCTGGATGTTAATTGGCACAAGCCTATTGCCACAGAAAGGCCACTTTATAATTTGTTATTCATTTGTATTTTGACAGGGAAAAATGCATTATTGCTCTCAGGGCTCTGACATCTTGTTGCAAGCAGAAGCAATTTGTGAAAAACACAGGTTCTTTTAATATATAATATTTCATTCTGGAAAGCATGAATTAGCAACTGAAAAAAAAAAGAAAAAAACCCAAACCCTAACTATTTTTCATTCCAGTTTCACAGAGATGACAGAATTTGCCTCAGACCCTAATTTACTTGTCCATGTGTAAATCTCCTGTTCCAACAAGCATCTGGCTGCAGCCAGAGCTGTTGCAGACAGCGATGCCTCCCGACACGGCGCTTCTCGGATCGGCATCCGGCCGCTTAGGTTCAACTGGCGGCCGAGCAAATCAGGGCTCCTGAAAGCTCAGGATGCCGGAGACGCTGGAGAAAAATGTCAAGGCCTCATCAAGTCCCTGCTGAGAACCAGTGACAAGCTTGTGATTTGCTGCACAATGCTGTATATATGGATGTATACAGGTATATATGTGTATGTACAGCTGTGGGGACCCAAGAAAGATGCACTAAAGAAGCTGGATTTCCTCCTAACCACCACTCTGTTGACCTCATCACCAACCTCAGCAGCATCTGCTAACTCTCTCTAGCTTCACAAATTAAAGCAGAAACCCTTGTACATTAAATACTTCCAGGCTATGAATTTGAAATCAGAAGGTGGTAGTCCCATTTATTTAGTCTGCTGCTCCTAGGAACAAAACCTTAAAATTTGATCTCACGTTTTGACCATTTCCTTCTGAGAGCCTCTAAGGTTCTCAAAAAGCTCCGCATTTACCTCTGGTGCGATGTAGTCCGGAGTGCCGCAGAAGGTCCTGGTCGTTACCCCATTCAACATATGTTCTTTGCACATTCCAAAATCAGCAATTTTAATGTGTCCTTCGGAATCCAACATCACGTTATCTAATTTCAGATCTCTGTGAAGAACCACGGAAATTTAATGTTAATGTTTAGGATCAAGCAGGGCCAACTTGTGAGAGCAGCAGTGGGGGATGCACATGCACCGCAGCCCGAAGCGACCCAGCACCTCCCTGCAGCCACGGCAGGGCACAGGAATGACCAGAAGCCCTGAAACTGAAGAATTAATGAAGAGATGGCAGTATACGAACAGGAGCACACTGACATTGGGATTTGGAACGCGTATATTTATAAAAAATGACGCACGAATGCACAAGACGATGTTTTACAATTTCAGGAGCTTTCAGCTAAGTACAGACACCAGGAGAGCGGCCCAGCAAAGCCGAGGACTTGGTTTACAGCACAACAAGACATCCAAAAAAGCACAAGGATGACTGCATTTTATAAGATGTTTTTATAAATGCTCGAAAAGTCAAGTAAATTAAACCTTTAAGGACCTTAAAATTAGTTTAGTAATGACCTGCATCAGATTATACTCACCTATAAACAATCCCTTTGTTGTGGAGAAAGAACAGCCCAATTGAGATCTCGGCTGCATAGAACCTGCATGAAAAAAATAATGATCAGACTTCTTACTATCTCTTGATTTTTCTCTGACAAAACATTAGGCAATGCATCATGGCAAAGAATGATAAGATTAGATGATTAAATACATATTATAGAGAGATGTCATAAAAGCCACCTTAGTTCAGCTGGACTTCAATAGATACATTTAATTTAGAGTATTTGATGATAAAATAATGTAGAAAAAAAAGGAAATTCCTCCCTAGACCTGAAAACCTCGGCGCAGTGCAGCACAGCACGTTTACTGAAGTGATCAGGTTGTGGCGGGATGGGCCATTATCTTTAATCACGTATTGATACTGCATTCATGATGCAGCTTGACTTACATTGCAACTCAGATGGTATTAAATCATTTATAGAAATAGCATGCCCTTCTACAGTCTGTTAATGGATTAATTACATAACCCTAACTAAAATGATTACCATATAAAATATAATTGCTGGATGCAGTTAAAGGACATATAATATTGATGGATGTTTGGGGTCGGTTACTCAGGAGCTGTGCAAATGATAAGCAAGAAGATTATTTAAAGATTATTTAAAGACACAGTTAATTTTTAGCTTACTATAAGGAAAAAGAAAGTGTAGCTCTGAAACAGGGGATCAGAGCTGGCTGGGAACACGGGCTCTGCAACAGGGGCTACTGGCAGGAGTTGCCACTGAGCAGCTTAGTTGCCAATGGATCAGTGGCAAGTTCCATTAGAAATTAAAACTATTGTTGCACCAGCTAGTTTTTATTTAGCACTTACTGAAATTTTCATTAACATCACAAATATTTACAGTTAGAAGCCTTTTAAGTTGTGTACGAGTACTACGAAAATGAGAAATGATTTATCTTGTAAACCAGCATTTTTTATGAGTCTATTTCTACTGCCTTTCCCAGTAACCTTACTTCAGACTGAAATGTTCTACTCATTTTTTAAACACTCACTTTAAAAAGCAATATAAGAACACCAAATAACATTTTTAAATTCCCCTGAACTTCAGTTTTAACCTAGGAAGGTTCTATTAGTGTGATCGATAAATCTAATCCTAATTAAGACTTATGACATGATTTAAGCGTGTAAACATGACACTCAC
This sequence comes from Tinamus guttatus, assembly GCF_000705375.1. The sequence continues at coordinate 32,590 of NW_010585048.1, read as the reverse complement.
ACTGCTTGTGGCTCCTTAAACTTTCCCACTTGCTGAATGTGATACATGAGGTCACCACCATTCACATACTCCATAACAAAATAGAGACGGTCCTAGGAGACAGCATTAAAGAAGCACGTGGATACATTAGACATAACGTTCTATGTATTCCTCAGCAAAAAACTCACTGCTACAGTATTACAAATCTGTTAAGATTCTTGGGATTGGTTGGTACCTTCTGGCAAAACCAAAGACAGGGAAATGGAAGTGGACTGGTTTTTAGTTGTCTATGGTGTTCCCAGAAGTGTCGTGAACAGTTTTGTCTGAAGTCCATCTCTCTTAAAGTACATGTGAAAAACAATTAAAGATGGTTGAAAATTCTTGCCTTGAGACTACTTCCAATCCTTCCATTAAGTCTTACTTAGGAATATGGATGTATTTTTTGGATTATGGAAAGAAGGCAACAGGAAAAGTATTGATAGGGTTTCCAGAAGTATCAGATTTTGAGTCTTTAACTGTGTAAATTACAATTTTCAGATAACCAAAAGTGACTTAAGTAAAAACACTTCTTTTATACCCTTCAAATAATCTGTATCTTTTATTTACAGAGCTGATTTTGGACACCTAATTTGAAAATTCTGGTGGTAACACTATGGCACGCTGATTTTCTGCGGTTATAACAGGATCCAGATAGTGCACAAGACGCATTGCTAGTCTTCTTTCCAATTACAGAAGACACATTTTTGGCTTCCTCTCAATTGCCTTTATTTATTTTGGATAGGATCATTATCCTGAAGTATTTAAATAAAGTTCTGCTCCACTTTTCAGATGGCAAAGAGATTCAATTCTAAGATGCTTTAGTTTAACCTCTCCTCCCTCTCTTTCCTCAGGAGCATTGATTGGAAAAAGTTATTGGAAGATTAGAGACTTTTTTCTAAGACATTTGCATAAATTTAAATGCTGTGATTTCAATAGATGAGCCATGGGCAAAATGATTAATTGGTTGGATCACAACTATAGAATTTATTTTTTATATGAATTGTCCATTATAAAATCCATGGCAACAGAAGTGTGAAAGAAAAAAGAGTTGCTAAAAACGCTAAGAAAAAACATCAAGTTTTTCTACAGTCACACAGTTTATGACATTTCTTTTCTTATCTAATTTCTCATTTTTATAGCTAATACTAATGTTTCACAGCGCCAAGAGTGAATTACTGAACACTTACAAAAACACGAAGCAAATGAAGCAAAGGTGTTTGTTAATAATTCATTTAGCTCTTTATGTGGCTCTATTGCTCCTGTATGTGATCATCCAAAAAGAAATTATTAATATGAATACAGAAAATGCTAGACGTTTGGGTTTTTTCCAAACGGTTTTGGTTCACACCCCAAAGCCTCCTGAGAAGCACCTGCCTCCCATGGAGTTTTCCATGGGATCTAAGATATGGTCGAGCTGCCCCGTGCAGAGCGGGCGTGCAGGCCCTCCTGAGCGACTGCTGTAATAGAAGGAAATGCCCTTTTGGTGTAATTATGGGGAAGGAAACGCTTTCTGCCTTGCCATGGGTGCCAGAAAACTAGATGAGATCCATCAGTGTTGATTCACGACTAATCACCTTGTTAGATAATAAGAGCCATTAAGACTTCACCAGTATGACCCTCAGATCCTTTAAGATATTTAGGAACCTCTGGGAATCCACATCTGAGGCTCTGGGCCTGGCAGAACACACTTACATTAAATTTATAACTTATCACATTGGTCTGCGTGAACTGCTGTATGAAGACAAACCTTAGAAACCTAAGGTTTTAGGTTTAAAATGAAAGCAGGCTTAATGGCTAAAGATAATTGCAGGGGTTATCACCAGCTTCACCATTCCCTGCGTGAGGAAGCCCTATGATATACAGGTTGGACAATAATAAATGGCATTGGAATGATAAAATACACAATGATAGAGCATGGAAAACATCAAGGAGGCAGGAGAGACGGAGCTCACGTACGATCGTCTGGAAACAAGAGTGAAGCTGTGTTAGGAAAGGCGGCTTATCCTGCAGCGCTAGGACACGTTTCTCAACCATCGTGCATTCGACGTCATCGTCCTGAATCACCACGTCCTTCTTCAGTATTTTGATTGCATAGAGCTCCTCTGTCTCCTTCCTGTCCGCCAGCATCACCTGCACGCAGACAACAGGATGAGAATCCTGCTCGCTGCCCGGGAAGGAAGGATTTCAGGTCAGTGTTTCCCGATATTCACTGGCACCAATGAGGGTGGCTTCTGGAACTGACCTGGGGGGAATGTCAACCCCTTAGGTTTAATTTACTTGAATTTGCCTAGACGGGAGGATCCCAAAGTCGGGAAGTGCTTCTTGCATCCTGCTTGGCAGGCTGGAGTGACCTGCAAGGAGCACATCCCAACCCAGCCTGCAGGTCCCCAGGGATCCCCTGCTCTGCCTTCCAGAAAAAACTCTCCCTCAGGAATGCACATCCCAATGCAATTTGCTTCTTCCAAAGAGCACTTGTCATGCATTATTTCCCAAGGAAAAAAAAAAAAAGAATGCAAGTGGAATACTTATCCCGAATCCTTACTTTTCCAAAGCTCCCCTTCCCGAGCACCATGAGGAAGTTGAAGTCGGTGAGCTTCACCCTGTCCAGGTTGTTGGAGGGCACGCTCGACACCCTGTCTTCTGTTGGAGTAATGACTTTGTTACCAGCGGGCCCCAGTTTGGCTTTCTGGAGGACACACGGACACACGGACACACACAGAGACAGGGCGGTGAGGAGGGCGGCCGCGCGGAGCCATTCCCGGCAGGAAGGCTGCGCGAGCGAGCGGCAGGCGCGAGCTCGGAGCCTCATTCCAGCACTACTTTTGACATCGTTGAGTGAACCAAAGGGGACAACTGTGTTCATGGATAACCAGATAAAAGCAGATGTGCTTATCTGGTTAGCAGAGCAAAAACCAAAGCCAAAACCAAAGCCAAAGGAAAAGAAACATCACTTATTTTCATGCCAAAAGCAGGCTTATCTGGTGTTTTTGTTTTGAAATACGAGAAGTGCTCTTTAAAAATGTCATGCTATAACCAACATAGTACTTGAGGATATAAACAGTATCTTTACTATATTCGCTTTTAAAATGTTATATATAAAGTCAGTCTGCATAGCAAGAGTTAGGAAGTCTTTGACATGCATTAGGAAAAACAACCTCCATTAAAATAAAAACAACATATGGGAATTAATGCAGATGAATATGGCCACTTTCAAACTAGCATTACAATCAACTTTGATTTTCAATCAAGCGTTGATCTGGAAAAGCGAGGAAGGGAAATATTACATACAAAAGTTCTGTCTTGGCAAGACAGCCTGGTTTGCAGAAGGTTGCAACAGTCTCAGTATTTCATATGAGACACCACATAATTGCTCAAGTAAGTTGCATTTCAAATCTCAAAGTTAACAGAAGAGAAAAAAGTAAGACTCACCGAAACATAATGCAGGTTACAACATAATATCCCCTTTTTCCCCCCTCAAACATCCCATATATCAGCAGAAGCAAAGCCAAGAAGGTTTAATAACAGCATTACTTTGGGACATAAATGTCTTTTCCCAAATATCTATTACATCGGACTGGCAAATAATCTCTCACAGTTTTAATTTGCTCTGTGTTTGACATATGCCTGACATTAAAGTGTAACAGCTTTTTTCAGTACAACGCAAAAGGACAGTAGTTGCCTACTGCCATCATTTTACATGTTAAAAAAATATCCAAGTATAAAAACTAAAGTATATTCAAAACCACCTTAAAAGCTTGGCTAGCGCAGTCCTCTCAGCGCTACTTACACCAATTTCCAGAGCTACCAGAACAAGATTCAGCTCCTGGCACAGAAGCAAGATCAAGCAAGCTGAAGACCTTACACATCCCAAGTGAACCACGCACAGTTGGATGGGACAGTAAGACCTCACTGGAAATGAAGCCCTGGAAGATGCAGAAGATGCAGCACCTTTTACCCGCTCTCAAGAAGCAGCTACTGTGCAGATCTGCATGTTACTTATTCCATGATGAAGTATCAGCCAAAACAAAAACATCTCTTATGAGCTTGAGGAGCGCTTCTCTACTCAGCAGAAATCAGAGATTCATCCATAATCGTCCTTCATGTTGATGAATTAAAGGAAAGCTTCAACTCTGCCTTTTTCTTATGGTCAATAAAAACACAGCTGTGATTTTGTCAACAGCTTATATGTTAACAGTTATATGTACGCAGGCTTGTCTAATTACGTACTGTAATAAGGACTACATATTTTTGTACTCTTTAAAGAGTATTTGTTGTGTTAATTACATTACTGCTTACAGGAAAGGGATAATTGTTGCTAATAATTTTACACCTATCAAATAATTGCTCTTTCCTTTATCAACAGTATTTGCTGAAGGTCACACTTTTTGATACTAACTTCCACATGTCATAATCATACATCTCTTGCATAAAGAAGTTATTGAGTACTTGCACTGATTCAAAAAGTTATTTTTATAGATACAAAAAATAGATAACGTACATATATCCCTTGGAAAAAAAAAAAAAAGTTATCTACTTCAAATGATTCTAACCAACCTGTGTTCCTTAACCAGGCAATGACTCATTTGCTTTGTTAGGGAACTCCAGTGGGTGACATCTCCGCGTTCCCACTGCGGGAGCCCGTGAGGCCGGGAAGGTTCCGAAGCCCTGGGCAGCAAACCAGAACCATGCACACATGCACAGAGATGAGGAAACCTGGGAAGAGTTCTGTGAACTGCACGCTATAGCATAAAAGAGAATTGCTTCCCTAAATCCAGGAGTGTTCATTTCTTGCTCTAAAACACAGAGGAATTAATTTGTTGATGAGAGAGCTTTGTTAGAAAAAAATCCCACACTTCCCAGCTTTTTGTATACCTTATCTTGTGGGAGACATTGTTTTTTTATGTAAGATGCAATTTTTATCTCATACTCAGATGGAGAACAACAAATGAAAATTGTTGCTGGAGCACAGCCAAGGAGAGGAGCACAATAAAAATAATTCCCCTAAATGATATACTACACTTAGGCTCTTTCTAGCATGACTGAACTTGCAAATAGCACAAGGGCTCTTTCTAGCATGACTGAACTTGCAAATAGCACAATCCTACTTGAATCTACCCCTTTTTATTTCCTGATGCTAAATCTCACTGCTGTTAACCATGGCATCCAAACACTGGATTCATTTGAGATGTACTTTTGGACTGCTTGGATTGATACCTCTGATTTTAAAAAAACAACAATATTGTTACAACAGAGCCAGCTTGCAGCAAAGAAACCAGGAAAACAGCATGTTAAAGATAAATTAGTCTGCACTGCTAGCAGAAGTGTTAATCTTAAAAGAAAACAAGACATGCACATCATCTTACTTCCTTTGGTTTGGACGCACCTTATCTCGGCCAGTTCTTTTACCCTGGAAAAGGGTAAAAGGTGAGACACACCTTTCTACCATCATGAGACACACTTTGTATATCCAGCCTGATCTCTTAAACCGTGCTTTTATAATGGAATGGTATAAAATAAAAATTATAGCAAGTTACATTGTGTTACAGTAGAGAGGTTTATGGAATTCTGTACGTGTTTTTTGAAAAAGGTATCCCCGGTTTTATAGTGAAAAGGTTTTCAAATGTTTTACAAAAATGTAAGCGTAATAACTGTCCTTTTCATATATGTATAAAAAATAGCCTTCTCTGAAACCTCATGGTAAGTGTGAAGCAAAGAAGAAAAATGAAATGATTTAGAAGATACTTGTCCCTCATTGCTCCCAATTTCCAACTGCAGTGAATGTTCTTTTTGAGTCTTTTCTTTGCCCACGCGGTCACATGGATGGTGAATGAACACTGGAGCAGCAGAGAATGCTGCTGTCTCCAGTCTCCATCATGAAATAAATCACCATTTTGATGGAACGAGGGTCAGAGATCTTGTCATGACGCTGCACCATCTCTGTCTCACACAACGGATTTTCCCCAGCAAAATGCCCTGCCCGTGGAAGAAACCATCTCCTGTTGAGTATGACGCTGCACCATCTCTGTCTCACACCACAACGGATTTTCCCCAGCAAAACGCCCTGCCTGTGGAAGAAGCCATCTCCTGTTGAGCTTCCTTTTACCCAGTTCTTTAAAATAATCCTAAATTATAGCAATTCCTCACTGCTCGTAGCATATTTCTCAAAGAAACAATAAAATGTGTAGTGAGGAGATAGCCGAGGAAGAGCAACATCCAAGTTTCACCTCTACAACCCAGATTTCGGTTGCAAGATGAGGCTCAGCCAAGTCTGAACCTCACAGGGAGCAGGCGAAGAGAAGAAACCAAAGATATCAGTCTCGGGGCACGACAAAAAGCTGGAGCGGATTTCTGAGCCCTGCCAGCTCAGCGGGGATTCACATCGACCCGACAGATCGAGCCATTAGTAAGTCTTTAATAACGCAAACAAATCCAATAAATTTCAAGTCAAAATCTGCAGGGAAAAGCCTCCTGCTCACTGACACACTCTTCATCACCGTGGCAGCTTGTTTCTTATATTATCGCATTTCCAATTCCACGTAATTATAGCTGCTGTGGAGAACTATCAATTTCTTAATTTATACGACTTAATTATCAGGATGTTGATAATTTGAAACAAGAACAGTCTATTCCTGAGCCCCAGCAAGACCTAACACTTCACCAGACTGAGTCTGCGGCTGAACGCCACCACCCAACGGCAGCTAATAATTCACTGCATGAAAAAAATCCTTGTGCCATGCACAAAAAGACTCAAAAACAGCTTCCTGCCGAAAGCAAAAAGAGGAAAACTATCAACGGAGCTGCAGGCCCCCCGGATGACTCAGTGACACCGACCTCCCCCGTGCCAGGGTCCCTGGAGACAGGGGACAATTTTCCATAGTGATGCCCGGGTCCCCGGGAAGGGCCATTCACCCACCTGCCCCATCACACAAGCCCCTAAATATTTGGATGGGGAAAAAATAACTATCAGGACCACTTAATGAACGGGCTGTGAGAATAACTTAATACAGAAAATAACTAATATAACACAACATAAATATAAGACAACATAGTAATACAAGTCATTGGCATTATCTCCTTCCTTTCAGGACTGTTGCAAAAGACAGCTTTTATTTTATTCGATGTTTTCACATTCTTTACTGCCCTCGTGTGGCCTGTAGCTTAGAGGAAAAATTATTTTCTCAAACTCACTATAATATGAAATAAGAAACGTCTGTTTAGGCCATTGAACAATCAACGGGATGGTGAAACAGTTTAATATTTTGCACAGCACCTGAACAGTGCTGCTAATTTTAGGAGGTTAAACTCAGTGCACTTCCCAAATTTATTTTACTTTTTCATTACTGTGCAGAACTCAATAAAAAGTCATCAAGTAAATGACTTTTAAAATATCCCCCAATTTTCTGGGCTTTGCATAAAGGTAAGTATAAAAAATATGGAGCCAAATGCCCCATATTCCATGAGAAAAGGGATGTGTTAATCCTAACAATATGGGTGCCAGGGGGACATCAGTCTGGACAAGGGACCTGTCACTGTGAGCAGTGAAGTCCAGGCAGGGAAGAGTTTCCAGTTACCCATTTGGCACCATCAAAATGTTTAATCTGTTTAATAACCTCGTAGGCACCTGAGTCTACTTTGTTTTCTGCCTTTATTGCCAAACTCTCCATCCCCTGTGACACAAGAGTGGCTAATGAGATAAAATGCAATTAAAGCACCTGCCTAGGAACAACATTGAGGAATTCTTGCAGAAATCTTCTGTGAAAGTGGCAGTAAAAGAAGTCAATATAATTATACTACTGGGTTTACAATCAATACTAGAACAGCAAACCCCCGAACGGCAGAAAACAGCTGCTTTTACATACACCATTCCATTTTTTAATCTCTCAAATTGTTGCTAATTTGCAATAACCGAAAATCTGGGGTGTACAATTTGCTTTATACATAAAACTGACTGCTACTACTAGGCATTTCCAATACGCACAAAATATAAAATTGCTTTCTAAAATAACATTGCAAGACTTCAGTTATACCTGATCTAAGTGCAAGTCCTGAGGTTCCTTCACACACTATGGGCCCAAAAAGTCACAGATTAGGCCTGATTTGAACACGGGACTCCACATCCAGGTCTCAAACTGGATTTGGGACTCCACATCCAGGTCTCAACATGCCAAGACAATGCTTAATGCACACACACGCACACAGAAACACAAAGCTGAAGGTGTTTCCTGCATGATGTTGTCAAAATAAAAACCTGTTTCAATACACACAGTGATGAGGGGAGCAGCAGCAATGCACATTTTTGAAGCAATTCTTCTCTGTCAGCAACAACCACAATGGGGCTTTGTCATAATACAGGGAAAAAAAGAAGGCAGCAAACAAAGGAAGTATTTTCTTCCACAAAAAACTGCAATTGTCCAGTCTTGTCTTGGCATCAGAACATAGCTCCAACTTTCTTTAAGGGAACTTAGGGAACAATTCACAAGGACTGAGGATGAATTTTGCCTGTGAAGCAGTAGTGTTACATGGCCCAGCTGTTTTTTTTTTCCTGCTATCTGATGACAGCAAAATGTGACCCAGAACTTCTGTTCCCATATGAGTTATCTGTGCTTCCCACTCTGAAAATACATTTACAGGCTTTGTAAAACCCTTTTGCTGAGATTTACAACTTGTTTTTTCTACCCTGCTTGCACATTGGTAAAGCTGTCCTAATTGCAATTATTACAACAAAAGTACCCCAAAGCATACACAAAACTCTGCATGACTTGTGTCAGTAATTATTGCCCTAATAAAGCAAGACAATTTGTTAGAGGTTCACTACATGCAAATTAAATGTCCTCAAATACATCCTCAATGCTTATATTTGTCTTTCATGGAAATAACTGAGTGAGGTGAAGAGTTAGTGAGCTAATTAAAATGGAAAGTGAACAGGTGAATCAGTGCTCCAGGGATCAAAGCAACTGTGCCTCTGGGTAAGACACCCTATGGTATAGCATACCCAGTTTACATATACAACATATGTGCAGAGTATCTTATACCATAATACATGCATGCTGCACACTATGAAAGTTTAAATATACAGTGGAATTGAGTATTATCAGATCTACTCTCAGATGTAACAGTGTCTTTCAGAGCACAGATGCTCTCTATCCAGTCCCCATGGGAAGGTCACACTCATTTCTCTCCGGATGAGGTGTGCTGCATTTGCTGTGCGTGGAGGAACACTTTTTTGCGAGCAAACTTTCAGTGTTGGGAATGTTTTGCAGCAAATTAGAGCACAAGCTCACTTCAAATAATTTTTATCCACTTAAACAAGCTCAAACTAGGGAGTAGAACAAGTGCGTCCTTAAAACACAGAGTGAATGAAGTTGAATTTAATAAGCTTCACATTCATGGGCAAGGTTTTGTGAAGCGTGACACGTAGGAGAGCACCAAGGAGAGAGCTACCTTGAGGCAGTGGTTGTTTACAGGACAGCCCTGGAAGAGACAGGAGAGGGAGAAAAACTGCTCCGTTAGTGAAGAGAGGCCTTGCAAAGCACAGCAACAATGGTTAGCGGCACAAGAAAACACGGGAAGACACAGCGGGAAACACGGAAACGGGCACACCGGCTACGCACGGAGAGACCAAGGAAAGGCACCCGGACGAGCCCTGCGCCCCGAGCTGCCCCGGGCGGTTTGCTGAGTGTGACCGCGCCGCCCTCCATCCCCTGTTCCAACTAATTCCATCTTGCAGAAACGCCCCTTCCATGCACGACACGATCCGTATGTCACTGGGCACGGGAAGCCACATGGATGTAGGGGTGTCAGCAGGCTGCGACGATGACCAAACGCTGCAGCATGTGACAGACAAGGTCTCCTCTTTCTGTAAGACCCGAGACACACATTTGAGCTTGCCCTCCAAAGGAGATGAAGAAATGCCCGTTATCAACAGCAGCTGCATCTTGCTTGGTTCCTCTCTTCTCACAACACGTGTACTGAGAGGAACCTCTCCCAGAAAGGGAGACCTACCAAGGGGGTCGTCTGCTTAAGAACCTGCAAATCCTCTGGTTTCCCACATGGTGAGTGGCTGGGAAACCTCGGGATAATGCACAACTGCACGGGGGAATTTCCCATGCCACGCTATAGCGTGAAACAGATGGACTCAGCCAACAGCACTTCTTTAAAGCTGCAAAGTATTCCCTAATGATTAAATACGCACAATGTAAAAATAGGAACGAGTGCCACAGTCAAAAAAGGAGCTCTTCTTTTTATATCTCTCTATACATAAGAAGTGGGGATGGATCTGCCAGTGATATTTTGACTGGTCGTGGTTTCCGTATAGTTTAATGTCTGCTTCCTGAAAACCAAATTTAATTTTTTTCTTTTACATTGAGAAGTGTCAGCAACACTGTTTCTCTTCATCATGTTACCTTCAATGAACTGCCTAAAAAACCAAATATTGCTTCAAAATGGGGACTCACACCTGCTAGAGATGTGCTAGGGAACAAAACTTTTTTCTTTTTTTTTTTAATTTCAAAATAAAATTTCAAAAAAACAAACAAACTGATTGCAAAATGAGGAAGCTCAGTGGGTTCTCAAGGAGCTACTGAAACAGTTCCCAGCCCCTTTTGCTGCAGTCTGGACCAGGTATCGCAGCAGCGACACGGACACTGTCTTGGAATTAAAACTGTTCTAATATGTTGTGGCTTTTGATTATAGCAAGGAAAGAAAACATCCTTTTGACTTAGAAGACACCAGAAAATGCCAGATTACTGCAGCAAGTATCGGCCTTCTCTTTGATAAAGCAGAAAGAAACTGCCTAAAAAAAATACAGGGAGATAAAGGGAGAGTTAAAGATCTAATAAATGTAGCAACTGCTGTGAAACAAACTGAACAAATGGAATGGTACTAAACCAAGAGGCCTTAGAACACACAAATGTCTTAAAATGAAGATTATATGGGCAGTAACCCATTCCCTCACCATAATTTCTGTTTGTCTGGATCATTTTAATTACCACAGCTTACTGCAGGGACTCTGATTGCTTACGCTGACTACACCCTGGTATAGCACTTAATAAACATTAAGTTGCACCATTTAAATATCTCCCTGCCTTTTTTTCTTTGACCAGCAAAATACTGTAACAGGCGAGCACATCCATAGCAAATGGTGCATATTGTAGTTAAGAGACTCCCTGGTTTTGCTGATAGAGCCACCTGGGACCGTCACCAGTTGCCATGGCAGCCTGGGCACCAGCAATTAGGGAGCAGCTACAATTATTCTGCATCCGCCTCTTGAGGAAGGAGTTTCCTTGCAAGATGGCCATAAATAATGTCATTCCGGAGAGAAAACTCACAAGCAAAGGTTAAAACTAAATGAAAAACAGTGGCAGATTTGATCCTGCCTCCACTTCCTAGCAGAGGGTATTTTTATCTCCAAATAATAATAATGATGCATCATCTATAAATCATTGGAGAGAGATTTGCTGCTGGTGCTAAGTGAGTGGGACCGTCTTGTCTGGTTCATAACTTCCAGTGATAGGCGAGACCTCCCCCCAGATATACGTAGATTTATTAAGTGGATACCTGCCTTATAGAAAATACTCTATTACACCAAGCAATAATGTATCTCATTTTATATACAGTGCACAACACTATATAGTCAATGAGTGTAGATCACTGGAATGCAAAACCCGAAGCTAACTCACGTCTTTTGAAAGACAACCCATAGTAAAAACTAAACTTATTTTGCAAAGTCTCAGCGTTGATTCCATCAATGAAGCCACTGTCTTCCCTTTCCCAAATTTGGTCCCATTTGGTGAGGGCACCAACATGACACCTTCAGCACTGCAAGCTGCAAAGCCTCAGATGCACGGTGCTGAAGCTGAACTAATTAGACTGCAAGACACACTAATTATTTTTGAGACGGAGCTGGCCCTATGCAAAACTGCTGTTTCTGGGACTCAATCCAGCAGCTTTCTGCAGTGCAGCCCCACAGGACTTCTTTTCATTGCAGAACACAGATAAATCCTAACTATTCATTCCACAACCCACGTATTTACAGCAGGTTCAAGAAGAAAACCAAGATATTATGGATTCAACATATGCAGCAAACATACTGCATATAATTACGGATGCTTTAAATGAGGTATTTTTTGTGATACATATCCAAGTCTGAGAAAGAGATAAAGTTGAAATAAAAGAATGTTTAAAAAGATACGTGCCAAAGATATGTTCACCAAGCAATTTTGATTTAAGTTTAGGCCATCTTCTCTTGTCTGAAGTGTAACTTTGGAAATAGCTGCTTATTATATCGTGGCCCAAGATAGCTGATTTGCAGGCAGGTAAACCTGATGCAGAGGAATATGAGCTTCCTCCAGCTGGGACAATAATGAATGTGCCCTTTTCCCTTTTATTTTGGTACTTGTCTTTGTGCTGTCTCTGTCCTAAGGAAAAAAATGGATTTCTGTATCTAGGTTACTAACGCTAACACACACACAGCTGCTGAATTCTAAACTCTGCACTTTGCACAGAGATATGCAGAGATATGGGTGAAAAAAAATTGCATTTAATGTTATTCATTCTAGGGAGGATAGAAAGCGAACATGATCTTGAATAGAAAATGACCAAGTGCAGTAAAATAAAATCACACTGGTCAAATCACAATTGTAAGGAAAGGAAAATGAAATGGAGATTATTCTCAAATGTATAACAAAAACCATAGTTCATGCTGCAGACAAAATTATGGTAGCTGATCCAAATGTGTTCAGAAGAAATTGATGCACCTTTTCTTTTTCCTTCTTGCAAGTTGAACATATGCCGTTTTTCCTCACTTTCTTGGGTTAACCCATCTTTTATAATAACAATGTAGAACTCTGCCTGATGGTGAACATAAAAAATTGCCATTTCAGGTTGAAAGGAACAGGCTGAATGTTTGTATATGCACAACAGGTACATTAATCACTTTCTGGATAAACAGCTAGACTATAGTTGCAAATCTTTGACTAGGAGAAAGAAAACAGAATACTGTCAATCAGAATATTTCAAATGCAACGTCAGTACCGCATATACTGCTGGAAAAAACACTCAGGTCAAAATTGCTGGACCCAGCAGAGCCATGAGCAACACCTCCAAGCTATACCTTACTTGGAGCTGGGTTTAATGGACAGCAAGGATTTTGCTGTAATATTGTCTGCAGTTGTCAGAAGAGGCAGAGTTGCTGGCTAAGTCTGTTCATTAAGTCACGACTTGCCAGGGACAGAGAGCCCACGCTTGCGACTACCAACCGTTCCAATTGGTGTCACTGAAGACAAGCAGACTCTGCTAAAAGTCATGTTCTTCTGCACATAACCAGCAATACCACTTTTCCTGAAACTTCTGCACCCCTATTATAGATTTCAGAATTCCAGGTAACAACCTTCTTAAAGATTTTGCAGTTCTAAATAATCACTACATAACACTGTAATTATTTTCCTTAAAACAGTCTGTTTGGTTAAAAATAAATATTTAAAACATTAAAATGCTGCTATTTCCAAGAGCTTCATTTTTCATTAGAGATACTAATGTTAGTGGCTGATAAATGTTATAAACTCATTGCAATTAGTACATGTATATGACAAAATATTTTACAATAGCAACTTTTGAGTGTTATAACACAGAATCACAGAAGAGCTGAACTATTAAGATACACGGTACCACTGCTGAATTAAACAACTTGGTTCAATCTTCAAGAAATCATAAGGATCATACTACAATCCCAGGCAACAGAAGTTATCACTGTCTAATATATAACTTTTTAATATGCATTCTTATGTAACAAAAGGAAAAATGTATGCAACATATAGCTGTACCCACTTATGTTTAAGCCTCACCTCAAACTTCTGTCTGAGCTCTGCATTTCCATCTTCATCAGCATCGGGAATTGGAACATTATAATATTCACCTTCTTCTTGATTCAGCAGCTTGTACCTGTGGAGCATTTGAGGAAAATGGTATTTTTTCATGTTTATTTTCTTTAGGTTTAAAATTTGATGTAGTTGCTTGTGCGTGGTTTGCAGCCATGTGAGAGGTATGTAAAGAACTGTTTTCAAAGGTCTGTAGCAAACTCAGAAATAGAACATATTGCACCTATCACTAGATCTTTTATCTCCACTATTTGTCAAGACACCTTCTACAGTTAATGGAAAGGGAAATATCCATCTCCAATGCTCTATGATACGATGGAGGAGTCAACCCTGAAGGTGCCTATGAAGCCCTAGATGATTATCCCCATCGAGACCCGTACTTTGGGGAAGGTGTGATGAGCTCTCCCCCTAGCCTGGGCTTTAATAATATGTTACATACAGACCATGCAATAGGAAAGCATTTTATCAATTCAGTTCCTCCATGCTTTGAAATTTGCATACATAATAGGATATGCTTAGAACTAACTATATCATATTCAAGATCAAAACAAAATTCCTATCACAGGACTATGCAAATAGAATTGGGCTTGCAGCAATTCCCAGCTGGAGCAGAAGTTTCACGTACACGACCAAGCTCTCCAGTTTTAGTTGCATTTTCAGTAGTTTATAGCATATGAGGTAGAGGAAAAAGCTACAAAAAGTAGGTTATATTGAAAAAAATACTGTTCTTAAACTTATTCGTTGTGTGACATATTCTCTCCCACTCTCTTTTCAGAAATTCTTACCATCCACTGGCTGGCATTTTCATAAGCTCTGACACCCCAAATGACAGTGATCCCATGAAATCATTTCTGGTCGTTCGATCCCAGTCCCAGACCTCTACAGATAACCGTCGATCTTTGTCTGCAGGTTTTAATTTACTAAAAAAAGAAAGGAGAAAAACAGAAGAGTCGTTCATGCAAAATTCAAATAAATGATTCTATACATAAAACATATTACAGCAAAAGCAGTTAGCCAGACTTACAAAGCAAACGACTCATTCCAGTGCGGATTCAGTGTAGAACGGATGGTTTTTGTTTTTTGTTTACTTTCATTCTTAGGATCTGGGATGAGTTTCAGTTTAACGTAAGGATCTGAAAGTCCATTTGGATCCATAGGAATTAGATTTTTTGCTTCTCGCACTGTCAATACAAAACACGTCACTGATTTGTATAGGATTACATATAATCATTAACAATGTAGTAAAACATCGACTAAGTTATTGAAACGTGTTGAGTGTTAAAACCTTGTTAGCTGCTGTGGATAAAACTAGTTGTACCATGAAGTTGCACTTAGCAATATTTATAAGAACAGTAGAGAAAAACAAGAGAAAGTGGCAATTAGTAACTGTTGCCTTGCTTCAAAGTAGCTCTTTTTCTGCAATAGGGTGATTAAATCCACCTGTGTAAATCTGCAAGTGGGTAGTTTGACATATATTTATACTTATTTATAAAGTGTGTGTATATATACGTTCTTCAAAAACAGGCTGAAAAAAACATTTCTGTTTTCAATTCTTGAGTAAATAAAAAATATTAAAAATTAGCACACTATAAATGATCTTCAAATACTTCTGAAGAATTAAAATTAAATAAGTTCAGTTAAATTTTATACAACCCCAGAAGGGCTCTGTCCCATAAAGGAAGTAAAGGACGAAGTGACGGTTTCTATGCAAATTGTGCTCTGCTCCTCTTAGCCCCCATTAATTCTTTTTTGTTCTCATATATCTGTTGCTTAAAACTGCACTGCTTGGTTGAGCAAATGAACTGCTACCTTAAAACCGAGGCCCTTCAGAGAAACTAAATTACAATTTCTATTTCCATACTCCAGCTTGATGTAAATGAGGAGCCGAATTGTCTCTAGGTTCTACACCTTCACTTAAATAAATACAGGAAGCTTTTCCTTAAAATTCCTTGAATAAAACTGCTCAGCTTTTAACAGGGTGCTGTCAATTCTAATCCTTGGTATTTAAATTCTACCTGGGGATATTCAGCGTGGAACTAAGCAGGTTTTGCAGCAATTGGTTTCTTGGATGCAGAAGGATTCCCTGCAGCTCCCTAGGAGAAGCTGTGACTACCAAGACACGTCCCAGTGCTGGAGCAGCAGGACCTGGCAGTGCATGCAAGGCTACGTCTTGCTCTTGCACTGAGTAAGAAAAAAAGCCTTCTAAATACCAAAAAATAGAAGCTCAGAGATGAATTGGAAAGGAAAGATGCAATATAAGCTAAACACAGGTTGCTAAAGAAAAAAGTCATTATCTCAGTCCTTGTTTTAAGATGCTTGGTCCATTTGTATTTTTGTCGGTGTAATTAGTACCCTTAGACATCTTTTCCCAACTGATGTCACACTTTCTTTCTTGAGGAAACAGCATGATGACACTCGTGCAGAGCAGAGCTCCCACAGAATTACCATCCTGGCATCCCACCTCTTTGGCAGCACCCTATTTTTAGGGAGATGGGTCAGGTTTCTACAAGGGGGCTGAAAGGAAGAAAAGATTTCCCCTCCCCATCAGAGGCACTATCTTGTGCGTGGGGTTGAAACAGAGGAAGTTAAATCAAAAATAACTCAAAAGCAAATAAATTTACTTTCTGCGGCTGATTTCAGTTATAGCTGTCAGCTCTCAGAATAGCCCAACAGTATTTCTAATTTGCATTAATAATCATGATACCTTTCGCTCACCAAATAGGAATGACATCAAAGATCACGCATTGCTTTATAATTATATGTTCATTAAAGTCAACACCGTGACAGAGCTGCTGTTGCTATTTAGAGGAGGTTAAAGGGAGGAACGTGTCTGCGTCATCAGGAGAGCGAACTTGGATGGAAACCTTGAACGTCGCCCGCGGTTCCTGTCACCGCCGCGGCGCTCAGTGACGGCTCCTCAACTGAACCAAGCACGTCAGTGAGTTTCGTCTCCTAATGCTTTGTCCAGATTTGTCCCAGGGAAGAAAGTGTAGCATTTTCCAGCGTAACGTTAATGAAGAAGAGGTCATACTACCTATTCAGCAGAAAATGAGGACTATTTTATAATCTTTCTATTTAATTATGTGCTGGCTGTATTGCAGCAGCATCTCAAAGCCATGCTTAAAATTGGGACGCCCACTTTTCCAGAAATAGGATAAAGACATAAGCAAATACGGAGCTGTTTCTCAGGCACACCTACTCTAAATAAATATCAAAATAAGACAGAGTGGGATGGTAGCGATCAACTGACATTTTCTGTAAAGACACAAAATTGGGGTAAGTGAGGTTTTGAGGGATCGCCCAGAGCGCGGGTGACAAAACCCCAACATCTCCTCAAGGGATTTCAGGGGTCACCAAGCAAATGGGTTTGCAAGGCAAACGCAGCCACAGATTTCTATCTTCTTGTGATAGCAGCAACGAGATGAAGTCATGGGAATGAGTAAATGTTTCTGGTGCTGGCGCAGGGCACAGATATTAACAGCGCACGTTTACTCAGTTCCTTTTCAAGTGAGTCACAGCTACCTTTTTCCTGCATTCCCCAATATTGATAACAAAACAGTTTACTAACCCCAGGAACCATTTCTTGCCAATCTCCTGCTCCCTTCAGGCAACTCAGGAGAGCTGAAATCTCCCATGGGAATGTGAAGAGCTACTTTTAAAGGGGGCTCCTGGTCTCCAGCGATTGTGCCGGCAAGGGGAGGCGCAACAAAGGGGAGACCATGGCCAGAGCTAATACTGCGGAATATGAAACTTCCTCTATTCCATAACTATTCCCCGCTTAGTTAAACTTGCTTTGAATATCCCTCGTGAGACCACTGCCTACCCACTGCTCTTGATTTCCTGAAACCTGAAAGACGGTAACGGAATGGATGAGAATATTAGAAAACTTGAGTTTCACAGGTGATTTATACACAAGAAATAGATGAGCAATTAATTTTCCTTCTAGAACAAGATGAAAAATGAACTAACAGTTCATGGTACTTTATGCTTCTGTCTTTTATTAAGATAGCCTCTCTTACTAATAAAAAATGTACCATCATCTCTAATACTACTTAAGTACTTGTGCCTGCAATAGCTTCACTGCTTTAAATTTTAACTGGAAATCTTAGAGGCGCAACTGTATTTTATTTTTAGAAAACCCTATTAAAAACTTAGTAAAACATGAGTTTTAACACAAAAATTGGCTCTTTCGTTGCATGAAACTGTCTGAAAAGTGAATCAGGATGAAATTTCTAATTCTAATTATGAAAAATTAGTACGTCTTCAGTGCTATGCAGAGCTTATTGCTTCATGGTAAGCATAAAGAAAGCAAACGTAACGAAACGAGAAGCATTTGGTTGTTCTTTGGGCTGGGGTTTGTCAAAGGCAGAGCTCTGTCTGTAACGAACCCAGCAATCCTGCGGATTCTGTGAACGCCAGAAAAGGGAGAAGATATTAGTAAGGGAGATGAAACATGCAATTCATATTCTTTGTGACATTAAAAATGCCTCCCACATGACACTAATTCTTTGGGACTGCTTTACAGTTAGCTGGTACTAAAAGCTGGTCCAATAACCAGAATATTCATGTGTTCCCTTTTAAAATCAGCTGCAGAATAACATGAAATTAATGCTAACCAAGAACACCACTACAGGCCTAGACAAACAGAAATAAAATTCTTAAAGTATGTGTGTGCCTAAGGAAGCAATTTTTATGAGAAATTTGGCAAAATTCCCCAGGCTGCCTCCCCAGCTTGTTTGGGCAGAGCCTTCCTGCAGCAAGCAGCGCGACGAAACATTAATATGCAGCCCCACAGGGTGGCTCAATGTAAGACACTCATAAATAATTTGAAAAACGCACGGCGGGGAGCACAGAGCTCCCAGTGCGACTCTTGTTGATGGCCTGTTATGTGCTCCCAACTTCGGCAAGGATCGCGGCGAGCTTTCCTTTTCTTTTAAATAACAGGAGGATAAAATGAGATTTCCTGCTTTTGTTGTAACTAAGAAACATACAGAAAACTGAGTACTGTGGGCTGGAAAGCTTTTTTTTCCTTTTTTCTGTTTTTAATTAATGAGAAGTTTAGGTAACAGCAGGGAGCAATGGATGCAGCAAGCACTAATGCCCTGCCTCTAAATTAGAGCCTGTGTTGGGAGGGCAGCTCTTCATCGTCAGCTGCTGTCACAGCTCCAGTCCCAATAATGTGCCCAATGTGGCAGCTCTTCCTATGCCAGTGCTGCAGATGGGGTTATTTTGTCACAAAGGTTACTGTTTACTCAGTATAAAAATAATCCAAAAAAAAAAAAAAAAAACAGCCAAACTGTGATCTACCCACCTACAAATGCACTCACAAGAGCTGCAAATTAATCGTAAGATGGACCAACAAATGCATGTAAAGGAGTGACAAAACTTGAAGGCACATGAAGAGAAAATACAGTGCAAGAAGCAAAGGGATTCAGAATAGAAAGAACTGCTTAACTATGTCTGAAGGCAAAATCCTTAAGTAATCAACCTATCGAAAGGTCACTGATTAAATAGAGCCCCCTCTAAAAAGAAAATTACCAAGTTGATTTACTTCAAGTGCAATAAATAATTAATATCCAATGCAAGGCTCAAGCTAATTGGTAGACAGTAAACTGCTAATATAGAAGGGCTGCAACACAGAATGCAGCATATCTCTCACCATTTGTGCAACTGAGAGAGATCTCGCTTAAAATTAAGTTCCTGACTAGAATTAAGTATATTAAGCTTATACAGGACTGAACCATTTCCTCTACTACCGCAATTCAAAAAATCAAATAACCTGACTGACCACTGGACAACTCCATGGGGCATCTTTATTCTGCTTCATTTCTTTCACAGTATTGGCTGGGAATAAAAACAGCAGTATTATTTACTGTATTTTATTGGGAAAATGGATTGCAAATATACACACCCTGTGGCTTTTATTGGCCACATAAGCCACCAGAAAACCCTCAGAGGGATTACACAAAAATAAAGCTGACCTGCAACACATGAAGGGTGTCCCCCCACGTGGTTATTTCTGGCCATAGCAGAAATAGTCAATTTTGCATAGCAATATGTCCACAAGGTAACTAATAATTGCTAAATTCCTTTCCAACTAAACATGCATAGAAGTATCTGCAAATCTAGCTGGTCTGGCATTACTTTGTATACAATTTTCCACCTAAATAAAAAAGCTTACTTTCAGGGCAACTGACATTTTCATTTAAAACAGTTTTCTGAAGCTTGGGAATGCTGCAGCACCACAATTATTATACACATAGCAGTGGCACAGCAAACATTTTTCTTGTTGTTCAGAAACATGCTTAATTGCAGGATGGAAACGCTGGAAATGTTTTATTTATAAACACGCAAACAACAGTGTTTGCCAAGTGCACTTGTACCAGAAGAGCTTGCAAAGAAAACCTGGAAAAGTCTGTAACAATTTGACCATAGCCACCTCTCAGAAAAGAGCTTTCCAGGTAAAATTAGCAAGCAAAAAAAGTTTGTATAATTTGGTACCTCAAAGACTCATGATCAATGTTTTTGATGATGAACCTCATGAATTATCAGAAAATAAGTACAGGCTATTTGTAAAATTCTGTGCCCATGCTCAAAATTTAAGCCATATTTTAATAACCTTGCTGCAAAATGGCCTAAAAGACTGTAAATATTAAATTTTGTCACTTGGATGATTTTCAAATGAGTTCTCTCTCCTGGTACAATTACTCAGAGGGCTGCAGCACCGCCCCCGAAACGCTTCACTACTTAATGAAAGGAACATTCTCTTAATGACAGCACCTGGGACAAATTTACCCCTCCTGCGTCAGGAGGGAGCACTTTGCAAAGCTGGCTGCAATGAAGCATCACTTGAGATCCATCCTGATCCCAGGGAGCTGCACGATACTGTTGCTGTCCCTCTGGACATGGCATGACGGGGAGCACGGGGTATTTGGTGGCAAGTGACAGGGGCAGGAAGGAAACCTGGTGGCTCCATGAGCTGTGACAACTCAGCGCGGCCGTATGGCTTCCTGTAGAGCAGCTACAAGTGGTACAATATTTATCGTGATTTATTCAGTGTCCAAAAAGCACGTAAGTGGGAGGAATATTATTGTTTTGGTGCATTGGAGGTTCTAGCAACACTGAAGCAGTGCAGTCATGTCCAGCATCCACAGGTTACCTACGACTGCATCAAAGGGAGAAGCTAAGACCATCTAAGAAACTTCCCGTTTGCGCTGTTAACACTTCGCCCTCAAACTTAAATCCCCATTGCAAAGTCAAATGGGCAGTGACAACAGCATCAGGCCTTCCTTCAGAGTGGACACTGTAAAAGCAACTTCTCGCAGTACCGATTTTAAAGCTGTATTAAGTGTGGTCCCTCAGTTGCCTTAAGATGAGGTGACCTGGGACAACACACTAAGCCATCCACTCTCCTAAAATAAAAGCTCTTGATAAATGTATTGTGTTTTATGACCATCTTCTACTGTGTCTCCTAGACTATATGACACTTGCTTTGTTTTTAAATTGCCACAACATCTTCTGAGCCATTAGAAATTAGGACTCTCATTTAGAATTTAGATGTGTTTTACACTTACCTAGACCTGTAAGAAAAATTTAGCAAAAATTCCTGTTATTTCTTCCCTTCTTTCAACTCTGTCCATTCTAATTCCTGTGATCTCCCTCTGAGTAAATACAGAGTAATCTGATTGGCACAGGACATTTTACATATTTGCATCCGTTGAAAGGAAAAATCAACAAAAAGTTTTGTAACCAGCTTGTAGATACTTCAGATACCAGATTAATTATCAGTTGACCCCAGTTACAATAAAGAGCGTGTACAGAAGAAATAAAACCTATTCTAAATACACTTTCTTAGGCGGATCCTAAGTGGTAAATTCCACTCTGAGATCCTGAACATGAAAAATCCACTGGAGTTGAGCAACATGCCTATTTAGAAAGACAAAATAGTCCTTTAACCAGAAAAAAAAACCCTCCTATTTTCTGAGCAACATTCACTGCAACTTTAGACTTGGGAGGGAGGAGTGTGCATGTGAACACGTATGTATGTACGCCCAAAGCTTGCTCATAAATCCTGAGCAAAACACCAGGAAATGAACTGCCACCCTCTTTCCTGCCACCCTCCCTACCGTGGCAAATACTGCATTACTTTAGCTTTGCAGAATGTCATGATTTATTTTTAATTTCGTAATATGTTGGGAGTAATACCTGGGACTGAGTCCAAGTAGCCTTTGTGTGTTAAATACTCTCAAATGCAGGAAATTACTCCTTCCTTGGTGGAAGACACTGGGGTATTTCTTGTGTTTTGAACATGATGGCTAACTCTGGGGTATCTAGTTATCCTACTGTGCTGCTCGCTGCAAGAAAAATGGACTTTATCAAGATTTTCTTCTCAAGAAGCTTTTCAAGATTTGTCTAGTTATTAGTCTTGAGTTTTTAAAGCTATTATTCTAGTTTTCATTCCTGTACTTATTTTTGATGCATGTGGATTTTTCAGAATGTGAATTAACGTGGCTTTTCTTGATTCAGGGAGATACAGAATGAAATCCTAGTACTATTAAAGACAAACACCCTGTCATGGACTTCAATTCACAAGATATAGATCAACGTACATAAGCCCATGGTGTATATTACATATTTCAAAAACCTTGCAAACTTCCAAAAGATTATTTACCTGTTACTTCCAGTTTGTCCCCAGTGACTTCAGCTTTCAGATAAATCCTTCCTCTTTTCTCTGTGTGATCCATTCCACAGAGGCTCGGGACATTTATCACACATTGCTTATGCACATTCATATCACAGGCTGTGGATAGAAAAATGGTTCAGACAAGCAGAAGAAACCAGCAATACGATTACACTGCAACCACCGAGCAAGGGAAAGCTAGGATTACAAGGCGTAATCGTTGGCAAGACTTGAAGATTATAACTGTTTTCTTAAAAAATATTTATTTTTAACTGACCAACACGGATCATTTGTATCTTAAAATTTGGTAGGCAGTGGAAGATGAAATGGATTCTACTTCGGAAACCGGCTTTAGCACCGAAGACACCTGCATCCATACTGGAATCTCGCCTGGAAATGCACAGTGCTGTAACTGCCACGGTCCCTTCCACGGAAGGGTGTTATCCCGGGTCTCCACTTACTTCCTAAACCACCGCTTGGCAACACAGAAGAACTTACTGTCACATTTCATCCCTTGGTGGATCAGCCCGTAGAGCAGGGACCCACAGTGGTCGCAGAAGGTTGGGCTGCCATACGTGTGGATCTTAAACTTGTGCTTGCTCCGGGGGTCCTGCAGCAGAAGCAGAGAGAGATCCTCAAGATCCTCAGCATAAACCAGCTAACACAGGACTGTAAAAACCCCAAACTTTGCATCTAGGCAACCCATGCTACAGAAAATCCACTACAGCACGACTTGGCTGGGCACCGGCGCCTGCGACGGCTCAGGGGATCTGCCACATTTTATCCTTATTTACCTTCATTTTGGCTTTGCTAGAAAGAACACGTCAGTTTAGCAAACACGGACTTGTTTCTGCTGCCCAACTACATTAAAACTTCAATTTACGGACTGCACATAAAGAGAATGTAGAGTTATAGGATTAACTTGCAGCCAATGTGTCCGTACTGTCTATTTATTCATAAACTTTGTCTTAACTGCAGCTTGTCCCCAGTCGCCTTTCTGAAACAATGATACAAAATACAGTAGAATACAGTTTACTATGGGACTAATGTGAATTATGGTACAATGACCACAAAACTGGGATTGTAGTGATGGGACCATCTTGAAAAGCTGCACATTTTCCAGCTCTGTTATTGCAAGTGAAAGTGAACTACTACTAACCTGGCATGTGATAAATATTTTACAGAGACTGCTATTCCTGTCAAGCTTCCAACACAGAAATTTATAGCGAGGAAATTCTAAGGCCACCAGTAGCTTGGAAAATTTAGGACCAGCAAAATGGCATACTGCCAAATCTCTTCAGAACAAACATGCTGCAGAAATGCAGGAATTTGTACAGAAATGTGACTATCAGAAGACAAAAACTTACTTCCAAAACTTAGTATTTTATGGTTTGTGGAGAGTTTTTTTCTCTGTTTTGTATCAGTAAGCCTTTCTAGTGATTTTTTTTGGACTGACTGCATCTGTGACCAGCAGCTCTCACTGCACAGACAAGCTACATGACTAACGTGTTGCCCAAGATGCTGGTGAAGACCTTGGAGCAGGGCTGCTCCGGGGAACATCTGCTTCGGTGTTCCTTAGGGATGCAGCCAGCGGCGCCTCTGGAGCGGGGTCATGGGAACGGTGCGTCCCTCAAGGCTGATCTGCTGGGGAGGGTCTGGCTGTGCCCTCCGAGCAACTTAAAATATATTTTCAAAGCTAACTGTTCATTAATTTATTTTTGTTTGGAAGATGTCAGGCAGCTCGCTGCCTTAGAAATACATATTCTTAAACATTATTTTCCTAAGCACATCTGTTGCTAAGAAGGACAAAACCCCACAGCTTCTAAGAATGACACTGAATAAACAGACTTCCAAAGTTGCGTTTAACAGCTGACGTAAGTGGTGTAAGACTATGAAGTAATGATATAGAGGAGAAAGAACTATAGGAAATTATTGCAGTGAATGTCTAACAGAATCCATTGAACCTGTATATTATACTGAAATTATATAACAAACATGACCAAATAATTCCGCTCCAATCAATGGACTATACATGGTAATTAAGTAAAAAATGTTGTGGCATTTAAGGACGACGACTCCTCGCTTCCTACAAAGCAGCACTACATGAGCAAAGGCCTCCTGTGCTTAACTGTGTGTGACTATAGAGCAACTGCAAAAGCTTTTTCATAGACCAGTGCAAGGAAAGAGCCCCACAGATAAACAGATCGAGCAGGATCAGACGTTGAAGCTGGTCCTGCAGGGGTCAACATAAATCATCTGACTCATCATTAACTTTGTATAACAAATAACTTTTCCATCAACGAGTAGAAATGCCCATTGTATTATGTTCAAAATGCACAATTCAATGTGAACTGGATCATTTCAAAGAACAGCAAGTTCTTCCTATTATTATTTGTTAGGTTAAAGGCACACATGAAGGTACTTCTGGCTGGCAGAGCATAAAAAAGTAAGGGAAGA
>NW_010585047.1:959-15030 GCF_000705375.1 Tinamus guttatus | reverse complement strand
CGGGCGCCGCGCGGAGCTGTCAAAGGCGCCGGGCCTGGCGCCACGTTCGCGCTTTGTCTGCCCCTCTGCGCTCCGCGAGCAGGGGGCGAAGCTGCCCCGGCGCCTCGGACAGCAGTTTGGTCCCCAGCGGGTTCATTTCTGCACTCCTACCGTTGGAGAAAGCGGCATGCCGTGTTGTTTTGCCCTCGTCGCCGAAATACACCCGTTCTGATTCGTAGCTGGTCACTGGGGATAGTAGCAATAGCTGTAATGGGGAGGCTGCAGCCTGAACTTCTCCGTGGCTCTCTGCACTTCTAGATTTTTCCTGTTTGAATGGACGAGCCATGAGGTGCGGGCTGGCCATCCTGATGAAGCCCCTTCTTGCATGACTAGGGACAAAACTCGGGTTTTCTGGAAGCAAAAGGCCTAGATTTGAAAGTGCGAGTGAAAGGATGGGTAAAGCTGCCCTATGTAAGTGCTCAGGGCACCTAACAGTTATTGTAGTTTGTTACTGCCTGTTTGTAGCACAACGGAACATGGGTTGTGGCTACACGACAGAGCGTTTGGGCACAAATCTTAAATCAATGGCAGTTTGAAACCAACAGAAACACAGAACCTAATTTTCTGTCGCAGAGCTTAGAGTGAGGTCAGTGATTGTTCCCCCTTCTTGAAAGTAAAGACCTGAATGTTCTGCTTTTGGGCCCAACATACAGCGGATTTCAGCTCACTTTGGGTAGTCCTCTTTGCTTTTGCTAATCTCTTGTAGTTCATCGAAGGACCTGGCGGGTCCTTGGTTCACGTACTGAAATTCACCATGTTACTTAAAAAATGCCTTCCCAGTAAGCCTTTCCCACTGACATCCCACTTTGACTCCTTGGAAGAATTGCTGTTTGCTTTGGAGCTTTGGCCAAGGTGAGGGTCTCCTCTCTCTTGAAAGCTCCTTGATATCTTTAGTGCTGGACTGGGTGTAGCAGACAGGGCCTAACCAGAGACTGTTTTTATTTTCCTGTAGAAGTCTCATGGATGTGGGTAGCCCCAGCCTGATGCAAGTGACTATGGGCCTGCTGGAAATGTGGTTCTGCTGTAGTCAGAGTGGAGGTGCATAGATAGTGACACAACTGGTGAAGAGGCTGGAGCATCTCTCGTGGGAGGAGAAGCAAAGAGATGGAGCTGTTCAGGATGAGGAAGAGGAGGTTTAACCAACAAGTGAAAATATCTAATCTAACATTGGTGTCAAGATGGTTGATGGGTGTCAAGAGGATAGGGCTGAATCTTCCTCGGTGCCCAGCAGTGGTGCAGATCTAGGGCTGCAGTTCTGTTCCCAGGAGTATCTTTCTAATTTAATGATGCTCCCAGAGGCAAAGCCGTATGTGCAAAGTGCTGCACTTGTATAGCAGTAGTTGTTCGCCTGGCAAAATAAGGACACTTCCTGTCGTCCCCCTTGCCATGCGACGCGGCTGCTCGTGTGCATGGCCACAGGCTTGGGTCTGTCAGGAGTATTGCAGATCGCGGCTCCCTTGGGATCAGCAGCTCGGAAACCTAGAAGGTACAGAAAGTACAGAATGCACTTGGAGCTTCCAGGTTATTTCTTTCACCTCAAAGATACTGGGTTACCAGGACTTTTTGGTGGTGGAAGTCACCTGAGAAGCCAGCCCTGAGCAGCACAGCAGACGATGCTGGGCATGATGGATGGGGTATATCCCCTTCTGGTTATGGCTTTTATCCCCCTCATAAGCAAATAGCCGCCTTCGCTCTGCAGTGAGTGGAAGCAAAGATTTTGTTGTGATGATGCAGGTTGGTTTTGCCCCTGAGGACTATGAAGTGTTTGCACCTTCCTCCTCCTGAAGTGCAAGGTGCAAAACATTGCAGCAAATTTTATTCCCTCAAGCCCTGAATGAGATTTGTAGACTGTGGTTTCGCTGTGTTGCATGTTATCTTTGGCAGAGATATGAGCGTTTTGTGTTTTGGGAAGCGCAGGCTGTGTTTGTGTTTAAAGCTCTTTTTCTCTGAGCTCTATGGAGTCCAAGCCCTCCTTCCTATGCACAGACTGCCCTGGAGGGCTCTGTGAATTTACTATGTCACTTTTAAAGTACTGTGGGAATAAGAGTGTAGTCCTGCTTTCAGAAAGCATACTTTTTAACCCAAAGATCTCAAAATGCTTTTAAAGGGAGGCAGAGGAGTAATGGATAAATGTTGCAGGTAAGCGGTGGGGTGGGAGAGCAGTGCAAATTGGATGGGAATAGCTTGTGTCCAAATATCTATCTATCTATCTATCTGCAAAAAATGAGGTCCAAATGCTTAGTAACTATTAGTCTGTGATTTGTATTGGGGAAGGGGAGATGTGAGGTTCTAGGCTTTTCCTCCAGCTCTTCCTCTTTTAGCTCACATTTTTGGAAAAAAAATCCTCCTTTTCTTTTTCTTTCCACTCTTTGAGCATCGCAGCTTGTTTTGGGAAGAAGCTTTTGTTCTGCTGTGCCCTCTTGGCAGCTGAAGACAGATTGTGCTGCTCTGACTCTCTCCTTCTCTCTTATTTTGGATGTCTGTCCTGTTCCTCCCAGCTACTGTTCCTCAGGAGGTCCCAGGAGAAACAGCTGGAAATCAAGGTAGTTTCTTCCAGTTTAATTTTTTGCCCTTAGGTCGCTGCAGAGTGGAGGAGAGACCTTCCTGAGCCTTATTTAATTTCATGCTCTTGGTGCTCAAGTGTGTCTTTGGCAAGGCCCTGTGTCCATAAAGGTATACGCTGACCCAATGGATCATATGGAAGCTGGGTGCAGCACATCGGCTATTTCAGGAGCTGCTTTGGGCACACATCGCATCTGGTCTGAATATTTCACTAAAATGGGGAGCAGTGAAATATTCCTCAGCATTTCATCACTATTCAGTTTAGCAGAAACGTTCATTTTTTTCACATGACATCATTAAGTTCCAGAATTAACAGTCTGCTGATGTGATTGGAGTGGCTTGTTCTCTTTGTTAAGGTGGGGAAAACAATTTCTGTCTAGAAACTCTGTGGAAATGTTGAGGCTGAGAGGTGGCTCCCATAAGGTACTGCGACGCACCTTGTAGAAAGTTCAGTTCTGCCACTGGGGTGTCATTACAGGGTTTACTGAGTCACCAGAAGCTAAATGCTAGTGGAGCTAAATAATAATTTTCTGTTTACCTAGAAGACTGACTGTTTTATATGTATATTTGTAAATACATATAGTCATTCACAAGGTGGGTATTTTCATATGATACTAAGATAAATATGCCTATTGGGCAGTTCTGCCTGAAAATAAGGTGAC
This sequence comes from Tinamus guttatus, assembly GCF_000705375.1. The sequence goes on along the minus strand of NW_010585047.1, from coordinate 11,767 downwards.
ATTAAGCTTGGGTGTTCTCCAAACCTTTGTGCATTAAGGTGTCAGCTCTTCTTCTGAAAATAAAAGCTCTGCTTCTTCCTCACCTGCCCTGGGCTGTCCCATGGCTGCCGAGCTGGAATCCTGCATAGTCATCGTCAGCCTTTCCCAACGCAGCATCTCTGAAAAGTGGCCAGTAATGGTGATAATGACTCTGTAATGTATTTGAGCTCTTTGCTGTCCCAAATCAACTTTGAGAGGTTCTTTTGGAGTAGACCATGGACCTCCAAAGCTCCAGAGACACAGGTTGGACAGCAGTATTCCCATGCTTGAGTCATTGCCTACTGACGTTGCCTAAATTCTGTTTCCTCCCTTCCCACTTAGGAGGAGAGCATATAGCTGTCATGGCAAAGGAGAGGAACCCCTGGTTTTCTGTGTAATAGGAGAGGCTGTGGTGACACGATGGCACTTCTGACAGGTGGGACAGGATCTGGTGCAGCACGGAAAACGCATGGAGAAGGATCCACCACAAAGTGCCTAATAACAGGTGACGGTTTAGAGAGGGCGCCTCCTCTCTGTGCCGTGAGCGTTCATCCAGCTTCACCGCCTCTCCCAACATCATTAAATGTGATCATCTGCAGGGGGCAGATGGCAGGACAAGGTGGGTGGCTTATCCGTGGTGTCCCACATGTCTGCGGCTGAGCCAGGACTTGGAGCTGGACATCCCAGCTCCCTGTTCCTTGCGGCCAGCAGGAGGCTAAGGAGAGCGTGACCCGGAGGTGCTGGCCTTTCCCATTGATCTCGTCTTGCGCAGCTCGGGTACCCACAAGCTTGTTGCTTCTTGCCAACTATTTTAATTGGTTGTAGGGCCAAAAAAAAAAATCTCTGTCCATTTTGAGATTGCTGTGAACACAACTCCTAGTTCATTCAGCCTGCACTTGCACTGGGAGAGCTTAGCTGTGCGGGAGCTGCTGGCCCCGACTCAGAGCAGGACCTGCAGGGAGACGTGCGTGGTTGCCACCAGCTTGCCAGCGTCTGGGAACTGCTTGCCAAGGTTGCTTGGGTTTGTAATTAATCTTAAAAGCTCTTTAGAACTTGTAAAATCCTGGAGGCTCTGTTGAGGAGGGTTTGGGGTTTCGCCTGGCCTGTTTTCACTTGGACCTCGATGTTCCTGCCTTTTGGCAAAGTGGGTTTTTAGCTTCACAGCTGTGTGTAGCAGACCCGTGGAGGAAAAGCAGCTTCTGCAGTGGCAGATGTTATGTTCTGTTGGGTGCCTCTCTGCTTCAGGTTGTTAAGTACCTGGGAGAAGCTGGAAAGCCAAGTTGGAGCAGCAACGAGCCTCCCTAATAGTACCATCCGGGGCTATTCCGTCCCTGCAAAAGCAGTCGCAGCTGGTGCATGGAAGCAAGGGACTGCATTGGCATTTGAGGGGCAGCCGGGAGGCTGTGGAAACGCTTCGTGTCATCTTAGATGTGGATCTGCTCAGCTGCGTCCGTGCGAGGGAGACTGAGCTCTGCCACCAGCTGTGCCTGGCAGTGCCACAGGGATTGCGGTGGGGTCCCCTGGGGCAGTCCCCAAGTGAAAAGTAAAAGGTCAGGAGACGTTCTAGGAAAGGGAGGAGTTTGCACTGGAAACAACTTGTACAAAAAAGCAGATCTCACTCCGTGTTCTGAATTTTTATGTTACAGCAGGGAGAGATGTGGCGTATCTAATAATTGTAATGCCTTTGAGCTGCAGTGAAAATACATCAGGAAGGTTTCTGGACTCTTGTGTGCTGTGATCACTGAGTGCCAGGCCCAGAGCCTGTGCTGCTGGTTGGGAAACTGAGGCAGGACAGAGGTGACTTCCCTAAGACGCTGCAACGAGCTGGTTGCAAAGCCCACATCCTCTGTGGCTCGAGGGTGGAGCGAGGCGTTGCGGGACATTCCTATGAAATCCACGCTTGGGTGTTGCTTTGCAGAGCCTTGTTCTCCTGCAGCACCAGCTACAAGCTGCATTTTGGCCTCTCACGAGTCCCTTAGCGCTTCAGGGAGAGCTTTGTTTCGGGACTAGCCGCATCTTCAGGCTGTTAGGAGGAGAGTTGTGGTCTGTGAGAATACATTTTAGGGAGGATCTTGTAGGAATAACTTAGAATGAATTTAGAGGTTTTTTAGAGAGCCTCCAGACCTGTCTTTCCCTGTCATTACCCGCTGCTGTCTGTTATCTGAGGTTGCCATAGCTGACAGATAGAGAGAAACAGAGGCCCTGGAGATGCAGTCCTGCAAGGCAGCTTTGTCCCATGTGCCCGCACCAGCCGGCCAGGCCGCTGCGAAGCCTCTGCTCTGCCCGTCCCCCTGAGGAGCAACCTGTCCTGGAGGGAGAGAGAAGCAATCTGTGCTACTCTCCCCAGGACTGAAGTCAGTTACTGTGAGCTGAGCGTCTGGAGCCTGCGTCGCTGGGCCAGAAATGAATTCCCACTGTGAGCCCAGGCGTTCCTGGGCTCTGTCCACTGACAGCGACACAGCAGGAAGCGCCCCCCTTTGGAGCTGCAAGAGGATTTTCATGGCTTGCCAGCATTGCCATTGCAAACCCAATCTTTGGAGTTTGTGCCAGAGAGAAAAAGCAAGCAGGAACTTCTTGTTATGCATCAGTTGATGTCTAATAATAGAAAAATGTTTTGTGTTTAACATATTTGTTTGTTTTGTATGGTGGGAAGAGGCTGAGGCTGAAGACCTGCATCCAAGGTTGACTTGGAGACATGTATGATTAAATTCTGCTCTGATTTGGGAAGCTGAGATGTCCATCTTATATCTAACATCAATAAAGCTGCAACATTTTTGCCGCTGGAGGAATTTCAGCTGTGCATGGAGGCTCGGGGTGCTTTTAGAATCACTTTTTTAGCCTCATGCACTTTTGTTGCCTGCTAGTAAATTGATGGACTTCAGCTTTTGGGAGTTATAAATTGGTTGAAAACGGTTTGTTTTGAAAGCACAGCAAACCATCTCCGTTTCTTGCCTTTAAGATAAGGAGAAAATTCATCTTAAAGCACAGTCTGGTTTGTTTTCTCCCCTCCTTCTCCTTTTTCCAAGCTTACTTCAGATAAATTATTTTTTTGCAGCAACATGGAAGAAGTTCAGACGACTTATTCCTCACTTTCTTTTATACATGGTGAGAGGGCCCTGTGCATCTTTAATTTCTCCAAATTGTGGCTTGACATCTCTCTGCTTATTTCAGCTTTTGTTGCACAACCACATTATCATTTTTAAAATGCGACCATAAAACTGCCCGCTGGCAGCTGCTCGGGGCCCACTTTGGACCTGGGATTAGCTGCTTGGGATGCTCCATCGTGGCAGCTGTGGAGCCAGGATGTGATCAGCGGTGGCCTTTGGAAGAAGAGGAAGTCTAGTAAAATACACAAAGAGTAAAATCTTTCTCTGCCGGGGGCTCTGCCCTGCTCTGCTCGCAGTTGCGGTGCTGAAGGCCTGGAGAAAGCCCGCTTAAGAGGCTGGTTCCGTAATGTAGCCGTTCAGGCCTGGGGCAGTGAAGGCACTTGAAGCTTTCATTTTATTTTTCTGGTATCATTCTCTTCTAACAGGCTGAGCTGTCAGAAGAGCCTGTTTTGAGCATTTTGTTTTGCTTTGTAAGATGGCAGCACTGCTAGTGCCCTTAGGATTTATTTACATTTGCCTGACAGATATCTGTGCTGTGGCTGCACGCAGGAGCCTTGGCCTGGCCTGCTGTGCAGCGCAGAGCTGGGCCTGCACAAACACAAAACCCCACCATGGATCCTGCGTCAGGGAAGTGCAAACCTTGCCCTTGGGAAGCACGACTCTGCCCGGTGGGAGAAGCCCCGGGAACCTGCAGGATGACGTGAGTCGAGCTGCCCTTTCAGCCCCATAGCAGCTACATTTTTGCATTGTGACGATGCTGCTTCTGTGTCGGCGCATCGGTGCTTTCCAAGAGCAGAGATCACTGCTAGCCTCCCACTCCGCTACTCCAGGCTCCCAGCCCGCGGCTGGAATTTTTATTTTGTTTTGATTTCCACTGCCAATAGAAAGAACCTTGGAAAAGGCTGGAGCCTTTTGCTTTGAGCTTTCTCTAGGTTATACAGTAAGTTACCCATTGGAAAGTGAGTGGTTTCTTTCATGGACGCATCCCCCAGTAGACATGGGTGCTGCAGGAGGGACAGCACTTTGGTCCTGCCTGCAGATGGTTACAGGCAGCCCCAGGAGAGGAGAAGAGGCGAGGGGAGGAGGCTGGTTGTGCTCTCAGCACTGCAGGGTGATGAACAGGCTCATCATCAGAGCCCTGCTTGGCCAGGCCTTGTCCCCAGTATTCGCTCGCTCCCTGAGGAGGAGACACGAGCTGTTGGCAGACAGGAACACTGCTGAAAAAGTCCAGATGCAGATTCTGAGGCTTGTTTTGTCATCCTGAAGATGCTGCATTCTTGGGAACTGCTCTTGTGGGACAGCTTGTGGCTTTAAGAGTGTTTTGCTGGCTTTACCTTGGATATGATAATTCTGAATTTATCTGATGTGGTCGGACTTGCTCCTCTGTCCTGCAGAGATGAGAGTGGCATGTGTGAAATGCACATCACTTATTTGAGTGGTTATAGGGACATTTTTGTGTCATGTGTTTTGTTTTGGTCTTGCTGCTTCAGATCTGTGTGTCCAATCATTGCCTGTGTGGTATCAGCACAGGGAAACGCTGTGGTCACTGGAAGTGCTTAGCCTGGCACGAGAGCTCCCCAGGAAGGAGGTCTCTGGTGCCCTGGACCCCACCGTGTCCCTGTGGCGCCCTTGGGGTATCCTGGCTGGCAGGGGAGTCTCAGATCAGGCTGGTGGCTGGGAGAAAGGCAGCAACGTGACCCTGCACAACCACAGCAGGTGTACGACGTGGGCACTGCCAAGAGCCTGGCATGGGAGCGTGGCTGGGCTTGGAGGCACCATGCGGGTTACCCTGCATGGAGGTGAGCCCCACGTGAGGCCGTGCAAGCCTACCTTGGAGCTCCCCACCGTTCCTACAGCCGTGGCCTCATCCAACGCAGCAGCCCCCACCTATGCTTGCTACTGCACTCCTGCCTCTTCCCGCTTTCCCTCCACTGTGGAGGGTGCCCTTGAGGAGGGTTTGGCCTGGCACTGGAAAGACCGTGAGCAGCATCTGGGCTAGGAGCAACCTCGACCTCAGGAAGTGCTTGTGCCCAAGTGGGAGCAGCCCTGCGAGTGAGGCAGACGATGCAGAGACCTGCTTAAATGCGGCTGCGCCTGACGTGGAAGCTGCAGCACCCGGCGAGATCTGAGCCAGAGCTTGGCTGTCCTCACCGTGCTTGGGGAGCTATTTCTTAGCTCTTAAATGAAACGCATGTTGTCAAGAAGCTCTTTGGCTGCGCGGGGAGCATCCCGCCCTTCCCCTGCATCCCAGCTGTGCCACGTGTGGGGAGGCAGCGCAGCTGTCTCAACTATCCCCCGGAGCACCCCAAGCAGCATCCCCGGCGTGTGGCCCAGATGCCAAGAGGAAGAGCCACAGCTTGAGGAGGAGGTCGCGTTGTAGGCAGAGTACTTCCCCGAGGGGCCCTTGGGGGCTGCCCCCCCATCCACGGCATCTCCACACATGACTCCAGGGAATATTTCTGCAGCATTCGGTGCTTTGGTTATTTATTTATCTCATCGCTGAGCAGGAAGGATTTTCCTCCTTTGTCTCCTGCCTCAGGAATCACTGCCAGAAAATGCTCAAGGAGATCTTGGTGGTAGCGTTAAACGAGAGCGAGCAACTGTTGGGAAGAGAGCAGGTAAAAATCTTCCGTAGGGCAGGCGAGGGATCAGGTGGGGGGTGGTTTTTGGGTGCCTTGAGAGCAGGGCGGACACCAGGCTTTGTTTGCAGGGCAAGATGCAGGGAAGGACCCAGCTGCGATGCAGCTGCCCCCTTCCCTTGGCACGTGCCCTGGCGCCTGTCGGAGAGTTTGGGGAGCCCTCTTGGGCCGTCAGAGGGTTTGAGGAGATGGGATAAATCTGTGTGCTGCAAGCTGAGGCTGGCGGAATGTGCACCATCTCTGGCAGCGGCATGGTAGCCTGTCCGTGCATAGCCATGTAATTGGAATCATAAATCCTGCAACAAGCCAATAAAACAGGTCTTTCATTCAAACACACAGTACCGGTTCCCCTCCCTGCCCAATTGCTGGGTTCTGGCGAGTCCTAGCACATGCCTCGTCCTTCTAGGAATGGGCTCCTTCCCAGCTGCAGAGATACAAAGGAGGATCTTTGCAGGGCATTTTTTCTTCGGTGATATATATATATATATATATATCTATATATATAAATATCTATTTAGTTGCATGACATGGAGAGAAAGAATTTTCGTTACCTGGCAGCAGCTACCTTGAATTTAAGCTTCTTTTCTATGTTTCTGTGCTCCTTTTTTTTTTTTCCCTTTTAATCTGGTTTCTCACAGACTTAAGGCGGTTGCAGGCAGCCTGACTAACTGTCAGTTTTTATTCCTCCCAAAATTTTCTCAAAGGGACCAGTTTGGACCAAATTTGGCAGAAGAGGATAGGTCTCAAAGATAAAACTGGAGGGCTTCAAGGCTGTTGGAAGAGGGGAATCTAGATAATTTCCTGCCTACAAGGGGAGACTCCTGCACAAATATTATCCAAATATTATTATTATGGGCTCTGGACTGTGGAAGGGACTATGTTTGGCACTTGCAGAGCAGAATTTGATACGGGTGCACAAAGCCAGGGTTAAGTTGTGGAAATTCATTAAGTATTGTGTCCAGTTCTGGGCCCCCCTGTACAAGGGGGATGTGGAGCTGCTGGAGAGAGTCCAGCGCAGGGCTACGAGGATGATCAGGGGCCTGGAACATCTGCCCTATGAGGAGAGGCTGAGGGAGCTGGGCCTGTTCAGCTGGAGAAGAGAAGGCTGAGAGGGGACCTGAGCAGTGTCTAGAAGTACCTCAAGGGAGGCAGTGAGGAGGATGGTGCTGGCCTCTTTTCAGTGGTGGCCGCTGACAGAACTAGAGGAAACGGCCAGAAACTGAAGCACCAAAAGTTCCACAGGAACTTAAGGAAAAATTTCTTGACAGTGAGGGTGACAGAGCACTGGAACAGGCTGCCCAGAGAGGTTGTGGAGTCTCCTTCTCTGGAGATCTTCAAACCCGCTTGGACGCAGTCCTGTGCCACGTGCTCTAGGTGACCCTGCGTGTGCAGGGGGTTGGACTAGGTGACCTCTAGAGGTCTCTTCCAACCCTAAGCATTCTATGATTCTATGTTTCTATGGTTCTATGACATACAGCAGGAAGCCGAGGAATAGGGTGTAGGTACCCTGGATAGACAAAAATATGGATACAAAAGCCCTGGGAGAGAGAGAGAGCCCTTAAAAATAGCAGAAATTAATACTGCATCTTTGCAAGAACAGTTCAGCTGGAAAGCATTGAGAAGGTCAGTGCCAGGCAAGAGGAATGTGCTACAAAGGGACTGGCCATGCCGTGGAGCTCGGTGCCTGGGCCACGTGGAGCACCAGCCATGTGGAGAGGAGCAGCAAAACCCATGGCAGTCTGGAAAAGTCCGGAACCTGTTTCTGGGGAATTAAGTGTTTATAATTTGGCTCAAAAAGCAGCTGGATGCTGGAAATGTGAGGCCCCTGTACAAGTGTAGGTATGTAGAGCAGCATGGAGATGGGTGCCTTCACACCTGTGATGGGTGCCTTCACGCAGCTGTGATTCACAGCTACTTTCTGCTTATGTACTCCAGCCTGCAGGTGCTTGTGCAAAGCTCAGGATGGCTTGCCTTGGCATCAATATTTTTGGGTGTGAGGGCGTGAGAGCTTGTCTGGATACAGGGCTTGGGCAGTCAACCCTTTCTTAGAGGTGATACATGAGCACCCATTTCCAAAATAGCTGGATGCCTGCATCCCTCTACTTTTTCTGTGACCTGGCAGAATTATTTCCCTTATCTTCTGTTCTGGGGCTGTGGAGGAGGCAGTGACTCAGCCTTCCCTTGGACAATGATCCCGCACTGGATTTGGGAGGTCTATGCCACACACCCCTGGCTGCTTTGGCTTCACTCAGCACCCACCATCATGCCGGGGAAGGGCATGGAGGGGGACAGTCCCCATGCAGCAGCATTCACGCTTGAGCAGCATGGAGAAGGGGTATATTTCCTGCAGCTTGGGAGCAAGTAGTTCCTGGAAGGGATACAGAGAACCGTGTTGCCCTCACAGAGATGGAGCAGAGATATTGGGGGTCAACAGGGAGGGATGCTGGGTTCACTGGAGTGCTGTCATCTGGGGTGGCCTTGGCACTGGTGTGAAAGGTCCGGCTGGAGCATGGATGGAGGGACGGATGGACAGAGGGATGGATGAATGGTTACGCTTGCTGCAGCTGGGCCTCTTGTGCAGAGTTGAATGGATGGCTGAATGCTGGGGGGGCAGTGCCACGTGCTCTCTGCAGACTTTGAGAAGCTGCTGTTCATCACTTGTTGCTCACTCTGAATGAGAGCAGGCATCTGGGCTGATGGTGCTACGCTGAACCAGAGCGGGGACACGCAGGGCCACCCAGGCCACCGCAGGAGCGGCTGCTTGCTGTGTCCTGCCTTGTGAGGTGCTGTGGGCGCTGAGGTCACCAGGCTGGAGCTTTCTGGTTGTGCTTTAACCCCATTAGATTGTGCTGTAACCAGCATTGTAGCCATCGATGTGGATCTTCATCAGGACCCCACTGTGCCAAGTGCTGTGCAAAACTGTGGCCTTGTCAGTGAGTGCAGCTAGGGGAAAGCAAGAGGAGCTGAAAAGCCAGGTTTCTTACTCTGATAGGCAGTGGTCTCATGTCACAGGAGCAGTTTTAGTTCTCAACAGCTTGGAAATACCGCTCAGCTGGGCTAGAGCAAGCTCAGGAGGTTGTTAATATGCGACCTCCGGGTGCGCAAGGGCTGCCTGGGTGTCCTCACGTTTTGCTGCTGCTGGTGCCCCTGGGAACCATGTCCCTTAACTAGCCTGAGATCCCACAGCAAGAACCAAGCCCCAGGGTGGACAAGACCCACCTGATTTTTTACAGAGATCTCTGTTGAATCAGACCTGTCTAGTTTGGTCGGAGCCAACAGCAGATATTCCTGAGGAAGGTGTGGTTAAAAACAAACTCTGAGGATTTCCAGGGAGCTTTACAAGGAACCCCAGAAAGTAAAGACCTATGAAACTACCTACAATACCTGGCTCAAAGCACATTCCTAACCAGTTCTGGACACTAGAGTAAACTGAGAGACCCTCAAGCCTTTAAAGTTTAATGGCAAGTGCTTTAGACTTGCTTGGTGATAAGGTGCCAGCTGATTTGGTGAAAAAAAACCTCTTATAATCCTAGTGTCATGGAAATGTAGCAGTGAATGTAAATATTTGCATGGCAGTGGTAAGGTCATCAACTGGGAATGGTTTCGTAAGGCTGCTGTGTTCTGCTTGCTGATGGTCAGTGTGGATTTTTCTTTCTTTTAAGCAGTCCAAGCAAATCATGAACCTGCCAGAGGCCATTAGTTGGCCGATTTATAGTCACTGTAAAGCGTGACTGCTCGGTGTCTGTGGCAGTGGTGCTCTCTGATTTGTCTCAATTGGTTGTCAGGAGGCAGATTTGTTAGAAAGTCCTCCTCTCCACCTCTTAACGCCGCAGACCTTTTGCTGTGTCTGATAGGAAATGCCAGCCACTGAAGCCCTTGTTTCTTTCTTCCCACAAGCTAATAACTCTGTCTAAAATTTTCCACTTATTTACTTAATTCTGTCATTTTAGCCAGCGTTCATCCAGCTTCCAGCTTTTCTTTTATCGACTTCCACAGCATCAAGCCACGTGAATGAGAGGCCATAGCCTTGTCCTCTGGCTCCTCAAACGAAACCTGGAACATGTTCTGTCTCTTCTGAGTGTATCTATTGATTAAAGCATTAGGGGGAATGTTGGCTGAAAAGCCATGTGTTTGATTAGCCAATTATTTTACCCAAAAAAAGCATTGAACTTTGCTTCAAAATACAGAACTTGAAGATGATCATTTGCCATGTGCTACAGGGAAGCCAGAGTACTGAATGAAATGAGAGGTGGCTGAAGAGAGGGGCCTGCAGGCCAAAGATGAACATCCAGCATGAGGTCTTCTGTGTGACCCAGTAATAGGGCAGAACTTGTGCGTGTTTCAGGAGAGGCTCTCTGGTGTCTGCAGTTTTTTTGGTCCAAGACCAGCAGAAGTGATGCAGCAGGGTGACAGAAAGCCAAGCTCTTGACTTGTGTCCTACACTGCTCCATGCGAATGGTTGGATTTCATGTCCCTGTAAACCCTGGAGAAGGGTGTTTTTTGCTCCCATAATAATAGCATCCGGCCCTGGCAGCATAAGCGGAGCTTAGGTATTTTTAGTGGATCCGAACTGGAAAATGTTTAGGGGCTGTTACAGCAACAACATGTTCACTTCCTCCAGAGCTATTGGGGGTTGGAGGTTTGACCCCCGGCGTGGGGCTGCTGAGTTGGAGGCAGATGATGGTCCTTGCTTGGCAGGAGTGGAGAGGAAGGAGGAGTGGGAGGGGGTAGGACCAGCACCATGAGCACATCCTCCTCTGCTCTACCCTTCCTGTTTTCAGGGTCCTGTGTCGGACATCTGGATGTAGCTGGGTCAAAATTCCCACTCTGAGGCTGTACTGGGGCCTCGATTGGTCACGTCTCAAGGCTGCCGAGATGGGCAAAAGCAATGTCAAACCTTCCAGGAAGGAGCAGACTGGTAACGTGAAGCCTTGGCCTTCCTCCCCACAGGACAAAGCCCACGCGTGCCCCCACGGCACTTACTGTTCCAGGCCGTCAGAAGCAGGAGCTCCCGGCTGCCGTGGCCCTCACGGCCACGCTGGAA
>NW_010585046.1:155099-178273 GCF_000705375.1 Tinamus guttatus | reverse complement strand
GGAGGGGCCAACCAATGCTGCAGGCTCTGAGGCTGGGACGCAGAGCAGCTGGCTCTGCTGGCCACCACGGCCACCGCTGTGTGGGCATCAAATAGCAACTCCTTCCTTGAGCCGGTTTGCAGATGTCCTCCCTGTAGCATGATGAACAGCAGCAGGGCAAGGAGGAGTAAGTGGGAAGGTTCCCCGAAGGGTTTGCTGGAGCCTGATGGGAAAGGAAGGGCTGGAGGCAGCAAGGTCAGCAGCAGGGGGCAATTACAGTCTTTCAATTTTAAAATTATTTTAAAAATTATATATAATTTTTTTTTGATTATTATTTTAAAAGGTGGCACTCATTTCACGAAGGGCAGTGGGCACACTGGGACAGAGCCGGGGCCAGCGGCAGTCAGCAGCAGGGGGCAATTACAGTCTTTCAATTTTAAAATTATTTTAAAAATTATATATAATTTTTTTTTGATTATTATTTTAAAAGGTGGCACTCATTTCACGAAGGGCAGTGGGCACACTGGGACAGAGCCGGGGCCAGCGGCTCGTCTTGGGAATCTTTGCACCAAAAAAGCAACCAAAACGCCCCAAACCTTGGAGAGCTTTGAGCCCTGCTTGAACACTGCGGCCAGGGCTGGTGCACATTTGTGCAGTGAGTTGTGTCAGGACTCTGCAGATGCAGTGGCGGGGTCATCCGAGCATCCGCTGCGCCTAGGACTTCCACAGTGCTATGTTCCAAGGAAAAAACATCTCCAAAATGATGTTATTGAGGGCACTTCTGCAAGGGGCAGCTCTTGGCCATCGTGGGGACACTGTGGCAGCAACGGCGGCAGCTCAGCAGGGATCGGCCTGTGGTTTTGCACCCATTTGGCCCAATTTTATTCCTTGATTTTGGAAGGGCTATGTCTGCACTGGAAAAATTAAAGACTGCCAGTCATGCGCATCGTAATATGTTGGGACTTTAAAATTTATTCCAACATGCTGTTTTTTTAAAAATATGCCCAGGCTGAGCAGACAGGCTGAGCTGTAGTAAAGGCAATATTATACTTGTAAAAACTTCTCATTCACAGTACAGATGTCATTTACAATTAGGGTCACAAACATCAAATACTGAGTACTTTTTTTCTTCTCCTTTTTTTGTGTGTGTGTGTTTTTTTGTGTTTTTTTTGTTTTGTTTTGTTTTTACATCAGACTGTGCTTTTTACCTGCATTTTTTTTTGCACTGATATAACCATACAGACATTGCAAGATGCAAGTGTAGAAACTGGAGTTAAAATAAAATTACAGGCAAAACTACCAAATTACATTGTATGCTGTACATATTTACAGTACCTTTTTTGGAATGTATTGCCATTTTAAGAACATATAGAAACTCTCTACAGACTATTCCACTTACAGAATACATACACCTTTTAGAAAAAAAGGCAAATATTTATCTTACATGAGACCATGTATATTAAATTTGCGTACACATTATTATTATTATTATTATTTTTACATTACATTTACTAAAGTGATCGTAAGTGCCATCATATCTCAGAAATGAAAACAGATTGGTTTTATGCCACCAGGACTGATTTTTTTTAATTCTTTTTTATTTTTATTTTTTGCAAATAATTTACAATATGCTTTTATTCGTAAATACTGTGCAATAGATGGAGATATTAAAAAAAAAAAAAAGCACATGATGAAACCAAATCAGTGAAAGGAGAAAACAAAAACAAAACAAAACAAAAAACTATTGCCAGAACACCAGAAAAGGGCTAGATCAAACTGTTTAGGATTTGGCATAAAACATTGGAGTAATTTTAATGAAATCCGTGTGACCGAGTATATTGCTTTTTCAGATGCTAGTTTGGTAGATTTAAAAGGAAAGAAAAAAAGGGTTAAGTGCAAAATGTCTTAAGGTAAAATCAACTATTTTGTGGATTTTTAATCACTGTTTTGGTGAGAGTTGATTTGAAAATGCGGGGAGAAGTGGTGGTCCGTGCCCATGGTCGGGCTCTGGTGGTGGTTCCAGCAGGACCTGGACACCAGCAGCTCTTGTGACAAACCCTCTGCTTCTACCTGCAAGGCCCCAAGCCCCGATAGAGGAGCACGACTTGAGCGGCTGGAAAACGTCACCCCTGAGGACCAGGTGCAGAAATACATTCTCCAGTCCTCGGCTGCAAAGTCGCAGCTACTTCATCAATGGTTTTTTTTTAAGAGTTTCCTGTAGCGATCCTTGGGTATCCAGCCAACAACCTGCGAGTAATTAGAGTTGACGGAGATCTGTGTCAAGGCACTGGGGCGAGTTTGGGAGCCAGCTACTCCCTTCCTCCTCCTCCTCCTCTTTTTCCTTCTCCCCCTCCTTCTCCTTCTCCTCCTTCTCCTGCTCTCATCCTCCTCCTCCTCCTCTTCCTCCTCCCAGGGTCTGCTCAGTCCTGCAAAGCGCTGAGCTCCATAACCTTGACAAAAAAAAAAAAAAGCAGCTAAATTCATACTCAAAGCACGAAATAAATCACTGAAGCTCCTGAAATGCTTAAGTTTAAACCCACATAAGTGCTGTGTTAGCTCGGGGTACAAGGCTTGGTCCTTAATGCAATGGCTCCACAGATTTAACCGTGAGGGCCAAGTCCTGCTTGCAAAAAGGCTTCTGGGTCCTTGAACATCTGCTTGCCATGAAGGACCTGCACTCATGGGGAGCTGCTCATGCAGCTTACTGGGGATGCGGAATATCGGAAGGTTTTGCCTGATTAACCAGTTACATAACCAAAAATCAAGGCGCAGCCAGGTGCCTTCAGGAATGCTAAACCTCCCTCAGAAGAAAAGAAGATTCACCTGCCAATGCACAGCAAGGACTGAGCTTTGGTTTTCAATTTTGCCCCTTTCATGCATTCTCTTGCAAAATAGCACTGCCAAGTGCCACTGCAAAGTGTCAAACTCGCTTGCCCCTGCAGCACCCATGTAAAATTAGGTAAATCAGGCTGTAGCATCTCTGTTTTCCAGCTGGAACAGGCAGTCAGAGTGATATTACAGAAGCCGTGCCGTTTAAGTGGCTCATGCCAAGTGCTTGCTCCTCTAAAGTAGCTTCGGGGACTATAAAAGGGAAAAGCCACCAGGATTTTGGGGCAAGAGCTAGGAAATCGGTGCCCCCCTTCCCTGGGGGCCCTGGGCTCAAGGTGATGCTGCGGTTTCCAGCGGGGCTGGGAGGGCACCTCGAGGGGCAGCGGGAGAGGATACTCGTCCTCGGGAGCTCCGAGCTGCCAGTGTGATAATTAGCCCTTATGGATCACTCCCGTATTTGGGATCCCCTCTGCCTTGGCCGTAGGCAGAGTATTGCCCCCGGAACAGCATGAAGCACCATTGCGCCCCAGCCAGAGCTTCTCCCCGCCGCGCCAGCAGCCACTCCACCGGGAACGGGGTCAAAACCGGGATATTGGGGTTGGGATGCGCTGGGAGCAGGCCCGGCACTAGGAGCACTGCACGACCTTCCCCTGCGGTGTGGAAACCTCGGCTCAGCTTGAGCTGCTGGGGAAAAAAACGAAAAACCCCCAAACAGGGAAAATAACAATAATAAAACCACAACCAGGCCAAGTATCGGCAGGTCAAGGATGAAAACAGAGTTACGGAAGGGAGTTGAGCAGATTTGATCTAGCCCAAAGCTAATGTCGAACACATCTAATAAAAGCAGGACACTGAGTGCACAACTGCTGCATTACTTTATGTACAGGACCTATATATATATATAAAATATATATATATGTATAATATATATTTCATATATATATATGCTTTTATATATATATATATATGTAAATTAAACACAAAAGCTACCTTGGAATAATGTTAAGAGTGTGACAAAGGGCAGAAAAGCGGCAGAAAGCAGCAAATTCACACCTGGCACCATAGTTGGAGAGGCAGATGGTTTCTGAGGATGCTCCCCAGAACAGTCATTGCTATAGTTAAGCATACACTTAAATCCTATCAAAAGGAGTAGGATTTAACCTAGTGCTTGTGAATTTTACCAAATGGAGCTTTTAGATGAAATCGAACTTGCAGACCATGCTCCTGCCACAGGATCTGGCTGGGTTTGAAGGCAGGACCTGCTTGCAAGCTTGGGGCCAAAACAGGGAGAAATGAGAAGAGAGGGAACTTGATAAAAGTGCTAATTATGGGAGCAAATGGGTTCTGGATATTGTTTTGGTCAGTGTCACAACCTTAATGTTATTTCCATGATATCTTCTTTTGCACTTAATTCCCTTTACAAGAAATGAACAACAACAAAAGAAAAAAAATCACAGATTATTAAAAAATCTATATTATTTGCCCGTGAAACGGGAACAGTTCATAGCTCATCAAGTCTGCCAAGGAAATATGTTCTCATTCAGGGTTTTATCTGATTTCTTTTATTTTTTTATTTTTTCTTTTATTTTTTTTAAAAAGTTTATTACGTACCCGATAAACTGGAACAGCTCTGAAAGAAGAAAGAACTGGTCCACTGGTTAAATATTTATAATCTTTTTTTCTTCTTTTTTTTGTTAAAATAAAAAAGTATTTGTACAGATTCTATAGACCAGAAAACCCTCTGAAATAGTAAAGAGCCTGCTGTCTAATAGGGCAAACACGTAATGAACATCTGTGTTTTAAAAAGTGTGTTAACGTGACAGAGAGGAATGACTCCATTGAGTCTCTCTGTATTTGGTACCGTATCTATTGGCAGTAGAGGCCATTGCTCCGCTTAAGGATGGTCGTACTTAAAAAATCTGCTCTGGAAAAAGTTACTGTGCATGCAGAACAAGCCGATTTCAAACACTAAGCACTCAGCATTGTAACTTTTTCACCTCAAAACATAAAAAAAACCCCAAAAAAAAGGCCCTCCTGCACAATAAGGACTATGTTTGCAACATCGCATTTTAAATAAATAAATAAGAATAAAATAAAGACACGGAGACCCTTGCGCATTACAGAGCCGCAGGTGTGCATTGCTCACCCAAAGCAACGCGGGGATGCGCTGGGGGGCAGCTTGTCCAAAACTCAAAAAAAATAAGAATATGGAGAAAAAACGTTTGAAAGGCTGGGGATGGGGGGTCTATTTGCACCAAGGGAGGGTGTTTGCAGAGGGCTTCTGAACCCCAGAAAACAGGGGCTCGCAGGCACAGGCATGACTCCACAGGGCGATGCGCGGCACGCCGTGCGCCCGGGTTAAAGCAAGCGCCAGGACGGCTCTTCCAGCGAGGCACCGCTCCCAGCGCTGGGTCTACATTCGATACATTCCTACGTTCTCGCAGGCAAATCTTTGAAGAAGAACCATCTTTGTCCCCCTTTTTTTTTTTTTAATCCTTTTTAATATTAAAAAAAAAAAGTGCTGCAATGGGTTCTGCAGGCAGGAGGGATGCTCGAGATCCGCTTGCTCACGTTGCAATTTCTCTGGCAGGCGAACAAACCTCCCCTCCTAAAGGAAGTGCTAGTTTCATTTACAAATTCAGGATAAACACATTTTTGTTTTCTTTTCTTTCAAATGTAAAGCAGTCTCAACTGTTTAAAGCACAAGGATAGGCAATCAGAGGGATGCGAGAAAAAAAAACAAGCACTTTGCGAGAATTAAATAAAGCATGTAATAAATATGAATCATAAACTTCTGTACACAGGAGCAAGGGTTTGGTTTCTTTTTTTTAATCATTTAATCAATATAAAAAAAAGTTTTTTTCTCTGTTTTTGTTTTCAGTGCATCTTCTTCCTCTTAAAATGCTTTACCCTTTCCTTTCCGCATCTCTCAGGCCCATAATAACGCACACCTAAATGGCAAAAAAGACAAGGTCTAACAAACCCCCTTTCCAAAAAACTCTAAAAAAATATTCACAGCCTCAAACATTTTTGTACATTTCAAGCAACAAAAGGTATAGAAAAAGGCACAAGTAACTGCATACATGTGGAGATAATACCAGACTGGGACAAAGAAAACCAGGAATCTTCCATGGGTTTGGTCATTCACTAGAGTGCTTCTTTATAGCGATGATTATACTAAAGGAAATAGTGTTGAAAATGTCTGTTGATTTTACATAGGAAGCCTAAAGGTGGAACTGATGGTGGAGGCTTAAGTACTTCCCATTTTTTCATCCACCTGTCTTTGAGTTTGACCTAAATCTGCGTGCTCGACGTGCGGGCTGCTCTTCCCGCGGGTTCCTCCTTGGGGACGGGGCTCTCCGGAGAGGCTTCTCCTCCTGCCGGAGAAGGGCTGGGAGTGCGGATGGCTCGAGGAGGGCTCCGGGAGGCGGCCGGCACTGCTGCTCCTGTCCAGCGCCTGGGAGGGGACATCTGAGATGAAAGTGCGGGATGATTCCAAAGAAGTGCTCGAGCTGCCACATTGCTTCTGGACCGTTTTCTTCACGGCTTCTTCCCCGCTCGTGGAAGGCTTTGGAGAGGGCTCATAATCCGTGCTGGGGCCCTCCGGGGGAGCCTGCTTCACGTGGCTAGACTCAGCGAACATTTTTACCCTGTATTCCTCCTCATCTGTCTTTTGCTGAAGCTCACTAGTCCTCGTTTTCTCCTCCAAGTAACCGCTGCTCGTACGCTCCGGGGACAACGCGTATTTGGAAACCTTTGCGACCGGGGAGACGGATGCCGGTGAAGACGCTCGCCGGACCGGCGCTTCTTCATCCCTTCCATGCGTCTGGCCCAGCTCCGCGAAGCTGCTGCCACCAGCTGCAAAATATCCCGCTTGCAGGGACACGACCGAACCGGGCACCAAGCTGGGATGGCTGCTTGGCCTCGCCTGGACCATCTGGATGCCCCCAATGGGAATCATCGGGTACGGGGTCCTTGCTAGCTGCTGCGAATGCAACGGGAGATGGCTGAAGACGTTCTCCTCCCCGCGGCTGGGAGCATGGAGGTGGATTTCGTGAGGTGCCTGCAAGGGTCTGGAGCAGACGGGCTGCGTGACGCCAGGTGAGCATGTTGGGCTTCTGGGTTCTATCTTCTGCATCAGACAGGGAAAGAAAACAGCCACATCAGGACGATGCATGAATTACAGCATGATTATCAATGCACATTATGAAGAACTGCCGATGGGTTTCACTGGCACTTTATTCTAATTTGAAGGGAGACCGACCAACTGGGGAGGATTTGGACCCCCACCCCTTTAGGGTAAGGAGTGACACCACCCACAAGATTTGGCTTCTAAGTGCAATTAGGCACAAGATCTATTTGGGAATGAGATCCAGAGTTTTGATTTGGGCTTGGCTCATTATCAGAGTCGCTCTGAACCTCCTGCAGAGAACCCCAGTATCTCCTGTGATCAGAACCACTTCAGATCTGCTTCAGTATATCGTTATTTTTTAGAGTCTAGAACAACGCTATTTATTCTTACTGTCTTTCCTTAAGACAGCATTACAGCTGCTCATTGCAAAGACGTTTTGAACTGAGCCTGTGGTCCCAGTGATAGATAATATTAATTTTCCACACAGCACACTCACTGCTGCGGCACCCACCACCACCCTCAGGGTGTGGGCTCCAAAAATCAAGGGTTAAAGACCCAATCTTTTTTACCTTTTCCTCTTTCTCTCTCGGTGCATCACAAAGTTTCCTACTGTGCATCATGGAGAGATATGTGGCTAAACAGAAACGGATTCATTAGTGAGGAGGGTTTATCTAAGCCTCTAAACAGGACTCCAAGAAGAGGAAGCAACAGGAACTGAAAGAAACTTTCCATTAAGATGGGGTTCACTATAGTGTTTGGAGATCGACTTGGGAACATATTTCTGTAGGGTACAGTGGACAACCAGCTGACCTGGCAGCTGGGTCTCAATGGAGAGGTGGCAGAGGGAGGCAGCAAAAGAGAAGCGTAGAGGGAGAAAGCAGCAGAGCCACCGAACACAGTGTTTAATTGGGGAGCACCTGCAAGCTCCAACGAATGCTAAATCTCACTCATCCACATGAACTCTTACAAAGTCACCACGAGGATGCCAGGAAGACATGTACGGATCACCTCAACTGTGCAACAGACAGCAAGAGGAGAGACAACCTACTGCAGGGAAGAGAGACAGGGAGAGTGAGGCCTGATGCACAGACCTAGCAGAAGACCTTACACTACAGCTAGGATTATATAAGCATTGAAATAATGTACAGGGCACCAGATGTGACCAGGGAGCTTCATTTAGGGATCTGATACACCCCTGTCATCTTCTTCTATCCTCACCAAGAACATAATTTTGCAGTGAAACTCCAGAGATCCATCTGGCTGCTGAATGGAAAGTTTCCCGTTCAGATCTTTATTGCTGCTTTGGAAGTACATTAGAAAAGGAACAGAGGGGTCTTGGACTGCACAAAAAAAGAGCAGAAAAATGGAGCAAAAAGGTATGTGCGTGAAAGTGTAAGTATAAACACATGGATGGGCAGATAAGCAGGGGTGGAAAATACTGTCTCCTCATGTGGTTTAGGGAGTTTAGGGGACTAGCTACAAGTAGTAGCATTCTACTTGTAGCATTTCTAATATAATTTTTTTGGAGCTAAAGGACCAGAAGTAACAACTTGATTTTATACCTTCTACAGCCCTGAGATTCACCAAAGGAAATCAATCCATAGGAAAGGAAGATAGCACTAAGATAGGCAAAAGTGTTGACCTAGGATAACTGATGGTTTCTGAAAAGGTAAGACTAGCACACATACTGCAAAGCAGAAGAAAGGCAGCACCAAAAGGAGGCACATCACCACGGACACAGATGGGATACACACTGGGCAGCGTGGCTTTTCTGGAAAGACCTGGCTCAGCATCTGCCATTACAGGTCTTCCAGAGGTTGCACAAAGACCTCTCTCTTCCCAGTGTAGTCCCTAATGGTTCGAGTCTCTCCTCACACCAGTTTCATAGCAGAGCAACTCCCGCAACTGAACTGCAGGTTGTTATTTCTGAATGATATCGGTGGAAATTACAGGAGAGTCAGTTGGTAGAAATGGAAGTGGGAGATCTCTTAATGTTCTACAAAACACAACAGCTAATTTGCCTGTAGCTGAGAGGAACACAAAATTTTCCTTTACCCATAGGATTTGATATGTCCAGCAGAGAGATTAAATAATTTTCTGGACCCAGTGGGAAACATCTCTCCATGCTGAAGAGAGAAGTGAGATGAAATCAGAGATGTCCAAACAAACATTTCTCAGTAGTTAATCTAACAAAGTTGACTGCATGTGTAGGCAGCACAGGGGGTCAGCAACAGGGTACAAGACCTTTCATCTTGACTAGTTCAGATCTGGTTCAGGTCAATGATCACTGATTGTGGTTAGAGGTCCATGCCAGCTAAGAAACTCTAAGAAATGAGTCAGAATTTTGCAGGGGAAAGACTCTTTAGCACACCTACAGTCATTATTAAGAGATTATCCTTACTGCTTGTCTCAGCAGGCAGACTGAGAACTGATTTGATCAGGGAGAGTAAACAATCCCTCAGGAAAGGGACAACTTTACTTCTCCTCAGCTGAGAAGGGCAAGGACAGCAAATGTAAAACCTCTTGCTGTTTGCTGTCACTTTCCTCTGGGTCAACTGTGATGTCAATCACAGTTAGATCACTATGACAGCTTTTGCATTGCAACATTCATTTAAAAAACACCAGAGAAGGTAGTACCATGACTAGAGGGCAAGAGGGGCTGGAACTTACCAGCTTGGACTCATAGAGCTGTATGTTTTTGCCAAAGAACCTATGAGGTAGAGGCATTGAAGATAATATTCCATGCTGGGCTTTATATGAGCTTTGAACTTTGTCATCTGCTGCTGATTTGCTAGTACCAGGCAAGTCCTCTTTCCCAGGGGATGGATACCTAGGTGACTCTGAACGGCCTGGAGACAACATTTTCTTCAGAGATACATATCTGACTGATGACATCTCTCTGTTCGGAGAAGAGTGCCTCACCGGGGAGACTTCTCCTTCTGGTGGAAGGTATGTTATTGGGGACAACTCTCTTCTTGGGGAAAGATGCCTGCTGGGCGACAGCTCAAGTCTTGGTGATACACATCTCAGTGGAGATGCCTCCCTCCTGGGAGAGACGTGCTGGCAAGGAGACAACCCTCTCCCTGGAGACAGGCACCTTAGAGAAGACAGTTCTCCAGTTGGTGAAAATCGTTTCGGCGAAGTTTCATTTTTGGTTAATAGGTGCTTTCTTGATAGCATTGGTCTGCTGCTGCCACCAGCTCTGCCAGAGTCCTGGCTCGGAGACCACCTTTTTCTTGGGGAGGTGTCTTTTGAGGTTGACAAGTCCATAGCTAAGGACATCTGTGGTCTTGTGACAGACTCCCTTTCAGCTGAAGCCAATTGTTCCGTGGAGGTCAAAGCTGGTCTGCGGAGACTCAAGAAGCTATGGCACACAGCAATGTCACTGCTGTCTGCTGACCACTTTGTTTCAAGCCCTGAGGAGGAGGCCTGGTGGCCTTCACCTGCTTGTTGGCTACTGGAAACAGTTTCTTGGACTGAGGACAATGCTGCTTCGGTGCTTTCCTCTTGAGAGGACAGAGAGCCAACTGAAGAGAGCTTTGGGAGGGCGGTATGTGTGACTTCTGGCAACTTTAAAGATGGCTCATCTTGGCTCTCCTCTTCCTCCTCATCTTCATCATCTTCATTGTCATCATCATCGTCAGATCCCTCGAGGTCTGAAAACTGGTGTTCCTCAATTGGCTCAGATCCCTCCCGCCCCTCAGAGTCCTGGAATAGGTCTTCACTGGTTCCTGAAGGAATGAGGAAATAGAAAACAGGGTGAGTTAAACACACGGACTAATTTTGTGCTAAATCACAACTACTTAAGAGTTCTAAGGAGACAAGGGGCAAGAGGGCACAGCTATAACCTAGATCCCGCCACCTCCTGCTATGAATCCCACAATCTCAACCTCTGTTCAAGCTCTGCTCCTGATGATCCTAGTTCTGATTCATTGCCTTGACCTCAGTGAGTCCCACCAGCCTAATCTACATTCCAGCGACTGCTCTGTCAACGTACTCAGCCATCAGTCCTTCTTTCTCATGTACAGCTTCACACGCCACGCCTGCCTTTCTCTAGGAATAAAATAAATTAATAAATAAAGCTTTCTTATTGGATTACCAGAACAGCAGCACTATCATCCTTTGAAACGCATTTTTATGACTATTCATTGCAAAGGTGCCAATTGCACATCTGTATCTGCCACCGTATAGGAAGCTTGCTGGGGTTACTGCTCCCATTCTCCACATGTTGAGACTTGTCCTACCTAGATTATGTGACATTTGAACAGAGCAACACGGGACTGCTACTAAAAAACAAGCAATAAGGTTGAAAGAACCTCTGTGGATTTTCCCCACCCTATGTTTTCATCAGTCCTAACTATTCTGAGGACAGTTCTTTGGGACAGAGGCTTTTGCTGTGTATCTGTGGAATGCCTCACATAGTGATGCTTTTGCAGTAAATCATTGTTAATGGGATCTTGCATGTGGTTTACATTCTCGTGGGATAAACAGAAATAATTCTAAAGGATTTGAAATAAGCACAATCGGCAGTTACAAATGCGGGATCTCTCGCCTACTTTAAGAACCAGAAGCTTTCTGAGGTCAGTACCAAGCTCCCAAGCAGTTCTACGCCGCCTAACCACCAAACCAGAAAATCTGCATCTGCCCATGCCAGATGTGCAGTGGTATGGGCAGAAATCCTGTCTAAAGAGGTCCATCGGGAACAGCCACTGGATGTCACTGTAGCTCAACAGAATTGCAGCGTCAGGAGGGTTTCCTTCAAGTTCCCACTGTTAAGGAGGGGCTAAGAAAACACCAATTTCTCAGTATTTCTGCCATGTGCTTGCTCTTCAGCTTTGGGGAGGGAGCGCTGGATGCAGGTTCAACACCTGCATGAAGCACGATAAATAATTGCAGCACTGCTGGCCTCTTTTCCTCGTCGGTTCAGCCTAGGACACTTTCTTATAGGATGAACGTAGCATTCACTGAAACAGTTTTCCATTTAGGGCTGCCATCCATCAGCAGGACAAGCCGGAAGGGAAACTAAACGGAATTAAAGTTGAGGCTGGACCACACCTGCCTGCAGCAGCCTATTTTTTTCAGAGCAGGACTTGGCCACACAGTGAGAAGTCACCGTGATCTATGGATAAAAAGCCTAATTCAGTTTACTTTGAATAATGGGGCCTTGCTATTAAATGTTCATGAAGTATTTGGCAGCTCAGATGATACCAGCAAAACAAGACGTGTATTTTAAGCATGGCTGATTATTCATCCAAGAGTCAGACTGAAATGTACCTCTTCTGCTACCCCTGTTTAGAAAATATCTGTTAGCTGGTCAGTGAGGCAAGATCAGACCTACCACAGAAATCACACAGCGTCTCGCTGAAGCCAGCAGCCTTCCACCAAGGGGCTGGCTTGTGTTGTGAAATTACTGTATAATGATGGTGTTTGCTGGACCCAGAATCCAGTGACGGATTATTTGCAAACTCCCGAAGGAACCGAGTTCAGAACAAATATTTTTCCAAACGACTGGTTCTCCCAGACCAACTCTGCATATTTCTTGCCTAGAATGGGAATGATTTTCGCTACCAGACCTGGGAGCCTAGTTACCATCTCTGGTTTTGGGTTTTGACATCTTTGGGCATAGGGACAGACAGACAGCCATGGCCTCAGCCGGAGCCTCTGCTCCTTCATTTCGGGCCCCAGAGCCTTGTCCTGTGTGGGCTGTTTCTGGGCACCGATCACCCACAAATGGGCACTGGCATGGCACACAGCAAGGTCAGAAGTACAGAGCAAAGGAAACACGAGGGCAGCTCCACACAGGGAACTTGTCCGGGTTTGCCACAGAGGAAAATAACTCAGTGAGCCCTGGGACTGCCTAGATAATTTTCTTTGGCCTCCTAGAATGGTCCTGGTAGAGAAAAAAGAAAGTTCAGACCTGAACCATGAGTCCTGGCCTTTTGCAACAGAAATACATTTTGCTGAGCTAATAGTGAGAGAGAGGGCAAATAAGGAGAAGAGAGAGGGAGGACGGAAAGAAGAAAGGAAGGGAGGGCGGAATGAGGGAAAACGTGCCTGGTCAATAACATGATGTGAGGGCTCTTGCTCCATTTCATTACCTTCATTTTATGCTAACATTTTTCCACCAAACTGTAAGGAAAACCCTTGCACGAGTGAAACATTATGCCCAAACCTCCTTCAAAGAAACAGCCCCTTCTACTTGTACCTTAAATATAAATACAAGCCAATCACAAGAAATGTAGTCCCAGCTTAAAATAATCCTGAGAGTTTCAGGAACTACTTTTCCCTCCCCATTTGCCTCAGGGCCCGAAGGAAAATTCAAAACTTTCCGCAGTAGTTTGTCTCACACGGCCATTCTTCTATTAAAATAGATTGATCTGATCCTTTTTCTTCAATCCTCTTCTCCAGAGAGGACAGTGTCTCTGATCACACAGGGGAATATCCTTTCCAATCTGCTAATCTGAGAGCAGGGGAAGTGCAATGCAGCTACCTTTCTGGTATTTCTACCTTCTTTTCTCATCCATCCACACATTCCCAAACACTACAGCACAGAATATGATTTTCTAACCTTGCTTTTGGCTGCTTTGTTTAATATTTACTTGGCATTTATGAGCAATGGGCCTCCTTACTCACAGAGCAAAATATCAGAAAATTCAGCAAAAGTCCAGTGTTATCTTTCACCAGGTAAAACAGAAGATGGATAGAAGGGAAGGAAATGCTACTCTGACACCACGCTTTCCTATTTTCACCTTCTGCATTCCTTCCTGGCAGACTGTCCCCACTATACAAACACAAATGGTCTTCATCAATGGGAGGAAATGGGGACTGTATATTTTTTTGTAATTCTAAAATTACACAGATTGCTTGCATAATGCAACAAAGTCCAGACAGCTAAACACATTCCAGCAAGCAGCTGTGCGGCCAAGAGCAACAAGAAGAGAGGATTCCTTTCCGAGAGCTGATGGGATCCTGCCCCTCTGGAGCGTAGGCAGGTCCTTTCCTTGCTGGGCTTCGCAGGGATCCGAACTCTGCATGTCCCTTCACAATTAGTCGAGGACTGATGATTTAAGGAGAGGTCTTCCAGCTGACAGTGCTGCCCGGCTGACCCAGGGCTGAAAGGCAGATTTGATGGGGCTTTTGTTTTAGAATTATTCTTTTAATGAGCCCAAAGGCTGAGCCCAAGCTCAGTCTTCTCACCTGCTAGCTCTCCATTGCAGTGCACAGAATGCCCCTGTCAGCCTACAGCCTCGAAAGGGCCTTCAAGCAGCTCACACAGCATGCTGCTTATAATGCACTGCTCTTAACCCTGTCCAGACCTGGGAATGAATGACTGCATGGAATAATTAATGGAAACATTCCCTTGGACTCTTGGAGCGAGCCCATGCCGCTCCGTCCGCAGCAGCCTGCAATTACGCGCAACAGAAATAGGATTTCTGATCTGCAGGTTTTCAAAAGTGACACTCAATTAATGTGATTCATTAATGGTAATTGACTGTAATGGCAAGGTTTAAGATAATAGTTATTCCTTTCAGCATCGTGCAGCCTGCATTTCAGTATTCCCCTTCCCCTATCCATGGAAGAATCCCCTGCAGGTAGCATCAACAGCAGGGAGAGGTTTTCAGAGGGCACTGGCTAATCTCTTATTCCAAGGGAGTCCAAAGGAGTGTCCAGCAACCTGACACTGGAGCAGCTTTCCACTGCCTCGCGCCACACGGTGCCTTTTCCCCTGCGGTGGTTGCTGCAAAACCCTCATTTTTTTGCTTTTGTCCATGCCCTCCTCCCTCCACAATAAACTTCTGGCAGGGCCGCTGCCAAATACAGAGTGGCTCTGCCTGATCAAAAGGCTGGTTGGAGAAGTAGAACAAGAGTCAAGAGCACAGTCAGATGTGAAGGGAAGAAAACCACCCCTTGGGTATCCTTAACCCTGTGGTAGCCTTGAACAGCTCTCAGTCCACCCCTCTCCCAAGCTGCTGTAAAGCGCATTGTGTTGGCATGTGTACATAGACACATGTTACATATGGTCACATATAGACTGATGTTTTTTGCCTAAAGTCTCTGCCACACAAAAGCTTCTCTAAAATGAAGTTCTGATAACCCTGGGTTATCATATCATATCATATCATATCAGCCCCTGGGTCCATGTGAGAACAGGACAGCGCCTTTGTCCCCTGGGTCCATGTGAGAACAGGACAGTGCCTTTGTGAATCATAGAATCATAGAATCATAGAATGCTTGAGGTTGGAAGGGACCTTTAGAGATCATCTAGTCCAACCCCCTGCACACGCAGGGTCACCTAGAGCACGTGGCACAGGACTGCGTCCAAGCGGGTTTGGAAGATCTCCAGAGAAGGAGACTCCACAACCTCTCTGGGCAGCCTGTTCCAGGGCTCTGGCACCCTCGCTGTTAAAAAATTTTTCCTTAAGTTCCTGTGGACCTTTTGGTGTTTCAGTTTCTGGCCATTACTTCTAGTTCTGTCAGTGGCCACCAGTGAAAAGAGGCCGGCCCCATCCTCCTCACGGCCTCCCTTGAGGTACTTCTAGACACTGCTCAGGTCCCCTCTCAGCCTTCTCTTCTCCAGCTGAACAGGCCCAGCTCCCTCAGCCTCTCCTCATAGGGCAGATGTTCCAGGCCCCTGATCATCAAGAGAGGGTTTTCTGAACTGAGATGGTTTTAGGAAAGTGAGAGACATCTCCGGAAAGGCACGGGAGAAGTGTGCAGGGGTTACCCATAACGGCAGTGGAAGTGCTGTTGGGCTATACTTCTTTCTCCCACTTCCTTGTTCTCTACCCAAGCGACTATACCTGGTCCAAACTTGAACTTGCCTCCAGGATCACTATGGAAAAACAGGGTATTGCTACAGTGAGAGATGACTGGAGGGTTGGGACTCATTAACCCAAAGGGCCTTCCTAGATGTTTTCTACAGGGTCACTGCTGCCAAGTGACAGAGAGAACAGCTCGAGAACACTCCTACCAGCCCTCCAAGCCCTCCATTTATCCCACAATAGAGACACAGGCCCTGCAGTCAACTGACGCAGAAGAGCCCGTACCTGCACCTCTTTGCCTCCAAACCAGGGTGGCCTTTGGGGAATGGTCCTTTCCCCTTTCCCAGTAAAGTCCTCATGGACTTGAGCTCTGCAAGGGGCTGGGGTGATAAGTGCTGTCTGCTGTTCCCCGGCTCACAGCGACGACTCCAGAACTTGCTCGGATGATGCTCGCTTTATAAAAATAACCATGGTGCCATGTGTTTCGCGAAGTTCATGTTAACCCATCGTCAACAAACCCTTGTGGGCTGTGGCAAAATGAACCCTGGGGAATCAAAATTGTTTGGGGCGAGACGGAGGAACGGAACGGGAAATGGGAAGGAACAACACTAAATGCAGCCACAAGAGCTGCTTTCATACCGGGATTTCTGGGGTGGTAGCCAGGAGGGGTCAACAGTGTCATGCCCAGACCATAGGACGCTGCAAACAGAGAACTGCAGTGCTCTGTGGCACCAAGTATTTTATCCAGGAATAAACACTACTTTGACAGAGACAGACCTGTCCTCTTACAGCCTCTCTTCTCTCTAGAGGTGGTATGTAAAATGTTTTCTATAAATGCAAATGACCTCCCAAATGGAATGCAAATGACCCAAAATTTCATGATAACTCGAGATCTGCTACCCCTAAGGCTTCTTCCCAGTCATCCCCGCCCTAAGGCTCCAGCCCAGAATATCCAGGGCCTTGCTAAAGGAAACAGAATAACAATCATAAAAACATCTAACTGTTCCCAAGAGACTCATAACCTAACCCTTTGCAGCTGTCAGAGCGCAGGCTCCAATAATTTGGATAAAATATCTGTTTCTAGCTCAAACAGTTAAGCATGCATTAGATTTCTCCATGTTCCTTTAGCTCCTAGTTTGGAGATCTTTCTTCTTTCCCTCAACATTTACAACCAAGACAAGAGGCAGAAGATTTCACGGTTGCCTCATTCCTGCCAGCTTCTACCCAGCCTCCCAGGAAGAGATCTGCTTCTTGGGATGATTTTAGCGAAATTCAGCTACAGATACTAGAAACCAGGGCAGAAATTATTGAGCCTCTAGAGTACTTGCCCCAAAAGATTGCACCTGTGGCAGCAAATGGGCATCCACAGGCCCACGTGAGGTATCTTGCGGAGGGGTCTCAGTTTTGTGGTGTCTCTACAGTCATGAGAGAGACAGGCCCTTGCAGAGGGCTCCAATTCTGCATCCCACGGTAACAGTCACCCAGAACAGCGCTATAACCGAATCAAGCAGATACCCCCGTCCAGGGGGCTGGAAGGAGCCTGGGATAGACAAAACCAGTGTGCACTGGCATGGCAGGAGCAATGGGAGGGTGCAGAACATTTAATTTTACCTTCTTCGGCTTCCAGATCCACCAGTGAAGATACCAACACGCCCATCTCCTGACATTTTTTGCTGTGGGCCTTTGACTTCATATGCTTAGTCAGATTCCCTGCAAGGAAACACAATGCACATTTTGGTTAACATGGCTTTTTTTCCTTTTCCTTTTCCTTTTTTTTTTTTTTTTTCTAATTTTGCAAGCATGGCAGCAACAAGCTAACAATCTGTCTCGGAACTCAGTGGAGGAGGTTTCGTCTGACTCTCCCAAAGGCACCATCCACCATCTTCAGATAACCCATGGCCGGAGGCTAAATCCTCCTTTTCACTCCTTTGCTGCAGAAATGGAGAGGAAGAGAGGAGGCCCTGGCATGGGAAAAGGGCTGTCATGCAAACGGAAAAAGAAAAGCAGCAGCTAGGAGATGAATGTCAGAAAAGTCCTGGATTGCACTGACTGCGGCGCTGCGGCAGAGGAGGAGGGGGAAATCAGGGAATTAAGGCAAGCTCCTCAAGACAACTCTTGCAATACCTCCAACAAGGCCCAGCACAAGAGGTCACCTGCCTGGATGTGAGGAGCTCCTTAGCATCAGGGACTGAGGGCAGACGGGTAATTCCAGAGGGAATGTTGGAGCTGAGGGCACCGGGGGGAAGGAAACAGCCCAGGCTGAGTTGGGCTTTGTCGGCCTCTGCCTCAACAGTTGGATACAACTGGAGATAAAAGTAATTAGCAGGGCTGGCTGGGAAATGCCATTTCCTGATGGAATAACTCATTAAGAGGGAAGGCCAGGAAATGGGGAAGCCCAGGAAGGCTGCAGAGAGCCAGGGGGCAGCCCCGGGAGCTGGTGGGGGACCAGCCCACTGCACACCTGGTTCTGCTGACAGCTTTGAGTGGGGCATTCTTGAAAAATCAGCATTTTTCTGGAAAAATGTTCCTCCTTGGAAGTTTTTAAATCAGAGCTGGTTGGTTAAACCAATGCTAGTTTAACTCAAGCATATGGGAATGTGGAGCTGGGACCATGTAGACGGGCACCTCTGCAGCATACTCCATCTGCTTGGATGGCAGGAGGGCTCGGATGTCCCAGCACGTCCTGAAGATCCAGGCAAGAGGACTCAGCTCCCTGGAACAAGAGGAGTCACAGATATTCTCGCTACGCACCAGGATCTAAGGAAATGTGCTGGAGGCTAATGAGGAGTCCTTGGGGCTGGGATGGGAGGAGCGGGCCCTGCAAGGGGGAATGGTTGCGGTCTGGGACATTCGGATATTCGTTATTGCATGAGACAGTGTGATGTGACAACCTGTGGGCTTGCTGGCCTCAGAGGGACTAGCTGGCTCTAATCTCTTTAATTCTTCTAACTCCCAAATTGCGGGTAGGCTAATTAAGCAGTCATTAACCCTATTATAGATAAGGGAAGCTTTGGAGTGTGGGGGGGAATACAGGTAGGTGAGAAGAGAAGAGAGAAAGACGCCTAGGAGAAATAAAGGGGAAAAATAGTCCCTTTTTTCCCTCATCTTCCCCTTTCCTCTCTGACACCTCTCTATGGGATGAGTTGACTCTTAATAAGAAGAAATCTGGGCCCTTGCTAAAACTCCTTCCAATGGCTGGAAGAATAACCCAGCAGCTAGCCAGGCACCCCACATTCACTGCGGTGAATTCAATATGATGTGGAATCAGCCTTTCTGTCAGCTACCACTTGCAAGTAGCACTGAACATGAGGCTTGTTTTTCTCACAAAAATTTGAGGAAAAAAAAAAGTATTTTCACACTTCATTATAAGCTTCAGCTAGGGACTGAGGTCCCTCATCTGAACTCCTGCAATCCAGAGAGTCCCCTGGTCCCTGAGCTGGGTGGGAGCATAGAGGGCCTCTATCAATCTCTCCCACTGCTGCTTCAGTTAGTATAAATAAATAAACAACTATTCATTGGAGCAGAGAATTACCCGTGATGCCCTCACAGCTCAGAAGAGTGCCATAACCATCTAGGTACCACGTTAGTCTCTCTTTAGCCCATGAATTATTTATTTAGCCCATTTTATACAAAATGGAACGGCTCCAACAGGAAAGACCAAGCAAGAGAGACAAAGGTTGACTATACACCCTTGTGTATCTGGCAGCCTTCTAGGATGTGGCACATGTGGATTCAAGTCCTTGCTCCAATGGATATTTAATATTTTTTTAGCCAGGGTAGCAGCTTCAGTAGGGGAGATTTATTATTTTTAAATTTCATGTCTAAATACCCTTAGCCTCGTGGTTAGACACTTGAACAGGAGGATGGGGCCAGCTTGACTCAGGTTCTTGTTCCAATTCAGACCACTCTGCTGTGAACGCAAAGTAACATAGTCTGACAAAAGTATGTTCTTATATGGGCTGCTTTAGTTCTAGTGAACCAGCATTGACAAAAAAAAAAAAAAAAAGAGAGAGAGAAGAAAGGGGAAAAAAAGCGTGTTTTATCAAAAAGTTCAGTTTGCAGTCTTTTAGAACTGGCATTTAATTCTGGACCTACAAGAGGAACTGACTCAGTCTGATGAAACCAAGCCTTGCTGCTACTGTCCATCATGGTACATGGCACCTAACTGACAAAGATGACCCAGCTTTGCTCAGTTCCCACAGCAAAACCCCCAACTTGGATACGCAGTACGGATGATACACACAGCAAACCAACCTACAGAAATGCCCGGTGTGAGCAGGGTTTATTTGTGTTCCATGGTGCCACGGGAATCCATCTGCAAACCCCATGGCGGGATGAGTGGTGACGGGAGGTCCCCTGAGCCTTTTGGTGCCACCCCATCCCAAAACAAACACACCCATTCGCTGTGGTACATGCTTCGGTTCAATCAGAAAATCTGATGCTAATTAGTCAAGGGGCTGTTAAATGCAATCATGCATTTGGGGCAAGACAGCAGCCACCCCATACTCAAGGGAAGGACTCTTGTCCTCAGAGACACTCGGTGTTCAGCTTTGGCCGCTTCGTCTCAAGGCTGGGTCTCCACAGAAGTCCTCCCCTGCCCTCAATGAAGATGCTGCCGGAGCTCTGGGGCGGTTTGTGCTGAAGAGACCCTCTTCTTTCTGCTATTGCAGGACCAGGGCAGACACAGAGCCTCAGATGGCTGCTTCAACAGCCTGCAGCTCGCAGTCCATCGCTTAATTTTACCTCTGCTTTCGACTTAGTTTCACCTTGAGCAAAGATTTGGCTCGACAAGTTCTGTCAGAAGCTATCAGTGTCATCTCTTGAAATACATAAATATATATATATATTTTTACTCTACGTAATTGTCCTTGCACAAAGCAACACCACTGTTTCTTCTCTTCCTTCCCCATCCAGCCTGCCTGAACAGACACGAGCTGGTGGGCACCGCAGAGGCAACTCAAAAAACTTCTGTATGAGTGAGCTGATGCCAAATATCAGAGGCAATTCATAGCAAGCCTTACTTTCTTTCTGCTTGTACTCCATTTTTCACCCTTGTTTGGTTAGATAAGGCATTATCCACTCATGCCGATGAACATGATGCACCTGCAGCTCTATAGGTGCAAATCCCTTTGGTGCACACAAAAACTGCAGTATATCCATGCCTGGTTCCCTGCATGGACACAGGGCAGAAGTGTGCTTGCTTCACAGAGCTTAAAAAAATGGGAATGCCACTATCCTGTCAGAAATGGCAGACCCAGTGGAGCTGAATCTCATGTGATGCAAGTTTACATCATTTCAAGGAAGAACTCAGGGCTTACTTACATCAGCTGAAAATCTGAGTTATCAGATGGACAGCAATTTGGAGGACAATGACATTTATCTTCTTAAGGTTCTTCTTACAGTTTGTGGATTTAGACCTCTTAATTAATGTTGGCTGGATTAAATGCTCAAGTTCTTCAGCACAATTCCAGCGAAATCAACACTACTTTGCCTAAATAAAACTGAATATGAATCCTGGCAGGAAGGACTCAGAGGAACTTGTTGCTTTACAGACTTGGCTTCTGCATTAAAAAAAATGCAAAACAAAACAGACCAAAAAAAACATTGCTTCCTTGGAAACAGTGCAAAAATATATATGGAGGAGCAAGACACTAGCAGGCAGATAGGCTGGATTGAAGTAGTATAAGACCTATACTGAATTCTGGGCAGGTAAGCTCTTACTGAAGATTATTCACCAGAAAGTTCCCAGATTTTAAATATATTGGCTATATGTGCACACGCTCAGGAATGACTGGAAACGGTGAAACCCTCCCAGTTACTGCTACCCATCAGAGCAGGACATGCAGTAACAGCTCCGAGACGTTCTCTCGCTGTGCCTGCGTATAGCCGTGTATTATTGACTGCTTAAGCTCTTCAGGTCTTATAGCAGCTTATATACTCATGTTGTTTTGAGAATCCTAAAACTCTAGTGTCCCACAAGCATTTAAAGCCACTTAATAGGGGCTAGAAGCAGTTGCCTATTTAAATTACAAGAGGAAAATTAATTTCTCAGAATATCTGGTTACTGTAATTTAAGGGTTGCAGAGGTAAAATGAAAAGCAGGGATTGAAAAAGTTAAGTTCCTGGAACAATTATCTTGCCCATACTGGATCTATACCATATTTGCTATTTCTCCTATTAAAAGCAAACGATTTAGCAACAGCAACAAGAAAAAAAACCAGCAAGCAACCAATTGCATGGTCCAAGGTGACATTACAATACAAATCTTTATGGCTTTCCCGGACTTAGTTATTTTCATATTCTTCTATTAAAGCATTGCTTAAGTTTTACTATTATATACTTATTGACTTTAAGATTAAAGGAGAGACTTTGAACATCTAGTCTGTTTGCCTGATTTGACACAGGCTATAAAAAATTAACCATCTTCTGGATTAAGCCCATCAGCTTGTGTTAGACCAAAACTAATTTTCCAGAAAGGTGCCCAGCCTGGATTTCCAGATTTCAAAATACAGAGAATTAGCACATTTCCCACTGAGGCTTGTTCTAAGGCTTAATAGCTGCACTGTATGAAAAAAAAAAAAAACAGCTAATATTTCATTTGAAATTGCCAGTCTTTGACTTCCAGCCCTCATTCCTGTTCTACCTTTCCCTGCTAAGTTAAAGAGCCCTTTTCCTCCAGTTTTCTTCTTGCGCCCGGAGTGCAGGGCCGAGCGCTGCTCCCAGCGCCACGTCTCGCGCCACGTTATGCAAGGGAGCACGCGGCGAATTCCTGAGGATAACGGAATTCCCGCCCTGCATCTCAGCCCCACGAAACCCCTCGGGAAGCAGGGGATGCGGGCACGTTCCAGAAGCGGCTCCTCAGGATCCGCTCGGATCCTCTCCCCAGCGCGCACAGGGTGCAGGGATATTTTGCAAACCTATATATCAATGTGCCTGCTGGAACGGCCCTTAATTCTGCCAGAGCTCCCAGCCAGTTGGAGCTGCTCCGGAGTTTCCAGAGGAGGCTTAGCAGAGCGCTGAGTCTGCTCGAGCAGTAATAACAATAAACTGTGCAGCCATAACCTTGCCTTTAAGGGCTGCGGGGGTAATGCATTTAATATATTAACATGTTCAATAACCTCAGCGCCTGTCATGTACTGATTTAAAGAACTGCAAACTAATTTATTAAAGGAGACTGAGGACATGAAGAAGTCTGGTGTCTGGAAATGGTGAGTGGAGCGGACTATCAAATGGGTGTCTTCAGCCAACAAGCACTGGTGTCCTCTACATGAGCATCTTAAAAGAGGAATTTAAAGGAATGCAAAGCTCCTTGTCCCTTCTGGCCTCACGCATAGGCAGGGCATGGACACAGCAGGCTGCTCCACACGGTTTGTCCGCAAAGGCAAGAAATCACAAGCAATGAGAACGGGAGCACCTGATGCGAGCCTGAATCAGAGCAGAAAAGAGCTGCAGACGAGGGCTACATCTGCACA
>NW_010585046.1:116194-155057 GCF_000705375.1 Tinamus guttatus | reverse complement strand
ACGGAGCAAGGGGGAAAGGGGCTGCACTTCCCTAAGGGGTCAGATCCGAGGGACGAGAAGGAAAGCCTTGGAATTCCTGCGCTCCCCCCTGGGACACAGGTCAAGGCAAAAGCTCTCGCTGACCTTCCTGTGGGAGAAATGGTCAGATAGCCGCTTCTTCTCCATTTCCTTCCTGGTGAGAAAACAATGAAGAAGCTGCTGAGCTTCCTTTTAACAAGGTTTTTGAGGTGGCAAAGCTCCTAGGAGAGTGCTACTACAGCAGAGGAAAAGACACCTCATCCAAGAGACATGTTCATCCTTGCTCCAGAAATATAAAATCACATAAACCTTCACGAACCAAATTTCTGAGACTGTTTCCATCAGCTAAATGAACACACACACACCAGAAAGAAAAAAAAATGTGGGTTTTCTCTGAAATTATAATAGCAATAAACTGTTTCCCTGCAGTTCTGTAACCCAAAACTAGAGCGTGGTTTGCAATGAAAGAAATGCACAAAAAGCAGACAAATGGCATAATTAGTGAACAGCAGAACATATTTAAAGCTCTTTCTTTTGCAGAAGTTTTCCCAGCTCTTGGAACACAGATAAGGATTTTATGGGTGAGGGGTGGAGGGAGGAGGAAAGGAGGGAGGGAACATTTTTAACCAGATAAAGATCCTCATTAACAATAACAATAATAAAAAAAAGTTAAAGCGCTTCCAGCATACTTTAGAGTTTAGAGCATTAGATCATACTGGAGAGATCTACCACGGCCAAAATGAAGACAGCTCCATAGATATCCCCCTTGAGTTTACACTGAAGGCTAAAATTAACCTTGGAATACTGATTTCTAAACGAGTTTTGACCCAACTTATACTTTTGCAAGTGCAGTCCAGGTGCAAGAACTTCTGCAATTAACTGCAGTTGCAAAGCTGTACACCAGACGGGAGGCTCCTGGAGAACCAGGGCCCAAATGAACTTTTTCTAGATGTCTCCAAAATAAGTCATGGAACCCCTGGTTTTGCAAATCTGCTGGACCTCTGCTTCACACTCTGTCATCAATGGCAAAGTTTCTACACTGGGTCTTTAAGTGATGATTGCACCAGTGCACAAGGCAGCATTTTTCTCATCCTCCAGTAACCGTTTCAAACGTCCCTGTGTCTGCACCAGGAGAGCAAACAGCTTTACTCAAATGCTGCATATTTATGTGAAGAAGGAACTTGCCCAGAGGACACAACCGGGTCTCGGTCACCCACCTCGCAGCAAAGAGACATTTTCATGCAATTCTGACACGTCATCATGCAACTATACATCCTAAAATTGCTGATCCATGGGACTTCTGGCCCCTCATGCATCCATAGGCAAATGGAAAATTTTGCATTCGAATCCCAGCTCCATTATTTTGGGGGGAAGGAAGCATTTCCATGCTACCTTCCTCACGCGAGGTTCCTGCAAAGCTGAAGAAGGGAAGTCCCCTTGAGGCAAGGGGCTATTTGCAATGTGCCATCGACACTGTCAGCGCTCACAGCTGGTGCTCCAAGGAAGCAGAGGGAGAGCAATGCAGCTGGGGAGATGGGGGAAAGAATGGCTTGATCTCAGCATCCTCCATAAAAACCTAATAGGAGCGTGATGGGAAGCAAGGTGAAGTGACAAAAGGGACTGAATTGATTCAGCTCCTTCAAAGGAAAATCTCAGGACAAAGTCATGCATACTGAGTCTGTTCTCTGGATCGGAAAGAAACCTAGGTGCCCCAGGTTGGGAGGGAGAGAAAGACCCATCCCTTGGATCTGCTGCATGTGACTCACCAGAGGTTTTGGCCTCAAATTCAGTATCATTTCCCCAGGCTACGCTACAATTGGTGATTAGCAGTAGTGACAGAGAAATCACCCCTCAGTTTTGCCAACAAAACCATCATCTCTGAGCACTCCCCACTAGGCCCCCAAAACAAACTGATGCTTTTCTAAGGATGCTTTTCTCTCCCACCTGTGTTATTTTCTGGGATTTCCTATGATGCAGCTCTAATTTACAAATGGACATTCATGTTTCTAATAATAAAAAAAAAAGTCCATCTCTTTCCTGTGTGACTTGAAGAAACCAAAGACGGTGCTGCAGAGCTTTAAAATTCATGGCTAACAAGGTGGCAGAGTCACAGGAGAAGTCAAAGAAACTTGGTACCTTTGGCACTTGGGTGCTTTTGACAATTTTAACTAACAGTTTCTTGCAAGAGACAGGCACTTTTGCATGTGTTTTCGTATTTTTCTGATAGAGTCTACTTGCATTGTCCATTTTTCCCAAGCACCTGAGACACAAGTTGACTATACTGGAGTTGACCCTTGGGCTGAAGCAATGATGGAGGTTGCTCATGAAGAAAATCTGGTGGTAATGAGGTTATGGATCATTAATGGCTAGACATCTTGGAATGGAGGCCTTTGAAGAAAAGTCTACTGATGTGATATCTAAAATGCTTAAGCTACATGCAACTGCAAAGGATGAAAAGGCTCAGCGCAAATACAGATCTTGAGAGCACTAGCATATAAAGCCACCCAAAGACTAGGTGTTTAGACAGGGATGTTTGCCTGGAGCCAGGAGCTCTTGATTCTGATCTGGGGTGGTTTGATTTCTCACATGCCTGTCAGTGAAGCTGCATTTCAGGATCGTTTTTTAAGAAACGTCTTTAAGAAACACAAAGAGGATGACATGGATGCTCTGCTGCAGGCCAGCAATGATGCTCCTCGTGGTGACTTTAAGACACACGTGAGTTTAACACAGTGCTGGTTCTCTTCAGAAAAATTCAGCCAATTTAAGATTCCCTCATCCCCCTCCCTCCATCTCCTGGGGTTTCCAGACCCTAGGAAGGCTTTTCCTTCCCCTTCACAAATGCCCCCAAGAAGGCTTGCAAGTCAATATACTAAGCAGAGGAGCTAGGAGCTGACTGTCTCTTACCTTTGGTTTTAAAAGCAAAGTTACAGTACTTGCAGACATATGGCCTGACGTCTGTGTGCGTGCGAATGTGTTTCTTCAGCATGCTGGGTTTCTTGCAGCGAATTCCACACTCCTCACATACATACTTCCCTCTTCCACGGCCTCGCACATACACATACTCTTCGTTTGATTTGTACCTATGAGCAACAGGTGTCATGATAAAAAAAAAAAAAAAAAAGATTCCCACCTCAAAAGTTGTCACAACTTTCCTAGATTAATTCAGCACGTTATCGACACCACAGGTCTCATTTACCATTGATAGTCCTGATTAATTAGGCTAAATTCACAATAGCTTGAAGCTTTTTTGCCCAAATGCTTGCCTCTTCTCCTCAAATGTGTCTTCTTATGCCCTACATATGCCTCTCTGGACAAATATCCCACAGTCTGAGATCAATCACAGGGTCACCAAACATCCTAATCTTCCTCATCTTCAATCACAAACTGAGGCACTCATCATAGCCTGAATTATATGTGTCACGGTCCAGCCTAGCTGCCTGAATCATCTCTCTCTCAGCCTCCACTATATTTTAAAATACAGTGCAAAGTATTGGAAAAAAAATGTCACAGATAAATCTCTTGTGATATGACCTTTCACACCCCTTGGGACAACAGTGAAAGCCATCTGAAGAGCCCATGATGCCACGATGAAACTTGTGGTCCCTGCAGAGACTCCTGCCAGAATGAGAGCCATCCATAACGGACACAAACCAAGAAAATAACAGTTTCTTTAACATACTCTACTAACACCAAATGTTACGACTACAAACCCTGGGCTCCTTTATCATTAGCACAATATCAGGAGTTAGGTTTACCCAAAAGAATGAAATTGGTCATCCTTCCTGCACGTTACATATTCATTTGTTTTCTATTCACACATTAGCACATAGGGAAGGCTACAGTGATGTGGGTTTGAAAAATATTTGTGAGAGTCAGACAAATCATTTAGCCTCCTGTAGCTTAGCAAATGGAGTCTGTAATTTCCCTTACTTGCAGCCTGAGAGGAATAAGATAATATGAAATTGGTCCCCTCAGATTTTTATGAGGCTGAATTTTTAAAGCGTGGAACTTCTTGTAACTCATTTTTTCATACGCTGCGCAGTATGAAACATGTCTGGTCTTCAGAAAGCTCTGAACATCCACACTTGAAAATCAGATTCCCTACAGCATCTTCATAAGGGAATCCAAAGATACACACAACATCACCAGCCACCTCGTAGCATCTTCCTGATAAAGTCTACTCCAAACAAAAATGGTGAAAAAACATCAGTCACTTTAATGAGAAACCAAACAGAAACAGCAGCACAAAGTATTAGGGATAGGTAGGTTGCTTAAATAAGTGAAAATGTAGTCAGTCATAAAAAATAAAACAAGCAAAATAACATAATTTGAATTTGAGCAAAAATAGAGAAAGATGATGAAACCAGCACTGAACTGATACAATGAAAGTGGCCTGATTTACACAGGAGCAGCCAAGAAAAGGTATCCATGTTTCCCACAGCTGTGAATATCAAAATGGGCAAGTTACATTGCATGAAACTTTGAATTTTCTTCTCAGTCAGAATGCATGTGGCCTTGACTCAATTTTCTTCACTTCATTTGGAAGTGAATTTTCAATTTTCTTCCTTTCAATTCCACATGGGTATTCAGGGGACTTACTCCACATGAAATTTAGAATAATTTTCCTAGGTGCTCCCTGGTAGGTATGAGATATGGACTAAATTGCTCATTTCCTCCCAAATTCTTGGTTCTCCTCCTCAACTTCTTATCTGTAAAATGGGGGCAGAACAGCTTCTTTCCTTCAGAGGCGAGATATGAGCAGATGTTTAAAAGATGCTGAGTTGATCATGCTCTAAGGTGATAAGGCTGCAGAAGTCTCCTAGGCAGGTTCAGACACAGACTGGGAAAGAGAGAGAAAAATTGTGTGTCTAGATAGCTCCAGACCAGCCTAAAATGCCAGAAGCAGTGCTAGCAAAATCAGTTCTTGGTAGCCAACAGATAAACATAGGGAAACAGCTCATATTTTTGTCCTTTGATCAGTGGAAAGCAAGGTCATCTCTAGCCCAGACTGTACCTTACACTCCATCTCATGGAATTGAAGCCACAGAAAGTCTATGTACCCACACACAAAAAGAATAAATAAATAAATAACTTAATCACAATGTTTTCAGTATTTGGCTGAAGGGAACTAAGCTGGTCGCTGAAGAGCACACCCAGACTTCAGCCTCCACCACAGGATGCCTGTCATACAGATACTAAAGACATCCATAACTGATAGCTAGAGATGCTCTATGTCCCTTCTTCATCCCTGCAGTGATTCAACGCTACAGCAGCAAATGCAGCCCAGAAAATGCTATTCTCGTTTCCTGCTCAAAGCCTTATTTCACTTTCTTTCCATCATTATACTGGTTATCACCTTGCCATTAAAGAAAAAGGAAAATGAAATTGTTCCTTTATCAGCCTTGTACTCGCACTACCCTTAATTACACTCTCACATGGAAATCCCTAAAACATCCCTAAACAGAGATGTGTCCCTGTGTGTCCAGCAGCTATTAAGAGTCCAGCTATTAAAGCTATCAGGGCTGGCTTTTCCTGGATGAAGGGACACGTGATATAATCTGGAATAAGCCATTACAGTTTGACACTCGGTGTGACCGAGCCATCCTTCACGACAGATATTTTTTAACAGCTTACTAAGACCATGTGCATGACACATAGGGAGAACAGGGAAACAGAAAAAGAGAAGAAACCTAAAGAAATGTTGAACCAAACAACAGAAAGAAAGGCGGGCAATTCTGCTGTAAAACAGAAGAAGGCTGCTGCAAATGCCATCTGTCTACCTCCAAGGCAGTAATATGTTTATGGAGATAATTGCTTCAATATGTGTCTGGTTTCTCTGTGGATCTAATATGTTTGTATGATTTGCATCAGAAAGACAAATCAATGACAGGTCCTTCACTGAAAGGTTTGCCCTGGACAAGGGGTCTTCCTGCTCCGTAGCATTTGCTTTAACCAGATTCCTCTAATATCTACCCACCGTCTGAGCTTGGGCCAACAAGCCTGTGCTTCTTACCCAGAGCACTGTGGAACCCATAATCCTGTAGTTAGCAAGGTCAATCTCCTACGGTGTCACGGCTCCAATCTCACCCTGAGATGATTTGAAACCCAGGAGGCAAACTGGCCATTACGAGCTCAGAGACCAATTTTGGAAACAGTTCTCTCAAACAAATACATGAAAAGATAAAAAAATGTGGTTATCCGATGCATTTTCAAAGGGCTATTTGATGTGCTCTGCTAGCAAACGCACATTTGCTGGATTTCGTGCTATCACTGCAAATGCCTTCGGAGCAAGGGGAGCTGGCACAGCCACGGCAGTCGCTGCTGGCTGCAATAAGCAGTACCAGATCCAGAGACGTGAATGCCAGAACGGGCCATCACTGTCAAAGTTACAAGAAACCTGGCAAGGGAATGACATGAACCCGGAGAAAATTTTCTCTTAACCCTTTCCCTTAAACTTGATGGAAGCCTCATTCCATGAAGCATTCTATTCTTTTGCAGATTTTAAGGAGGTTTAGCTTTGAATATTCGCTGTTGCAAATATCTGGCTATTTTTCTAACCTGCAGACCTTTTTTTATATTATTTTTCTCAGTGCTCTCGCCACATCCAAAACCTTCACGTACCTAAAAACCACTACAGAAAACCCTGGAGAGCAGAGGGGGAAGGCGGTTCTGCTGGGAGGGACAGCAGCTTTCCTGGGGTCCTACTGCTCCACTATAAGACATGGCTGAACCTCCCCGTCCCTCTTGCTCCCTACAAGCATCCAACAATATATATTCCCCTGCAGTTGCAGCTTTTCCTTGCCACGAGATAGAGCCTCAGTGCAGAGCTGCACCGAGCTGCACTCACATGCAACCACTCCGACCTTGCAAACATCCCAACCTGGTAAGCTCAATAATGCATTATGGTAAGGAAGGTCCCTGGCTAATTTTACAGTGGGCGAACAACTATTTCCTTGACTGGTTTCAATACTTGTTACATTCACTTATTTATTTTTTGTTTTGTTTTGGTACAAAATAACAGAAATCAGATATCTGATCCCCTTCCTGAGCTGCCACAATTAGTCTACAGTCAAATGAATTGAGCAGCTCTACTTGCTGCCTTCAGTGCAAGTATTCTGGTTTTCCTGATGGTCCATTTCGTCTATCATCATGCTGCCCACTCATCTGGCCCAGCTTAATCCCTTGGAGGTTTCTGACAGTCTGTCCTGGTATTAACTAATCCAATGTACGTTTTGTGCCACCTGCAAAATTTGCCAGATATCTGATAAATGCATGACTATTACTATGTTATTAATTAATAGGAAGGTTCTTGCCTCTAGTGCACCCACCACCAAAGTGGACAACTTCTCCCACAGTGACCCCTGTATTACCAGCTCTGAAACTTAATGTGCACTCCCACAAAGTACTTATTCTTTGCATACCCTAGAGAAATAGAGGATGACAGACTCTACCAGACTTAAGGATCAGCACTCACAGGCAGGTGTGCACTTTCGGGCAGACAGTTACCATGAAATCTTCCATATCTCAAGCCAAGACACCACAGAACAAACAACAGCATTTCTTTGCAAAATTCAGACAAGACAATGTCATTTCCAGGTCTTTAAACGCACCATATAAACCTTCTAGTACCCTAATTTAATAGATGGGGATACCATACCAAGACAAACAAAAGAACTTCCAAAGAATTATACACAAAGACAGAGAGAACTGGGAATCAGGAAGACCTGGTGGAGAAATCTCTGCACTTTATGAAGTAATGGTTTTCTGCAAATGACATTTGCTGATGTCCGGTGGAACAGCAGAAGACAAGCTGAATGAGATCACCTCACCTAAACTGGACACATACGAGCAGCACTATGAAACCACTACTGTGAAAATCTCCTTGTTCTTCTGTTGAATATTGGCTGGTCAAATAAGATTTCAATACTGAGAGAACTGTACCAGCCAAGATTAGCAGCTCATGGGCAACAAACCTAGGGCTCCTACTTGGTAACACTCTGGGCAGGGACTATCTTCTGTCGCACGTATAACTCTGCCTAAAACAGTGGGATCCTCCTCTTCACTTCCCCAATGCAGATAACAAACCAGCACTGATGTTTTATTGACAAATAATTAGCTTGGACACATGGCAGGGGGAATCCCTCAGAGATTGAGGATACCAAATCTTCCCTTAATCTGTATCATACCAAGTGATGGAGCAGCCAGCCCTGGAGATCGTACAGAGCTGGAAGAGCAGCTGGGAGAGTCACGGATTCAGCTAAGATGTGAACGGTGTGTTTGGTTTATCAATAGCAAGGTGTGACCAGAGATGGTACGGAATGGCAGATAAAACAATGGACCAAAAATGAGAAGACTAAAATGAGGTACCTTTAAATGCAGAACAGGGCAACTAATGGGCATCTCTGTCTCTAAACACTACAAATTCAAGAAAGGAAAATCAGCCTGCACTCAGCTACACATTTCTTTAGTCTGACCATATTTTGGGGTGAACTCCCTTTCCCTCCCAGCAGACATTTACACCGTTACTGGATACTAATATTAAAGAGGAAGAAAACCAGAGAAATACCCATGATATTAACAAACCAATCCCATTACCTAGACTAACAACTGCAGAACTGTCCCTAAAGAGTAACTCTTGCCAAGCTGTCTCCCATATTTCCCCTTGAAATGGACCATTGCCTCTCTTCATACAGCAACCAGGGTCACATTCTGTCCCTGTTAACTCCAGACCATGCTGTGCAGTGTATTTAAAGTCTCTTGTGTTTTTTATCCATAGAGATGACTATGAAGACCATTTGTAATCATGAACCATGACCGTGTCATGCCAAGCTCAGAAGAACTTTTGTTCCAATCCCACAACTGCTTACCAGGCCCTCCGAGCCATAAAACATCCTATAATTAAGCAAGTAATACTGGTAGAAATACACAGCACAGTCAGTAACTCATTTTTGTAGTTTTGATTTCACTATGCAATGTGGGAACATTTTCACAAACACGCCTTTGTGATCTTCTGTGTTTTACCATTTCTAGACTTGTTGATATTTCATATTAATTTCCCAGTCACGATGGGGGAAGCTATGTAGGGAGCAGCACACCAGTTATTTGTCACTTATCAGGAAGTATCTCCACAAAATAGTGGGAAAGCATCGAAGAAGAACATGGTCTTTACAGATGGAAATTACATTTGTCACACCAGGAGAGCTACCAGGCAAGGACATCTTGTTGCTGTTTTTTAGACCTAGTAATGATATATCTGCATTTGCTCAGAGAACTGAGCAGGTGAAGTTATATGATCATCGAATAATACTACTTCTGTATCAAGGCATGTCAAAACCAGATCAAAATTTACAAAGAAATCCTTCGAAGCGTTTTGCCCAGGAGTCTCCTTAGACTCACCAAAACGTAGCACCTTGAGAACTGAGCAGGTGAAGTTATATGATAATCAAATAATACTATTTCTGTATCAAGGCATATCAAAACCAGATCAAACTTTTGCAAAGAAACCCTTTAAAGCATTTTGCCTTTGAGTCTCCTTAGACTGACCAAAACGTTGCACCTCCAAAGGGGAATCTATTGCTTGAGATGATGCAATCTTTTTTGGGGGAAAAAAAGAGGTGAAGATCAAAAAATTCTTGCACATAAGCTCCCTCTGAGTTGTGTGTCGTGCTGCAGCCATTGACTAAATGACAGACACACGGAAACACAGCACAGCCCATTCGCTCACATGGAAACCGTCGTTCCTCAACAGTGCTGTTTTTCTATGGAGCAGAACTGGGAAACTCCCTCAGCTTCCCAGCAGTGCTCGCTGCCACGATTGCAACATGCAGATCGTTTTAACGAGAAAAGGCAACTAAGGCAACTTCAGAAATAATTGCACG
The DNA here is from genome assembly GCF_000705375.1 of Tinamus guttatus. The sequence goes on along the minus strand of NW_010585046.1, from coordinate 145,161 downwards.
CTGCTCATTTCCTCCCTTCAGGAATTTGAGCTAAGGGGCAGGAATTTTACAACACTGCAAAATCATTGCACAGGGCAGCTTATGCCTAAGTTACCCTGCCTGCTTTTTGTAATATCCCTGGTGGGTCCTCACAGCTCAGATTTTACCGAAGGCAATTTTCTGCATTTCTTCAAATGGGAAACAATAAAGCGGGTGTACCCTACACTGTACTCGTGATCACAACTTGGTCAGCATGACCTTGGTGGCACTGGCGCTGAGTGGGACACACCGGCTGCTTCAGGAGCGAGGCTGCCACCACGGGTGGTCATGGCACTGTCCAAAGGCAGAGCAGGGATTCCCTGGCCTGCCTGCAAAAAATGAACACTGGCAGAGCCCACATATCATTCAAAAAGCCACAGGAGCTGCTTCCTTCAATGACAGGACAGCCAGACCTCCAGGATTTGGGAATGCTGCTGTAGAAACATCAAGTCAAAGAAATCCAAAATCTTTCCTGACCACATTTGGAACACTGGGTCCAAAATCCACATGATGCCTGCAACCTCCCAAAAAACACCAACATCTTTGGTGAAAGAGACAGATGAGAGGATGAATTTGGGAGAAAAACATACAAAACTGAATGATCCAAACATCATAGTTAACAATAGACAGGAAAAGAGACAGGCTAATCATCTGGAAAGAGATACATGATGGGTAGGATGAAGAGACACTTCTTTATTCTTTAAGGTTATCCTACAAACTATAGGGTAAAAATAAGAAATGGAAAATAGATGCTAAATACGAGGAAACGTGGGCAGTCTCTTCAAGTAGGTTGCTGTAAATTCGCTGGAAGAACTGATAGTAATTCTGACACCTCCATCATACACATCTGTTTCGAGAAATACACAAAGAGAGTGAAAGCAATATAAAAAATACGCATAAACATGCCAAATCCACACAAAAGGCTTTCACTAGCACAAAACTGCAGGAGAATAACTTTTAAAGCCATTTCTCCATCAGCAGAAGCCCAAGCACTGAGATAGTTAGACGTATATGAAATCCTTTTGCCAATGGAGCTATTTTGTTTGAAGAACTGTTGTGGAGGACCAAGACAAGAGAAATTTGGGATTGTGCAAGCTGGTCCACACCAGAAGCTGCTAGGAGAGCTCCACCAACAGAGCCATAATCTGATCCTTCCTAACACGGAGCTTGCCCAGAAGTGATGTGGTCTGCCCAAGACCCACCATGAGATTTCATTCAACTAAATCGAACCAATGCAGAGCAAACACGACATGAGCAAACATTGTACATGGATGTATTCTGCAAAACCAGTGCAGTTTTATATTATTTCACAGAATTTTATGCTCGAGTGAAAGGTTGATTCAATTCTGGGTTGTGGCATCAGAGCTCTCCTGCTCTATTAAAAGTAAAATTACAGTTACACTCATTATGCTTCTATCCTGCCTATGCTTTAATCATTTAATTGTCATTGCAAGCAGCTCTAGAAGCACATCTGCTTCAGAGAAAATCAATGTAAATAGTTCCAGGCCATTTTATAGCAGCTGACAATCTGGCTTTTAGCATTACTAAAATGCTCTTACAGATCAAACTAGACAGAAAAAATCAAAGTACCTTCACTGCAAGGTGAAAGCATTTCACTGCAAGGCAAGATCATGCTCCCTGCAAGGTTGCTAGTTTTAGCCACCTAAGCATTAAGAAATCTAGAATAATATTGACTGTGTGCACAGGTTAAATAGCCCCTTCTGGGCTTTCTCTCCATTAGGTACAGTTGCACAAGCAGGGGGGCACTTCAAAAACCTGCCACAGTCTCACACTTCTCATTTAATAACTGGGCCACGTGTCCCTGTGCTCAGCAGGTGCCGCACAGACCTCGAACCATCACCGCAGAGCACACGAACTCTCAACATCTCAACCCACTTTCACAGGAACAGAAACAGCAACAAGAAAATTAAGCAATTAGTTGCTGCAATGTTTTGTAACAACAAAGACATGATAGCTGTGACACAAAACACCACTGCTGGCTGCAACTTCCACATGCCCATTGCTAAATTTTCCCTATTTGTTATTGGAATAAATGAAAAAGCCAGGGCTCTTTTATCTCCCACCTGGCACCAGCCAAACAAGGGAGGTCACAACACAGAAGTCCACTTGGGTAAGAACACGCACAGCTCCCAGGGCACTGCTCCAGCACCACCTTCCCATACTGAACATTAAACACATATAGAACGAAATACTAGATAAGAAACAACCTCCACAAACTCACACAGCTGATTCATAAAACATTCACAGAGAAAGTCTGGTGTGGAAATCCCCACAGATGACCTGTCTCAATGCCATTTCTTCCTCCTCCACCCCCACCAGAACTGATTAAACAACTTCCTGAGAATCTGACATTAATGACTCGCTCTGACTCGAAATGACTCTGGTGACACGGATACTTCTTGTCCTCCAAACAGTTCTTTCTGCAGCCATAATTCTCAGGGCTGTGATGGATCCTGGATGCCATTAGTGTTTTAATTATAGGCTGTTTTCTTGTCCTTCAGCTGCATTTCCAGTCGAGAAGGAGGAACTGTGTTCCATGGCCTTATTCCAACAGTTTATTTTTCAGCACTAGCTGCACTCTGTGCAGTACTTGCATTCTTGAAGGCATGTTAGGGTCTGCAGCATTTGTTGATGCTAAATAGCTCATCAAACACTTTACAACATGGTTTTGCATCGAGGGCAGTCATAGCTCACTATATTTCCACCTGGGCTACAGTGAACTTGTACCTCCAATATAAGAAATAGGTGCTTTTATTAATACTGTCCGCCCCACTACTCTTGCATGTGCTACATGGTCTTTAGCTCCAGCCCTCTCGCTTTATTCCACAGCTGCTAGCAATATACACTGGAGCTTATCTTAACATAGTTACAAACATCCAAAGAAATACGCTTCCTTATCACTATGAGAATTTGGCCTCTGAGATGCATAACCATAAATGCATTTCGGTTGTGTATTTCTATATACCTGAGCAAAGAAGCACCCGTTTTTGACAAAAGCATGCTTTTTAGGGCAAACACCACAACTTGTTCTGTTGGATATCACCACATGTAGTTATCTCATTTATTTCAAGCATTTTTTTCTACATCATCTACTGAAATTTTGATGCTATTAATTAGTATTTCTCACATTTTTCTGACTTTTTTTTCCACTTGAGAAACAGAATTTTGTGTAGCCCAGCAGAAGTTCAGTTCTTTTCAAAGTCAAGTCCATTCCTGGCAGTAACTGCTGAGCTGATTTTTACTTACATGGGTAAGTACTACCAATACTTCAGTCTCTAATTAGCCCCTTTATTAACTGCTGAAATACACGTGCTGCAGAATTAAGAGCTGTGATAAAACAGTCATTGGAGTCTCTTGGCAGCCATTTTCTTGAAAAAAATTGCTTTCCTGAGTGACAGTCTCAAAGCTTATCCCATTTGTAGATGACTTTTTCTCTGGATTTCAATCCCCTTTTGGCTCCGACCGCAACGTCCAGAGGATGTTTAGCACATCTGGGCCTGATGCATGGGCAGGTCTGGAAGATCTTGGTGTTGAGGTTCTCTCCATGACCCATCTCCAGGATGCTGTGACCTCCTCTGCTGGTGCTCTGCACAGTTCCCAGCTGCTCTGAGGGGTTCACGTCGCTCTGCTTGCTCCGTTTTTGACCCAGGTTTAGTTTTTTGCTGGACACCAGGTCATTAAGATGCAGCATAGGGGAGTGCTGTTATCAGACTGGCCCCGGTTACCTAACACGAGTCAAGGTGAGAAAAGCTTAATATTCCTGCCATGTGACAAGGTGAGTAACCATTGACTCCAGTGACTACATTACAGAAATGCATTTTCTCTTCTGTCACCACATCTGATACAAGCCTTCTTGTTCTCCAGCCTATTAGAAATGAATAAATACCCCATTTACAACTTAGACCTCAACAGAGCACGCCGAAGGGTCTTGGGGACAGGTAGATATTAAAAAAAAAAAAAAAACCACTGTTGCCTCTGTATATCTTTACGTAGCTTAGTTTTAAATTATTAAAAAGTAGAATTTCATCATTTCAAATCAACAATTAAAAATTTTGTCTAAAATTGCATCTATATCATCCAATGATTGTTTAAACTTCTGGAAGTAAACGCTTCGTGTTTAGAGATCACTGTCCTATGGAAGTGCCTCATCCATGGTCACTGATAGGCAAGCAGACAAAAAAAAAGTCAACCTGCTTTTACAATAAATCTGCAGTCTGAAAAGTAATTCTGTAAGGACTTTAACATAAAAAGCACATTCTAGGCTCAGCCTGAATGTCAATTACTTAATTACTTTTGTGGTGAGACTCAGTTATTGGGGTTGTTGGTTGGATAGCTTTGCAAAAAAAAAATACTAAACCATAAAGTCTAAATGCACTTTTTTAAGCTAAATACACTGTTGTGATAAAAAGCCAAATTTCTGCACATAAGGAAAAACAGTAATTAAGACAAACATCACACAAGGGAAATTTAATTGCATTGCTGCACGGCTGCTCTGGAGTGATGACTTGGAGCACAGACTCCACTGTGTCCCCTTCCTTGTGCCATTAGTTACTGCTCTGCACCAGGAGTATGGACGGGGTGTATGGCACAACCAGAGCCGAATGGTGCATTTGAAAACCATTTTCCACCTCAGGAAGCGGGACAAGAAGCAGCAAGAAAACTGAGACTGGGACCAGCAACATCCACTCTGTTAAATTAGAGTTCTTTAGCTTGTCTCACTTACTAGAAATGATCTGCTTGCCAACATTCCTGGCTAGCAAGTGGCTGCAACATGAACAAACCAAACCGATATCAGAGGATATCTCAGCAAAACAAGGAACCCACGATTGGAATTTGAAAGAATTGAGCACATAAAACCTAGGCATCGATATTGTTTCATCCCTAAGTTCAAATCTTCTAGTAAAAGCATGCAAGTTATCATTTTATCCTCCTTTGTAATGTGAACTCAGCCTAATGCAGAGCATTTGCACACTTCTGCTTTGGACCAGCTAGGGTTGTCCTTTCCCACATTACTGCAGCTTGGTGCAATTCAAAGACACAGAAGTTAATGAATACAACCATCAACCTGCTCAGACACAGGACAAGATGAATGTTTTGCAGTTTTCAGGCAAAGGCCAGTAAATCCAACAGCACTGCCCTGAATTGCATGAATTTGATCACTCAGGACTTTAGGCACTCCTGCACTGAGTTTAATTTCATGCCTTAGACAAGTTTTGGAGATGCTAACTGCTACAGTCAAGTCCACACAAAAACACAGCATCCAGATGGAGGTGTCCTGATTCTGTGCATTATGGATCATTTTCAATTTCAGTATTTATTACAAAACAAACAAATGAACAAAAAAATCCAGCCAGAACCACTCTGAATTGCAAAGTCAAATAACCAAAAATTAGGAAATACTACACATAGGTTTGCCTACTGAATGGAAAATCTTGCATGCAACTTCTGACTGCAACTTCGATGATGCCATGATGACCTTTTAAGTTTTATTTTCTTTTTAATGTTGACAAGCTTTGGAAGAGATGTGATACACCATTTCCAAATCCCTTTTTTTTTTTCTAAACAGCAATAAATGCATTTTATTTTGAACAACCCTGAATTGCTCCAATGAATGAGCAACAGCCTTTTAGCATGCATTACAGTGGATCAGACATGAACCACAGTCAGAGCTAAAGAACTTGGTATTTTAACAGTAATATCCATTTCAGGCTGGCCCTTGTCAGCTTCCTGGGTGCTCATGGCAATAGATGTCCTGTCTTATGGGGTGCTCATGTTGATTCACTGTTTACCCAGGACATACCCTGAGTACTCCAAACAAAAGAAAGGAATTTTTCAGCCATTCTTATTTCAGAAAAACATGTAAGGTGTTTCATAAGACAAAGAAAAGGCATTTTCTCATGAAGTTGATTCAGTTGAGCAAATTTCAAAAGCTCTCTGCAAATCCTGCAGATGTTACGCATTTATTTCAGTGAAGGTTGCAATGCATTGCAGGCACCAGGTGTTACTTCCAGTTTTCCTTTGGCATTGGCCAACTGATCTTGTTATAACTCAGATATCCACAGACAGAACAAGGACAGATTCTGCTACACAAGTGAGCCACAAAAATGGGTGAGAATAAACACGATTCACTGATTGATGTCTGCTTGGTCACGTCCGCTTCACTCGTCTTGAGGGGCTTTGATCCATCTTCCTCACATATAAGCTTATTTCTAAAAGACTTCTAGAGCAAGGATGTAGTTACAGTGACCTTCGGCATCTTCTTTCCTGCTGTTCGGTCAGCAATAGACTTTGGGAACATCACAGGAGGAATACATAAAAACAACAGGAATGGTGAAAAAAAAAACTTCCTTTTTGGTTCCTCCCCTCCACCCTGTGATAGTTACAGACTGCAGAAAATCTCCCTTGGGAACTCAGTCTCCCTTTCTAGCTTGTATGAAGAAGGGATCCAGCTCAGCTCTCAGTGTAGGTATATGGGGTCTTGGGAAGAAGGTGCCGTCCAGGAAATGTTTTCATCTTCATCCTTACTTAGCAATAGAAACTCGAACACTTTCTCTCCAAGTGCAGAAGGTTTCCAGCAGCTTCAGTAAAGGCTGCGTAGGGAATATTGAATTTCATTCACTTCTTCCCTGGCGACATGAATACCCATCCATAAAGTGTTGGCACAATAAAACCTGAATGTCTAAGATTGCGTGCCATTAACAATAATGCAAACCCCATTCAACCGGCAGCCTGGTTACGCTTTGAAAAAACAGGAAGTGCGTTGATTTCAGGGAATCTTGGAAGCAAACTTGATATGCTGCACATTCTGGAATAACTTCTTCAAGACAAACGCTTGATTGCCAAATGTCTTCACAAGAGAGCCCAGACAACCCTACTGCCAACCCCAAGCGAAGCTTCAGCAGAAGCCAAGGAGCTGGTCAGAAACAGCAGGGTGCTTTTAAGGGATAAACAGTCCCCTCTGCACTCGCAAGTCCTTGGGAAAGACACAGGAGAGGAGGAGCTAGGAATGGACTTGGAATCACCAGCTGAATCCCTCCAGGTTTCTTATACTTCAAAGTGGATGGATGCAACGCGCATTTCCCTGGGCTAACCTGCCGCTGACCTTGAGATGTCAGGAGACCTCTCCTTCCTACCAGGATCCTGGGGGTTTCCTGCCAGCCGACTGTTCTGAATTACACCCCTTGGCTCTGCCGACCGCCGGCTGCTGGAAGATGCAGTGGAACACGCTGGTTCCACCGAGTCTGACATTTCCCTCAGCGAAGTTCAACTCCCGAGTGAAAACTCTTAATAAGTAATAATAATAAATAACAATAATGGCCCAGATTTATTTCTGGAGCACTGAAGCCAAAAAGCCTCTGGCTATATTGAAACATAGTAAATAAAAGCAAATCCAGCTGCTTGGTCCCTTCTTTCCCAAAGGTAATGAAGCTGTCCATAAAACCATAGTAAAGTCAATCTGAGAACTACTATAACCCCATGACAAATGTATTCTGTAAGCGTAATTTTCTAGTCTGTTCTTGCCCTCCTTACCACTGGGTATTGATAGCTGATGAATTTTCACTGCTCTCCAGACGTAAAAAGCACTGACAAAATACCCAAGGCCACTTATGTTATTAGGACATCTTGATATCCTGGAGGATCTTCAGCCCTTGCTCCATCTGACAAAGACCTAGCGGTTACTAGTCTTAATTAAAATAGGGACAGTAGTCTGATAGATAAATGCTTAAAGGAAACGGGGATCTCAGACTTATTCCAACCCATTGCCCATCCATTGAACTGGATCTGAGACAAATTAGTGTTTAAAAACTAACCTAATTATTTCCCATTTTGCGTCCTTCTGGTCTCCTGACAAAGCCTAGAAGGGAAAAGAGGACCAATAAAAAGGAGACTTGAGATGCCATCAGTCCAGCTGGACTGCAGAAACACCAGGAACTACATAGGAAGGTTCTACCAGATTTCCAGAGATGTCTAACAATTCCAGAGGTTCCAGTATTGACAAGGGACCACTGTCCTGCAGAGACAACCTGAGCGTGTTGTGAAACACCTGGCCAGAGGCAGCAAATAAATCATTGGTGCCACTAAACTCACGCCTGCCAGGGTCCCGCTGCGGCAAAGTTGTTGTTTTAGTGCTCCTGCAGACAAAATATGGGCCCAGTCCAACTTGTCCTTAAGCCAATGCAAGGGCCTGAATGCAGATGGACGGGAGGGCCAAACGCAGGCTAACTTCGGAGGGCATGAACTGGTCCCAGCACGGCATAAATTGCTTAGGAAGTGACCTGGATTCTGGCCAGGGAGGCAGCAAGTGCTTCCAGCCTAGGCTGTCCATTAGCACGAGCCATCCCTGAGGACCATCCTCAGTCACCCATGCAGGTTGCAGTAAATATTTTCAATCCCTCCACTGCTTTCCAGGACAGCACAGCGCAGGCAGAGCAAGAGCTCCGAAAGTGCCTCTTCCTACCCAGCCTTTCTTCCCCTGGGCACACTCAGAGTCAGAATTTCTGACTTCAGCGCCTTGAAAAGGTTGCTATTTCCTTCTTCTCTTGTTATCCCTGCAAAGCAAAGGCAGCCCAGGGAGAGGGAGCTGGATCCTGTTCTCTCTTGCACATAATCAACACAACGATTTAGGCAGCTCCTATCACCCATGCAGAGCGATTGAAGGAAGCAGGGCAGCACAAGGGTAAGTCGGGGTAGAGCCTTCATTACGCTGATGATGTGCGAGGAGGCGAGCAGAGCCAAGGTTGTGCTTGCAGGGCCTACAGTTCAAACCCCTCCTCTTTTAACTTGGAACCAAAGCGCATTAGACACCACAATTATTGAGGGAAAAAATCTGGAAAACCCATAATTCTATTTTCCCAGTCATTTTTCTGCAACTGAACTTAAGAATACCAAAAAAAAAAAAAAAGAAAAGAAAAAGAAAAAAGAAAAGCCCCTCCTCTCTCGCAGGCATCTGTTTTAGCTGGTGCACTGAATGATTGCTGTAGAGACCTTTAAACATATAATGATTACCATTATATATAATAAGCAATACAAGCATGTCAGGAGTACACACTTCTGTTGCATCAGCAATAACCATGCATTCCCTAAGAAATTTCTTTCAGATGTCCCTAAATATTCTTCAGCCATGGACAGTCTTAACTTACAACCGGCTATTTTTAGAAACCATTTCTATGGCACTTTATAACCCCAGCTAACAGCTCCAGGACATGCAATGTTTTTCTACAACGCCGGTACCCCGGCAGTTCTCACGGGATGGTCGTTTAACACAAATATCGGCGCAGGTCTCGCTGCTTCAGCCCCCACTTCTCCACGGATGCAGCGAACTCCCCAGCATATTCCTGCTAGGGCCGCGGGACCGACCTGCTTTGGCCGTTCCCAGATTTTATGCCACGCTCATGGGTGAGATCAGACACAAAAGAAGCAAAGCAGCTGGGAAATGAGTAAGGCCGGGATGCAGCCCCTCGAATCGCAGTGCGGACACACCGGCTCCATGGATTTGTCTCCAAAGGAGGCTGAGTGGGTGGGAGGAGGAGACAAGTTCCCAAGTCACCGATGGAAAATGCTCTGGATCCGGCCGCCTCCCCTGTGGGTTGAAAGGGACTGTGAAAGAAGCCTCCTTGGAAAGTTTCCCATGGAAATCTCGCAGAGATAACACGAGGGAAAACGTGCCACTGTTTGTACGTGCAAATGGTCTAAGGTCACAGGGTTTGGAGGAGGCGCAGGGTGTTTAACCAGAGCAAGGAAGGGGGAAGCCCCTTGAGAGATCTCCGATCATGACATCACTTTGAGCCTCCAGTTCAAAATCCAGCCCAAACCAGCAGTTGCTGAGAACTGTCCAGTTGCTCATAGGACAAAGAGGTTGGTAATTCCCAATGAGCTCCTACAGATCAAGTACCTGTGCTGCTGGCTTGCTGCTCTCATGAGCTTCCCCTAATGGGAAGTCTTCCCTTAAAGAATCCTCCCCAGCCCTGCTGATCCTTGCGCACATAAAAGAGCAAATTTTCAGACTCATGAGCTTCCCCTAATGGGAAGTCTCCCCTTAAAGTATCCTCCCCAGCCCTGCTGATCCAGTACCTTGCGCACACAAAAGAGCAAATTTTCAGGGAGGAACATTATTACTTCTGTTAACACAGTGTCAACAAGCCCACTGTGCAGGCACAGTAAAGAAATGGAATTAAAAGTTGGTTTGTACCCTAAAGAGCTCCTGCTCCAAGTATATTATCAAGAAGCAGCAGATGGACAGACGTGGACAGTAAGGGAAAACAACAGGACGGTGTTAGATGCTGTGATGTGCTGGAATCTCACAGCAGCCTGAATGTTGTCATCATTTTTGCAGCCATCTCAGAATAGAGGTGAGCTGAAGGAGGAAAAAGAAAGTTGGTAGATGTTTTCACATAGCTCTAGCAGGGAAGCAAGGTTTGAAAACGTAATACATGGGCAGGGGAGGCAGTTATCACCTTCCTTCAGAGGTGGGAGATGACATTTTTTTAATCAAAGGGAGACAACAGGCATGGTGGTGCTGAGCTGTGGAGAGCCTTGCCAGCGGCACAGACTTATCTCTAATAGGATTTGGACAGGCAGTGGGAGAGGATACAAATAAGGCTCAATGTGAATAAAGCATCAAGAAAATTACTTTTTTCCTCCAATTTTCCAAATGGGCAGAGACAGAACCAGGGTGCTGCTGTTAGCACCCAGAATACCATATCACAGCGTAGGACTCAGGAGCCTGAGAGGCATCTGATGAACTTCTCCCTGTGGATAGGAAAGGTTGAATTTCAGAGCTGTTGCACACAAAGAAAAGTTGGTAAGATAGAGACAGACTGAATGCACCAACGAAAAGCCCATGCAAAGAAAGGGCTCACAAACTATGGCAGAAATGTGGTATTATCAAGCAAATCAAGCAAAGGTGCTGAGGATGGAAAATCTGAAGTATGATATTTCCCTAAAATACATTATTGAAAATAAATCCTTGCTTGGGTTTCTTTTTCTCCAAATTTCACACATTCTGCCAGAAAGTACCAGTATATCATGAAAAGTTTTGCTGACACCAGAATGTATTCCCCTTGCTCTCCAGAAAGCAACCACCCTGGTTTACTCCATGACTGTGGCACTTTTCCCAAGCTGAGGAGGGCTACTTAGGCTTGTGGGGGTCTCTCAAATATGTGTGTTCACATGGGACACGTGGGCTTCCTTCCAGCTGAGACTTTGTTGAAGAACATGCTGCTGTCTGAAGACCAGGCGACACCAAACCCCGCAAGAATCCGAGGCGACTCCTCCTCAAAACCACTCGTCTTCCTCTCTCTTTAGATAAACACTGAGTGGTAGGAGGCTGCCAACAACCACCAGCACTCGTGGGATCACCGTCCAGCTGGGAGTTCCCTTGACAGGGCCATCTGCAGAGGAGATTGAAGCCATCTGGTTCTAGGCACAGTTCATGAACCCGCTGCTCCAGATGTGACCTTGGCTGCTGGAGACTTCAGCGGTTCTGGTGACACGACTCACACGTTGTGAGACGGCAGGAAGGCCACGGAGCCTGTCTGCACAAAAATAACCGGCTGCTGTTATTGCTGACACGACCTCTGCTCTCCAGCATTTCTGGGCCGTGCAGGAAAAGGAGGACGGCAAAGTCCCCTCTTGAAGGAAGGGGGCAGAGTTAGAAACTATTTTAACCCGCTGCTCTTCAGTGCAAGAAATGAGAGTCCCTCAAAATGCCCTCCAAAGATCCAGACGTGGCCTCGAGATTTACTATACTGCACAAAAGGCATCAAGGAACCAGAGGTGCAGTATGAGGAATCACTGGGACTGTCTGTGCTAGAAAAATGATGCTACAAAACCCACATAGTGGCATTCTCATAGAGGTACAATCTGCAAAAACACAAAAACTCATGGTTCTTGCCAACTGCAATGAATTCTGCCCATTACTCAGCACCTCTGAAGATCAAGCCCTACTTTGTGCAATGCTCTCAGTTCTGCAAGTTTAACTCAATATTCAACAGGTGAGCTGAATTCATAAGGAATTATTATTATTAATGATAATTTGCAGCAAAACTAGCATGCTTCATCTTTAAAATTCAAAGTCATTGACAACCTGGGTAAATAGACTAATTGTCCATCAGTTTTCCTGTGATCCCATATTCACGTCGAGTACATACATAGCGGGTCTCACTGCAGGTCTCAGCATCCATTGGAAAGGAAGGAAAATAATAGGAAAACAAAGGCAACCCCAGAGTTGTGCAAAATACCTAAGTAAGTACCCAACATTACTTGGCTTTTTTTTCAGTTCTGATGAAAATCTGATCAACTTCCTTTAGCTTAAACTCTCCAAGCCTGTTGTTTATGTACCACATTTCCCCAGCAACACTATTTCTAACGCCCCTATCCCTGCAACACCAACTCAGGGGCCTTGTGCAGGTCCCAGTTCTCTCCCCAGTGACCGATTCCAATTACCTTCTGGCCTCCTAATTTTTCAGCCCACAGGAGCTCTCCTACCACTCAGTTAGAAGACTGTATTTTCAGTTCACATTTGGGGAAGGTTATTATTTTAGGTTATTATTTTATCTAGACCAACTTGCAGGCACAGGGCTCCTGTGGCACGTCATAAAAGTGCTGCAGAGATAACCCAAGGCTTGGAAGGACTCTGATCTTGGAAGGGGACTGGAAGCCATGCAGCTCAATCTCAGAAGAGAGGCGTAAGTGCTCAGTCTCTTGCAACCTTGAAAACCACATAATTCTGCCATTAAATAGTTTGTTTAAAAAAGAATGGCAAGAAATCCACAAACATTGAAAACCACTGGTTTAACTGCTGATCTGAAACATCTGCAAGAAATATTCGCTCTTTGAAAGCACCGCTACTGTGTTGCTAACCCAGCCGAGAGTTACACAAACCAGTTCAGTCATGCTCAGTGCCGAGAAGAAGCCAAAGCACCAAATAGAAGGGTTTACAGAAACCGGGCTATATACATCTGATTATTCCCCCATGCTCATCATACCACATCTTGAATAACATTTAGAAAGGAGCTAAGCTAAACTATGCAGAAATGCATGAACTTCCAAAAAACCCCCAAACTGTCATGCACAGAAGATCCCATGTGAATAGCACCAGGAGAATCAGCCAAGACCTGGACCGTAATCTCTTCTTGCAGCCCCTCTGCTTCAAGTCTTGCAGTTCTTCAGTCTTACCTCTAGACCTGCACAAACAGCAGAGTTGCAAATATATCTTATTTTTTTAGCACACATTACCTTTTGCCTGAACTTCTACACATGGGGATGCATCCCATCGCAGCCACTCTGGATTCCTATTTTCAACACAGGGTTGGAATTTCTCACAGATTTTTAGACTGTGACAGGCCACCCCACTCTCCTTTTTCACTCAAGCAATTTTGTGACTGGCAGCAGCTCATTTCTTCCAGAACAGTGAGAATTGACTGTAATTACTGATTGTAACCATTTACACTAACCAAAGAGAACTGGTGACTACCTTTAATTGACAGTAAACCCCTGTTGTTTGGAAGAGGAAAATGACTTTAAAAAAACGTGAGTAATCACGTGTTTTTCTCACTCCTTCATCCCAAACAAACTGAGCTGGGCTGAAAGCATCCTTATAGCACTTACGATCCAGAAATCATGGACTAAACTTGAGACATGTCTGCCTGGACCACTTCACTAGTGAGCTCCATTCTGAAAAAGACGGAAAACCCCAAACTGAAAGCTAAAACTAATGCCATGAGGCTTTATTATAATAAACACTAAAAGCAGAGCTTTTAAGCAGTGAAAATTCAAATTAATTGGGAAGAGTGAATATATATTAAAAAAAAAGAAGTACAATTTACATGCAACTCTGACCCACGACATTTTTGCACTTGGAACTTTGCCTCCAGCAACTCGTGGGCTTTCCGAGCAGCAGCAGCTCTGCTCATTGCCCCTGGGATTGCTGCTCTTCTTTCCATCTGCTCCTTGCTGCATCCCTCACTCCTCTCCCAGCTCGAGCCAGCTCAGCGACTTCCCAAGAGAAGGAATGAGCCCAGCTTCCTTCCAAGGTGTTCCACCTGATGCAGTTGTTTAGAGGAGGAGATGTGTGTAAATACACATCTGGTTCTCACAGCTCCCACTACTTCAGGTTGTTAAGAGACTTCACTTACTACTCCCAGGCAGTCAAACTATCAGTACAACCAGAGTGCTCATTTCCTCCCTGTCTAGCCCTAGGGTAAGAGTATACCTGTGAAATTAACCTTAAAAAGTAACATTTTTCAAAAATACTTCGGAATCCAGATCTTTGGTGGGTTCTTAATTCTCATTCTCTAGCACAAGGTCCATCTCTAGGTGAAATCCCTAGTCAGTGACTTTCATGGAGTTTACGCTCCTAAATGCACATGTTTTATGTTTTGAAAATAGGATTTAGGCACATTTAACTCTCAGATCGCTAGTATTTCCAGCATGCTGACTGCTCCCCCAGTTTCACATCCCATCTGTCCACACCAGGTTTCTCTCACAGTATTTAATATTAAAGTTGAAAATTAAAAATCAGCTACTATATTTTGTAGGAATAAGAAAAAAAAAGAAAAAAAAAACTACGGATCAGATTAACAAATGCCTTTAGAAGAGATTGGTCTCTTCAAAAATAATGTTTTCATCATTACAAAGAGAAGAAAAGGGAAGTCTCAGAAAGTCAGTTCAGAATTGTATTCTCAGTCATCTCCTTGCCATTTACCTAGTGGAATATGTATTGAGTAATAGGCCGTTAGGTCTGGGTCTGTCTATTTGGACATCAGGTTTCTAATTGATTGCACAGTACTTGGAATCTATTAAAGGGCTCCTATAAATTACATTTCTGTATAGGACAGGCTGCCTAGATGTGCAGATGTTAAGAGCTGGCTAATCCTAAGTAAACCTGGTAAAAACGTTTGCCTTCTCAAATTTTCCACTGAATTAATTGTAGAGATTGTGTCACTGAATCAATAAAGTGAAAGCCCTATAATCTTGGTTTGCCACAAGCCTGTTAAGTAGTAGGCTGAAGTGGAGACCTTACTATTCCAGACATTTGGCCCATATCAAGCAGTGGCTCAGAATAAGACATTATGCATCATGCCTGGGAATCTGAGATGCAGGACAGTCTATGTGATCACAGGCTTCAGCATTTCACACAGATTCTCTTACATTAACATTTTTCCAAAGATCTGACAAAAGAAAATGTTCATCTTGCCCTTTCTGAACTGCAAAAAGAAAAAAAAAAAGCAGCAGCTTATTCTTATGCATCTGAGAACATATAAAACCTTGGAAACATACACACATAAGTCCTACTAATTTGGCACCCGTATGTGTCCATTCCTATATTATTTTACCTATTCTGAGTCCATCTTCTTGGTGTTTCTTTGTTGGCAGGAAATTTTACCAGTTTTTCTTCATTGCATACAACTGTCTCACCCTTCCTCTTCATTGTGAGAGCTCAAATCCCTCAGTCTGACTTTCTCCTGCTTCGACAGCTGCAATCTCTTGTTTTCTAACCAATTTCTACCACGTTCCAGTTTGGTTGCCAAAATTATCTGTTTGATCAAATCACCCTCTTCCTTCCCACTGGTTTTCTTACCTGGATGATCCAGGCACTGTGAAATGCCTTTATGTGCCCCTTGCTCTGCTCTTGGATGTTGTGATCTCCCCTACATCGTGCTGCTCTGCCGACAGTCCTAGACTTCAAAAAACTCCCTGGCACCCTCTGTGCTTAATGTTTATCCATTTTGCTTAGCAGCTGTTGGGTCACAACTTCACACTTCCCTAACAGGAACGATGGGGTCTTCTTCTCCTTGTTTAGCTTCCTGCTCCATCTGATGCCACGCACTGCGTGTAATCACTGTGGAGAACCACTCTGGAGGCATCTGCACAGCGTTTCACAAGTGAATATGAGGCCAGAAATGAGACAATATTACACGCACTTCTGAGGAAGAGGCAATATTTAGGGCACATCCAGTGGTCTAATCATCCCCATGGAGTCCCATAAAGTCCAACCCGCCGCTACCATCCTTATCTTGGTGCCCACTTTGCAAAGGAGGAACTGAGGAACAGCAGCGAGGTGACTCTTCAAGGCCACACAAGTCAATAGCTGGACAGGGAAGTGATGCCCCAAACATGACAGTGCTTTCTTTCTGCCTTTTTGCTTGCAGTGAGCATAACTCATCTCCCCAGTGAAGAAGGAAAGAAGGAAAATTAGGCTATATCCCCTTCTGGGAACCCATTTGTGAGTCTCCAAACCTGGCAGAATAAGGGCTGCCTGTCCTCATCCGGACAGACTGAATCTTGGATGTACAAGATGCTATAAGCCAATTAATTACTAGATCATATGCATTTGCTTTACCAGTGTACACTGAAATCATTTAGTGCTGCGAGGGCTGCCTGTCCTCATCCGGACAGACCGAACCTTGGATGTCTGAGATGCTATAAGGCAATTAATTACTAGAACATATGCATTTGCTTTACTAGTGTACACTGAATTCATTTAGTGCTGCAAAAAGAGACTGGCAGCTCTGGAAGCTGGAGCGTTCGCCCTTCCCCAGCACAACGTCAGCAAGGGAAACTTGCCCTTTCCAGGTGCCCCAGGCACCTACGCAAGGAAAGTTGGTTCTTTGTGCAACACAGGGGAGACAAAATGTCATGAACAACCGAATGAGAGGCTGGCAAAGCCCTGCAGGGAACGGCCTCTTTAGGAAGAGCACTCTGGATAAGGAGCACATTCAGCTCCGCTGGCCCATGAGGATGCTTATAGGGGATCCTATAAGCATATAGCTATATAGGGATCCTTGCTCAGGATGACAGAAATCCCTGCAGGAAGGTGAGCTCCTACACAAGGTCAGACAGAAAAGTGGAGAAACTTTTTTTTAAAAAAATAATTGGCTGGTGAAAATTAGTAGCAAGCTGCATTTTGAGCACCTGCTAGAATTATGTTTCAAGAAAAAGACTTGGCTGTGCAGGCACAAATAATTTGGGAAAATATAATAAAGAAAAATAGACAATAACCTAGGCTAAATCCTTCTGTGTTTGTCTAATTTCCTGGGAAAACAGAACTAAGCTGAAGAATGAATCCTATTTATCAGGCAAAGCGATGAGACACTCAGGGCAGGAAATGGGGCAAAACATTAATGAGAATATTAAGACAAGCTAAGAACATATTAGCTTTGCAGCAGGTGAGCTTGTGGGTCCCCTGTCCCAAACAAAGAAATCCAAGCACAGGAAGAAGGGTGATTTATCCAAGATTGCAGTGAGTCACAGGTAGAGGACAGGCAAATAATCCATGATTCCCAAGTGACAACATTCTGCTCCAGCCACTGTCACCCTCTGTCTTTAGACTACGCTTAGGAGACCGGAGAACAGTCTGTTCAGGAACTGCTCAGCGCAAACACAGCTGGTGTGAAAGGAAACCCATCCCAGCATCCATGGAGACATCGCTGCGCCCCACGTGGGGACAGCACCGGGGTCCCTGTGCTCCCCCAAATCCTCCATCCATCTGCATCAGGGAGATGACCAAGAGCCGGTCCATTTTCAGCTGTCCAGAATATATGGAGGATTTAGTGCTGCTTTGAGTGCTCACAGCCCTAAAGGACAAACGAAGTGAAGAGTGGATGCAATGTACAGGATGGCAATTCCACCGCCACGAGAAGTGTTTGAGGGCTACCCAACCCCAGGCTGCAAGGACGGGCACGACCATCCAGGGCTCAAGCCCTGAGCTCCAGCAGAGAGCCACAAAGCTGCGACCTGCACGAAGCTCCAGAATTGCTTATACAACCAGAAGCTCCTCTCGGCAGAAATTAATAACCTGCTCTAAAGTTAATAACCCGAGGTTACTTCTACATTATACAAGGTTACTTACACAAGCGCTCCTGGCATGCGGCACCATCTGCGCAGCGGCAGGTTTGGTAACTGGCGCGGTTACAGACACATCCCACACTTTCACGCCAGAAGGAAATCTGGGAGCTCTCCCAGACGCGCCGGCTCCCATCAAACACATCCTGACGGCGACTTGCACCCAGCAAACAGACACCCCGAGATGGCCAGGGCTGCAGTCAAACCAGTTACATCTTCACTATATTTCGGTCTGTGCCTCCTCTGTCTGCTCATCCAAACCTCTCACTTTCCTCCTCTTTCACTCCGCTTCCTGCCCTCTACCTTGTTGCTCCTGATCCAAGAAAATATTTCCTGAACAGACTTCTACAAACAACTGATTTTTCATTTTCTTGGCTACCCCTAGAGTTATCAGAGTTTTTTTTTTTTTCTTTTTAAAGTAAACTCAAAATGGGGAAAAAAATCCAAGTTTTCATGAAGACATATTATGGAATCAAAGCATTTGTTTCTGATCAGATGGAAGCTTATCTTCAATCACTGTTTCCATTTTAGCTTTTAAAGACATTTTAAAGTTAAAAAAAAAAAGCGAAGATTTTCAAAGCAAAAGGCACACTTTTTTCTTCATTTTCAAAATACTTTTTCCTAGTTGTTATTTTTCTGTGCTGCTATTCCTAAATATGATCTTTCAAGCAGCACTGCCCGCACACCCATCTCTTCAAACAGTCTCTCCTTTCAACCCACCAGCATCGGTATAATTCATAAATCTGTCCTTAAAATCGCCACCCTGGGTCTAGTCTTCTTTTGACCACTAGGTTTTTAAGCAGAAAATGTGCTTTGCTTGTGCTCTTAAGAAAAAAAGAAAAGAGAGATTGTAAAAATGTATGGTGTTGAACAGAGACCTTATGTTATTTTGGCGGGCAGGAGAAATAAGGTTTATCCTTCCCACGAGCCCAGATCCTGGGGACCATTAACATCATGTCCCTTTGGGCTATACCCAAACCCCATGGATGTAGACCTGGCTTTTTTATCATATGAGCTCACACACAAGCTCAGGACTCTAAAGTCACATTTTGCTTAGTGACTTGACAGCTGTAGGACCAGATTTTCAGACGTGATGAGCAGACATGGTGCTGTCTAAATGGAGCACAGTAATGCCCTGAGCACATCCAAGGACAGGGAGCATCCAGCAAACAAAGTCCACAAGATCCTCAAAGTAATGGGGAGTGATCAACCTGGCTATACAACATGTATATGTATATAGGCATATATAAATGTATATATACCCACACTATTGGCTATATAAAGCAGGACCATTAACACCAGCCTCACTTCACAGAGATGTGCGCCGTCCCACAGCCATGAGGCAGAGTTTCTCCCAAGACCTACATGGACGTGTGCCAGCAGTTTGCTCCCACAGCACTTGAGTGTGTCACAGACACGAACTGCTCAGATGCCTCCCATGCTACTGTGTTCATGCTAGTGTCTTTGTGATAAATTACTCCTTTCAAAATAAACATGGTGAAATTCTTAGAACTCATCTAAGCAGCAAAGGAAATCCCCTGAATGAAGTGGGCTCAGCGCTCCCAGAGCCTGGGAGTTGCACGCGGAGGAACTTTGCTTATTTAACACAGAGGCTTTCTCCAGGGTAATAAAACTCTCGCATTGTCGTGCCAGGGATTTTCCATTAGGTGTGTGTCGGCTGGCGGTGGGAGCTACAGTTTCTGTGGCTGGTCATGGAAATGAGGTGAGATCACCCAGAAGCTGACCACAGATCCCAGTGAGTTCCCAACAGGAAGAGCTGCGAGGGCAGCTCAGAGAGGGACTATTAGCTTGAATAGAGCTAATGGGTCCCCCAAATTGCTAATGGAGCATGACTGCTAATTAGAGCCTGAGAAAAGAGGCCCAACCTTTCCCTGATTTCCCTCCACATGATGGAAAGGCTCTCACCATACAAGTTAAGTAAAGCAGACGCATGTCTCCAATGTGTCCTTGCCTTGCTGCAATCCCAGAAGGAACCCCAGAGTAAGGAGGCCAGTGCTACATGTTAGTCTCCCACCAACCACAGGGCTCTCTAGGGAACACAGAAGTCGAATCCTATACAACCCCCAGTTATTTCTACTGTTCTAGACAGAAGAGACTGCGTGGTAGGAGTTCACCCAGTGGAATCGCTCTGCTCAAGGTAGCAGTGATTTCATGGGGGGATTCATGACCCTGTCTCAGAAGACTCTGTGGCTAGAGAACCTGGAACCACTTGTCTCTTATTGGTGAGGACAATAACTGAAGGACCTGGACCCTTGACTGGGTCAAGCCAAATTCTTGGCTAGAACAGCATTGTGCTAGGAGCAGCCTAAAGACAGAAGATCCACCACACTAGAGCAGGGGAGGTTCTTCCTGCTCACCCCAATGTGCGCACGGTATGATGGTGTGAAAGGGAGTTGCTTCTAAAAGAGTGAATGGAAGGAGACTTGGGTCTGCAACCATATGGTTGTAGTCATTACGTTTTTCCTTATAGAGGGAAAAAAGTGGAACATTTTTCCATTAAGAGCACCTCAGCCTTCCTTCTTACTAAGAATTCATTTTATGAGACATTGCTGCAGAAAGACGTCAATTAGTGCTCATGGTCTTTAACCTGCCGCCTCTCGATAATACTCTCCCTACTAGTTACAATAAACTAGTGCAATAAGCCAACTGATAAGGCCCATAAAAGCACTGAGAGTTTGGCCATGAAACAGAAGTACATATATTGACTATAGATGCCCCTACTGATATCAGATTTCATCATGGAAACACTAATGCACAGTAAACAGGCAATATTTCCCTCACAAGATCATGATACCATCACAGAGCTCCCTTTCAAACCAGGTCAATACCATTCTACTGTTTCATGATGTAAGATTTCAGAATGGGCCCAATGCCTCCAAAGCACCAAGGCATATTGACAACGGTGACACAGAGCCACTGAGGCATCCCAGCACTTCTCCTGAAGGAGTGCTGGCTAGTTTGACCTTCAAAGATCACCTTCTGTTCAGAATCACCACAATATCCCACAGGAAAAGACCAATGGATATTTTTATTAGGTCTTTAAGGAGTATAAACTCTGACCTGGCTGCTTAATGGCATGATTCGCCCAGACACATCCTGAAGAGACAGTGCTGCTTTCAATCTGTGTGGGATGCTAAACAACTCCTGTTTCCTCTACAGTCAAGTGCATGGGGTGTGCTTGTATGTACAGGACAAATGCTGACTAAGTGGAATTATATTCAGTCTTATGAGATTTCATGACCACGTGTAGCAAAACAGTGCTAAAATTACTTATGAAAGAATCTCTCAAAGCAGAATTTATTCTTTAGCAAGACCCCAGCAGAAAACCCTGGAGTTCAAGTTTACATTTTACTGTGGAGAAGTCAAGAAGGAACCACAAAAGTTCCTCCTGCAGTTCCCATGAAACCTGAATCCAAACCTTACCCTGGCTCGTGGGCTCTGTAAATTCCTGTTTTCAAAACACTCCCTTCTGGGTAAACACAAACAAAGCAGCCATCCAAATTCAGAGCTGGGGAGCAGATTTTTTAAATCAGGAATGACACTGCAAGGGAAGCCAAGCTATCCAGCATGGTTCCTAGAGCCTCTGGCAGGTTCCTCCCTGTTTTCCTTAAAAATTGATGGTGGGTATGAAGAAAGCATCGAATCTAGATTTTTTAGTCTCCCTTGAAAATCAAGCAATGTGATTCTAGCTGGAAGGCTGCATAGTAGTATGGAAGATCCCCAGAGATGTTCTGGCAGTGCTATAAGCAACATGATCATGCAGGAATGGCAGAAAAGGGATCAAGGAAGCCAGAAGGTGCAGCTGTATAGAGGGAAAACCAAACACAAAGTGACAGTGAGAAAGAAAAGAGCTCTAGAGAAACAAAACCTGAGAGGAAGATGCGTCTAAAAGAGGTGCAACAAGTTCAGCTTTTGCAGAAGCACCATGAATTTCTTTATAATCTCTCTCCTTGGCTGAGCCTTCAAATCATGAGAAGGCTCTAAATGATCTGAAAGCAACTGCATCCCACTGGAAGGATGGGTCTAGCCAGCAGTAGATTGTATGAAAACAGGGAATAAGGGAAGGAATGAAATAAAGAGAGAATCTTAATGTGCATGGCGGGGAAAACAGTGAAATAACATGTTGTGAATGGATGTACCTTTTTATAAAATATTTTCAGGAGCCAACAAGGAAAAGGGGTCTGATCCCTACAGTATTCTGTGCATAGCAGTGGGCATCCTGTTGATTCATCGGCAGGCTTGTTCCTTCATGGCAAGAAAACATTTCTGAAGACACAGGCTGCTGAGGCTAAATGATTAAATGCCAGAAACTCCACAGGCATCAGGCATCAACAACCAGGCCATCGCAGAGCACCTCTGAAGAGCATCCTGCCCTGCCTGGCCTCTTAGCAGTGTGTACACCAGGCCATTTAGATATAAAATTTTATTTTACGATCTGGCATGTTACATTAGTCTAGGCTTGGCATTAAACAGCTACTATATTCTGTCTCGCATCCAGAAGGACGGCTGTCTTAAGTCAGCGCTAAAGGAACTTTAAAATAAAACATAACATACGTTCAGGATGACTAATATGTTCCCTGATGCTGGGTTACACAGACCATATTGGAAAAGCTGCTTTATTTTGTGTCTGTAGTTTAGAAAATGAGAGATTGTGAGATTTTAAGGCAATAAAATCCCATGTTCAGTTAGTCACGTCGGCCATAGCTGCTACAGGAGGGTGACGACAACGTACTCAACCCATCATATGTTTCAGTCTTGCTAGGTCCTAGCTTGCTCCCTAAATCACTTTAAGACCTAACTATTATGGGTTGCACCGATGAGAATGTGATGGGGAAAGGTTCATCCTCCATCGGGCGAGTTTTCTTCTCTGTGCATTTACCAGTCCCTGCTGACTAACCGAGCTGTGCACGTGGATGCATCCGTCTAGGTCAGAGGTAAGCTGTTCTGCACAAACACGCAGGTTTCCTTTCATAAAGCATTATTTTACTCTTTTGGTTAGATAGTTTAATCATCTGTTAATGAAATATTTTAAAATAAAAGCAATCTTCAACAGGTAACAGCAGGGAGAAAACCACAACCACTGACTAATTAAAGCCTTTTTCTAGCATACAAAAACCAAGACTACCAAATGACAAGGAGAAGTCATGAATCCGGCTAGGAATCTCTCAAATCTCGTTATGCCCCTCTGAAATGAATGGGAAGGATGATCTTGAAGCATGAGCTTTAATTGTAGCCCACAAAGATGCAGCTGGTTAACTGATTCTTATTTTTTTGATAACATAAAACAGTAATATTAGACCAGCGCTGAATTACAGAAGAGCATGCTGAATTACCTGGACCTAAGACTAGGAAACATCGCAAATTTATATCTTGCATCCGTTCTGGTTTGACCCACTTTGGTTGGGTAGGATTAAAACCACATAAATGCAAGCCATCCTTTCTCCCGCACCTAAAGCCCCAATACCCAGAAAGATCTTCCCAATTTCCCCATCATAATGGTAACAAACATTAGGAAGTTCATTTTCAGAAGGCGGCTCTGGAAAGCTTTAGGAGATCTGGAGTACACTCCTGTAACATCACAGACAGCTGCAGGAAGTATTTTTGCTCTTCAGACATCTTCCCTCAACCTTGCTGAGAGAAGATATAGAGGTACTTGCTAACTTGAAGATAATTCAGAAACGAAACTGAATGCAGTTCTGGAGCACACACTGATCTTGCGGATCAAGTTTACTTAAGGTAGAAGCAAAAAACAAGCTGAAATCCAACTATAGCTGGCCTTCTCCTGCTCATCTCCACGTGACACCTTCCCTGACTTGTCATCATTGTTATCAATAGCTCCCATACAACTGCCTGCCATACAGAAAGAGAAGTAAAACAAGACACTTACCCTCCTTCAAAGATCTTGATCCTGACTGGCTCCCCTTTTTTGGTTACCAGAGCCTCTTCTTCTGATTTTCCTCTTTTATCCTCTTCCTTTTCAGCTCTAGTTATGTCTTTTCGACCTTCATTAGAAAGGAGCGAAGGCAAATGAACCTACCTCCCCAAAAGAGCAAAACAATCATTGATTACATACAAAATCACTCTACAAACGACACAGACCAAACACTGCAGGCAGCCCCAGAAACAGCCAGCAACCTACCACCCTTGCTGCTCTTGATAACAGGCTGTAAGCACCATAAATTACAATGTCCTCTTAATAAATAGGGCCTCCACTTCAGGATGTTGAGCCCTGTTGGTTATGTCGTATTTCGAGTGACAGCTTACAGCAGAGGACATGTTTAAATGACCTCCTGCAGTACAGCGGCTAAATATCATCCATCTCTTGCCAACTGGAAAACTGAGGCATAGAGAGAAATATCTTGGCTGGAGTCACTCTGAACACACGGCAGAGCCCAAGGTCTCTGTTCCCAAATTCCTTCCTCGGTCTTTGGATGACTGTATATCTATATATGTATCCACAAAATTCTGGAGGGGAGACAGCTCTAGAATTCATATAATTAACTTCAAGTTGTGGGTTTCCCCTCCACACACACACACAAGTTTGGATTTTAGCCATTCTAGCTATAAAAATCACTTGACAGTCTAAGATCCCGGGTGATTTCCTTTCACTGAAACTATGCTGCCATGGGTGCAATACATAAAAAACCACAAAACCATTGAGGGAAAACAGTCCTTCATCTCCCCAAATGTTCCAAGGGTGAAATTTGCTTTTCCTTCTGTTAAAGGAAAAGCTGCCCTTCATTTAGATCCAGGCTGGCCTTCGTTTAGACCCAGGCTTAAATCATGCACTGACATGCCATCTACCAGGTCTAATGTTATTTTTACATGATACGGACCTAAACAGGAGAGCTGCCTCTCTATCTCTGTGGAAGATAGAGCAAGGGGACCTCCACACACCTAGAATGAAACTTGGGGACATTGCCCTGCTACAACCTACCGGTGCAAAAACAGGATCTCCAAAGATCTGAAAGAGGAAAATTAAGTTGCCTTTCACTCAGGCTACTTTTGATATAGTGTGGGAGCAAACAGGACACACGTGCTTCTGAAGTTCAAATGAGTCGCTCAAAGTCGCATTTCATGTATAGTTTGTGGCAGAAGATTGAGGGCCGTTGTGAGAAGTGGTAGAAGCCTCCGCCAGAGCTGGTCACCTTTGGTTCTTCACAGTCACACGAAGAGTGGCAGCTCCCAAGGGTGATTCATTTGCCCTACCTTAGACACTTATCTAAGGTGGGATGAATCACCTAGGAGGTGCCTCTTTGTCTCCTATAGCTCCAAGGGAAGCCAAGAGTGACCAGCTCAGTCTGAGACATGAAATCCAGGGATGTGCAATCCAGGTTCCACAACAGCATGGTGCTGGATGTGTGCAGCAGGAGGAGGGATGGACACACCGACAAGCAGCTTTGTGGCACTGAGGCCAGCAGCGTCAGGAGTCCAGTTTAGAGCACTCCTGCTCGCACATCTGTGCTGGGATATTAAAGGCATCTGGGGCTTTTCCCTACCCTTGGGGCCAATTTGCACATATTATATCACATCCTTGCTATTGGGTCCTTACATCCTGCCAAACAGTCTGCTGGGGGGGCCCTGGCCTGTACTATCTCTCTAAGAGTGCCCAGGAATTGTTTGAGAGAGGGATAATCACCCCAGGTCAGAATTGCATCCCTCAGGCCTGTATTTTTGGGCACAGATTCTGTGCTTGGAGGAAATCAGTGGCAGGAGACAACACTTAGACCCTCTGAAAAACAAACATGAGGCCTTCTGACTTCTCTTGATGCTAGCTCTGCATTCACAAAAATGCTACTGATAACAACCCCATTCCAGTTCCCTTTTTTGCTGCGGAGTACACAATTACTTTCTAGATGAGGTCCTAGGTTTATTTTATTGCCTCTTTTTAAAGCACAAATACATACAGATGAAAGGCACTGGAGAGGGCCAAAATCACACAGACACTATTACCCCCTATAATCTCTTATAATTTACAAATCGTGCAGCCCAATACAGTATAATTAAGCATCTCTGTATGCACGCTGCAGCCTACAGTCACTTCAGAATTGATCTGCTCAGTAAATCTCACTAATAATTTAAAAATCAAGTCAAGTACTTAGGCAGCATATCCTTGGTACCACTTGCGGGTAGCTTGCTGCATGCATAATTGCATGAAATATTGGAGCTATTTTCCATTTTCTGTCATGTTTGCTGACAGCTTAGAGTTACATAAAGGAGAAAATATTTAAGGAAAACAACTAGAATGGAGTTCACTGCGGGTTGAACTTTCAACCCTCTGATTGATGCTACTGCTATGCACCTCCTGTTAATCACATCTTCCTGAGTAACCAGTAACATGACTTCCTCTTCTCTGCCAGTCATGTATTTTAAAAACTAAACTGAGAATTTCACTCCCACTGATCGTCTAATTAAAAATTATTTCTCTACTTGGCATGAGGTCAATTTAGCTCCATTGAAATTAACATAATTTCTGGAAAAAAACTCTCCTTTAAGCAGCAGGTATTAATATTAAAATCAGGCTACCCCATTTCCTAGATGAATTTTCCAGTTACATCAAGACAAACTCTCTCTTTTGCAGACTACACCATAAAAATCTTAATTATCACAATCAGTCACTTTGTAGAGTTTTATCTAGAAGGTTTTTTGATTTTTTTAGGTTAATATATGCCATAAAGCATATCTAAGGGTTATGTCAGCCCTAACTAGAGCTTAACCTTTGATTTCAGGACTATTAAATACTTTATATCAGCATTTCAGTGCCTGTCACAGAGTCAAGTTTAGAGGAGCACAGGCATTTCCATTAGAGAATGAGACCAGTAATGATACTGCATCTTACAGATAAAATCCTTTGAAAAAATAGTGCATAAATATCAAGCATTGGTGCAGTTATTGCAATGCACAAGTAATTATCTGTCCCCAGATCCTTAGAAATTCTGTCTTTGGGATTTCAGCAGAAGAATGATGGAAATGCTGAATAGAAATAAAGACTTATTGAATCACAGTGACTCTAATGTGTATTTTAAGACTTATGTATAAGCAGCAGCTGCAGCAGTAATTATGATAAATTTAATATTCAGAGCTCATATGATTTAGAAGTAAAATGAATAATCCATCAATATAAATTGACTTGAGATGAATATCAAGTTGCAAATTCTTTAGAGCAATTCTGTTTGCTAATCTACATGAACATGACCTGGATTAAAGGGATATGTATGGTTTAGCATTAACTGAGAGGGGGAAAACCTGGATTTAAAATGAGGTGAAAAACATTAGTCTGTTACCACTGGTGTCTTACAGATGTCTTTGTCCATGGGGACAATGACTTTGGAGAGCCCTGGTGCTGGGAAGCTGTTCATCTTGCTGCTCTTAACGTTAAATACCAAGAATAAAACATTCTTAGATACCTAGAAAGGCAGGTAGACACCTAAATACATTAAACAAATGGACTAAACAACATGGGTTTCAGCAAGACCCCCATGCCTAACCTACTGTGGCACTTTTAAATATCACTACATATCCATACATTTAGTGGGTGCCTAAATACCCTGGCAAATCTCCCTTTAATATTTTTAAATATTTCAAAGTATGCTTTTCCATCTTCATTCATGTGAAATCAAGTGGATTCACAACCAGATAGAATCCCATTTCGCCAAGCTAATCCTTTTGCATTTATAACATGCAAAAAGTCAGGAATTACGAGAGTGTCCATAAAAAGAAAGTTGTAAAGATATTTGAAATATCAAGGCACAAAGGCAAATCAAGTTTAATCCTTTGTTCTCAGGCCGTGGTAGTTCACAGGGTAGTTGTGATTCCTACAGGACCTTTTGGATTACAAGGCAAGTAGAAACTGGAAAACAAAAACACGGCACACTGCCTCCGAGCCTTTCTTTTGGATAATAGTGCAGTTTAGCTTCTTCCTTCTAAAAGCTTCACTGAGAAGAAGCGTTTAACAAAGTGAACAGTTGTAATTCCCCTTCCCTCACCTCCCTCCCACCGCCCCAATTCCCAAGTATCCGAACAGTTAAGGAGAAGAGCACATGCCCGGGTTACCTCTGTCATTTTGGGCTTCCGGGAGCTGGACGGGACAAGCCTGCCTGCATCTGGCCGTGGAGCTGTAGCCATGGTGTAGGTCTCCTTGCTCACCTTCTGCTTGGACCTCAGGAGGGATAGTGCTGCTTTAGTGGATATACCGGGAAGGTTAGGATTATACAAGCTAATACACCAGCTGGCATACACTGAGGAGCGTCGGTCGACTTGCTGGATGTGATTTGGCTTTATGTAGTTTAAATAGCACCAACTGACATTAGTGGTTGTGTGGAGGCTGGGGAATTGAAGTACCTTCTTCATATCTGTACCTTCTCGAGACTTCATTGCACTGTGAGTAACCTCAGGCTGAGGTGCAGGGCTTGGAGGCTTGGATGGAGACGGCTCCACCAGCTCTTTGGGGTCTTCTTTCTTCACGGTTTGCAAAGGTGCCTTGCTGAGGAACTGCTTGCCAGCTGGCTGCTTATACTCTTCTAGTATCTCGAAACTTGAAGAAGAACCTGAATGGGGGACAGCTTGCTGTGAAGTACTTGGGATTTCCTTTGGCTCTGACCGGTCTAAGGACAAACTAGGTGGTGTTTCAACCTCCACCCGACCTTGGCTTTCTGCAAGAAAGTGAGATTTATCCTGCTTTTTCCCTTTCTCTATTGAACTGGGTGGCTTCACCACTTCCAACTTCTCTTCCGCTTCAGACACTTCCTCCTCTTTCACTCTTTTCTGCTGCTGTGTTTCCATCGTCAGCTCCAAACTGCCAGCTGGAGAGAGCATACGTTTGCTTCCACCAACTGTTGATGGACCTCCTTCCAACCCGAGGACACTATCTGATGGGGAAGTGAGTGGCATATAGCCTTTCCGTTCTGGTAAGGGCAAGGGTACTCGCAGATAGGGGCTCTGGAAAATGCTTCTTTGATCTTCTGTGATCATTTGTGCCAGATCAAAACCTAGTCCATGAACATCAGTGCTACAGACCAGGGTACCCTTGGCCTGGTGATCATCAAATTTTGGGAGAACAATAG
>NW_010585046.1:104331-116154 GCF_000705375.1 Tinamus guttatus | reverse complement strand
CATTGCACTCCCATAGGATGGCATATTTGTCTGTATGCGAACAGGGACAACGAGTGACACCATTGGATCTGACCGCGTAGGAACAACCAGCTGAGATGTGGATACGGCAACTGAAGAGCTTGCTGTGCATGTTAGTGGATGCAACCTACTGTCTGAGCCATATTCTGTGCAGGGGGAAAGACTGGAGGTTCCTGCCGTTGGGAATAAACTGGATTTGATCTGTGATAAATGTCCACCAGCTTCACCTGGCAGCTGGAGAGCAAACTGAGACTGAAGAGGCAGAAAAAAGGCAGAAGGGATTGGTGAGGAGCCAGGGTAATGCACTGGTAAGAACGAAGGATGCTGCCTGAACGGCACATCGGCGGGGTGAGACATTAACGGAGTGGTAACATGAAGCTGACCTGGGTGAATGAGCGTTTGCTGGAGAGGAAGTGGTGGGGTCTGGAATATAGAGGGAGGAATCTGAGGCATGGTGAATTGAGCAGAGAGGATATCAGACATGGTGTGTGCGGCAAAAAGCTCGGCAGACTGCCCTGGCTGTGGCATTGAGACCTGCGGGGACATGTACTGCTTTTCATGCAGCGTTAGCTGTGGTACAGGATGATGAAAGATCTGCAGAGCTTCTGTGTAGGGCTCTGTATACGCAGGCTGAGCGCTGTCTTCGGGCTGACTCTTATCTGCTGGGTAAGTACTGTGAGAGGGCAACGAGGATGAAGATGTTGGCTGATGGGGCAAGCTTGTAGCAGGAGATTTACTTGAAGAAGAAGGAATTGGGTCTTCCGTCTCTTGCCGACCTTTTGGGGACAAGTCTGGGTCATACTCTGGATGCCTAGTGAGAGATGCTTGCCTAACCAGAAAGCATTTTCTTCTCTCCTGTGGAGCTGAGGATGTTGATGGACCAGGCGTTGAGGAAGGAGTGGATGACAAGCTCCCATAGTCAAATGATTTACTGCGGGTCTCTGACATCTGGGAAGAATGGGACACATTTGGTGTCTGCTCAGAAGCAGATCTTCGCATTTCCCTGGAATGATGGTGGTGGCTTGGTACCATCAACATATGTGAGGCAACACTAAGAGGCTTTGTGTGGGATTCAGAGGGCTGACTGGTTGACTCTGTCTTGCTGTGTTCTTCACGATCGAATGAAACAGAATGGCTGGAGCCATGGGATATGCTGCTTTCCTGACTTGGACTTCTGGTGAGAGAGACTGATTCAAAACTGGACTCTCCAGAGGACTGAGCCATTTCTGCTAGCCGCAGCCTCTTCTTTTTTGGTGGAAGTTTCTCTGCAGGGAGCTGAGAGAGGGTTTGGCTTCTCTGCGGCCACTGAAATTCCTCTGTTTTCTCTGGCTCTTTCGGAGGAGGCTCCAGTTCTGTTTCTGGTCTGTCGGGCTCTTCAGTGACCAGAATCTCTGGAACCTGGATGTTGGGCTGTCGAACCAGCTTGGGCTGCAGGGAATGAGGAGGCCGGCTGTGCTGCGTTGTTGGCTGAGATGAGTACTGTGACAAGGGCTTCTCTTCTCCCTCCACACTGCTCACCTGTTCCGTAGAGTCAGACTTCTCAAAGGAACTCGTATGCTGGATGACAGAGATCTCCTTTGAAGTTGTTCTTCTCTCTTTGCTCTCTGTACTCGAAGCCAGTTTGGTATTCCTGGAATGAAAGCTGGAGCTAACATCAGAAGATGTGGATTTACCCGGATCTGCTGGTGACTTAAGGGATTCACAGGTTAAGTTTAAAGCAACATCAGATGATCCTGGGTTTGCAAACTGAGTCCCTGGTCCAGTACTGGAGGAGGGAGTGTCAGACAGTTCAAAAGCAGGAGGGTCTTCGTCATCACCAAGACTCTTTTCTTTTCGCCTTTTTCGTAGCGGTGTAAGCTCCAAACTGCTTCCTAGTTTGTAATGCATCATCTGGGGCCATGTCTCAGGCTCCCCAGCACTTTTCTCAGTCTCTGAAGAGGTATGGGAACTGGAAGAACGAGGCTTTGAGAGCTGCAGTTCTGAACAGTAATATTTCTTATGGGCTTCATAATTATCCCTTTTCTTATACCGAGCACCACATACGTTACACTCGTACATGAACCCTTTAACTTTCAGACCCTTCCGAGATTTTTTGGTAAGATCGCTTTCCTTGGTTTCAGGCTCCTCGGGAGGCTTGGAAACAGTTTCTTTGCTCACAGAGCTAACCTCCTCTGAAACATATTCTACTCCCAAAGGTAGCTCAATAGCTGGTTGTCGTTTTAGCATTCGAGGATGGGAAGAAAACACTTGACTGCGGCTTAAGACTTCAGGCTCCATGATGTGATCATCAAATGAATAGCTACCTCTAAAGGTATGTGGGGAGCTTATAGTGCATGCAGCAGAAGGCATTGAGTGGCTTCTTAGGAGAGGCACTGTCTCTGTGGCACTGTGGGATTGCTGAAGTGGCAACAATGATTGTTCGGGCTTAATTTTTTCACCGTGTGATGTCAACACTTTTGATGCTTCCAACTGGCTACTGGAACCAGTCTTGATGTCAAACTGAAATGGTTCCCTATATAGACCAGACTTTGGAGATTCGATGCTGCTACGTCTAGATAAAGAGCTTCTTCTAGGCTTAACGCTATCTATTTCACTGGTATCTACAACAGCTTCATTAATTGTAATTAGCTTAGTGATGTGTTCAATAACCTGTGTTCTAGGCACAGATAAAGGTACTATACTAGGTTTCTCTTCAGTAGACCGGTGCGAAACCCCCTGGGTTGTGTTTGTACCTAACATTGCAGTCCTTTGCCCAATTCTACCACATTTCCCAAAAATAATTTCTGCATAAGATTTTGCATTAGTATTTGGTGGGCTGATCTGCTGCTCTGCACTTTCTGATCTCGAGAAGTAGCCTGACTCGGTACTCCCTTTGCTCCCAGGGCTCAGGAAAGCTTGTTCGTCAATGACCTTCTTGCGTTCACTTAAGCGGAGTGCAAGCTTCTGTTTTATAGTATGAGTGTCTTCAGATTTATGGCTCAGAGCATGGTCTGATGATGGCTCCGCAAACTGGGTGCTGTCCTCAAGAGACTGGGACATACTGGAATGAGATAATGAACACCGGTCATGGCTGGAGCCTTGGCTTCCTGCACTCAACAAGCTACTGGATAACAGGCTGTGCTTTTGCCTGGGTGAGAGCTCTACTGAATGGCCTGACATTGCACCCGTTTCCTCCTCTGAATCTGTGCTTTCTCCTTCTGTTGGCTCTTCAAAGTCCTCCCCACCAATCCTTTCCATTTCCAAGCTAGACGGATACATCTCCGCTCCGATTCCTGAGGCCAGCCCAGCTTTTATTCTATGAGCATGAGATTTCCTATGCTTGTACAAATTGCTCTTAGTCTTAAAAGAAAAGCCACATGGAATGCAAGGGTATGGCCTCTCACCCGTGTGTGATCTGATATGTTTTTGGAGCACACTTGGCTTTGCACAAGGCCTGCTGCAGTACTGGCAAATATATTTGCCTGGCTTCTGAGGTTTCTTTTCCTTCTTGTGCACTTCCTCAGCTTGCTTTAAGGAAACCTGTGAAGGGCGAGGAATATAGACCTTTTGAACGGACGACATGTCCTCTCCAGGAATGATTGGTGAATGGGAAGGTAAGAGTTGGCTGTGATGAGAATGAAGCCCGGGTGACGAAAAGGAGCCAGAGGGACCTGGTCTTACTGGATCAACTAGCTGCCATGTGGGCCCTTCGAGGACGTGCTCTGGTTTCCCAGGAGACATAAATGCTGGTGACAGTGTATGTTGCTGAAGCTGTGAAATGTGGGGTGGATGTTCGAAAGAGGAAGGTTTCGGTTGCTTCTGATGTCCAGTATTCTCCTGAGATTCCTCTCTTGGAATCGGCAAAGAGCCAGAAAAGTGCTGCTGCGATATGATATCTCGGAGAGGGGGTCCTTGTGGAGAAGCGGAGCTGCCCTGATACGTAGCTGCAGATGAAATACTGGCTTGGAAAGCCTCTCCTTTGGGAAGCCTCTTTCTTGGACTTTCCTCAGCCTTTTTTGTGCTCTTCTGGCTTTGTTCAGGATCCATGACCTTAAAAGGGTCTTTGAATGCTATTTTGGGAAGGTTTTGGCAGGCTTCATTTACGAATAATAAAGGTCTCTTCTGTAGATTCCCTGTTCTGCCTGCATTTGCTACGAAGCTGGAGCCACCAGGGGATGCTTGTTGATTTAAGATTTTAGTAAAGTGTCACTAGCTGCTATTTGATTCAAAAAAAAAAAAAAGTTTCAAGGTCAGTAAAGTTCACATTGGTAACACATGACAAACTACTTCAAAGAGAGAAAACTTTCCAAAACTTTTAGTCCAAATATTTTCCTTGTGAACTTGGTTAAGGCTTTAAACCTTGCCATTTTATTTCAGTTGACAGTGGCAAGCCTTCAAAGTCAAGATGCAACCCACAATGTGTCTCTTGTTTGTTATGCAAACCTTTGAAAGCTTGAAACGTTAGTGCTCATCTCATAATGATTTTTTTTCCCCGTGCAAGGAAAATAACACTGAACGGTGTATGTCTCCCTGTGTCTTCCTTCTGTTCCACTTTTGAGTTCAAAGGCCTTGGAGAAGTATTTCCCACATTTCTGCAATTACATCAACCAAGGGTAAAACAAACATAAATTGTACGAAGTGAAACCTCAGAGACTTAAACTGAGTTTAACATACACCTATCCCGATGTTCTAAGAGTATCTAAAGACAGGAACTTGAAACACAATTTTTAAAACTGTATTAAAATGGTTTCTAGCTTGAATTCTTTCTAATATTCTGTAAATATCTATGGTTTTACAATTTTTATAATTTTTATAAGTCTGTCCAAACAGACTACACAGTAGAGCTGACTATATACAAAGCACTGCTTAATACAACACATACATTCACTGACAAAAAAAGAACAAATATTTTCTGTGTAAAATCTTTTCTTAAGCTTACAGTATCTTTTGTGTCATTTTCAACAACAGCAAGTCAAGAAAAGGCAAACTCTTTTACGGAAACTTCGCCTCTTTAATTTCCTGCCTTTTGCTAATGAACAACGATGCAAGTCTAACTTCTATAGCATGCACTATATGCGGAATGTCAAAATCAACTCACTACCAAGGGGAATCCTTCCTACAATGAATATGAACAGGATGCTCTACTAAACTCACTATACTTGTCAACACATAAAGCTATTAACAAGGCAGTTGGGGAAGCATACTCTGATTTCACTGAAAAGAAAAAAAGACATCACCAAGAGACAGAATAGAAAATGGATGGAGATGAAGACATGCAAGGATGGTGCTTTTTAAGTATATTGGTCTATATAATTTGCAGTGATGTAGAAAGTATAGAAGTGTATTCCTCTCTTGTGAAGCTATTATCTGCTTTAGGATGTAGGACATTGCTATAACAGAATTTCATTGGCTCTACTGTGGGAATTTAGTCCTACTGCTACATTCTCCCTTTAGTTTATTTTAGAAGAATGTAAATATACAGTACCATCCTGGAATACATCTGAAGCAGCACAAATGCACAAAAGAGGTTTAAAAGTTGTCTATTCTTGGGATAGGATTCATTCTACCAAACTTTAGACATTCAAAAGTCAAGGTTAAAGCATATGGACATACCTCTACATCATCACTGAGAAAGGCAGGTCCCATTAAGGGCAAGACATCCCATATTAAGGTCTCAGCTCAGTGGGATCAACCACCCTGAGATATCACCTTTTACTGATTAGAATAACGACTTGCATGGACAGCTGTGACACCCACATCACGTGTAAATGCACAGAAGATCAGTCCTATCCTACAGTTTTCCTTCTTTTTCCCCAAATGTGAGTTCTGCTCCCTTCCAAGCATGAGCTTCGCACCTTCTGTATCAGTGTCATATCCAGGGCTCGGTATTGGGTAATTATCTATCTATATTATCTTCTCTATATCAAAAAATTACTAAGGATTAAACATAGTTGTGGAGCTGATCTATCACGTTGTTTTTTTTACCTAAGAATGGTGTTCTTTGCCCCATTTATGATGCACAGAGCACATTAGTGCAGTAGAAGTGGATTTAAGCAGAGACTTTCAGCTAGTGCAAAGTGAACACCGCCTCCCACCAGCTCAAACACTCACATTTAAGAACTGCCAACAAAGGAATGCCTGAAAAATATGTTAATACTCTGTTTTCTCCTATGGTTTCCATATCCACTCCTAAGTGTATAATAATTAGGGTTGCAAGGAAGCTTTCTGAAATGATTCAGTACCATTCCAAATGTTCAGACTAACATCCTCCTCCTCTGATGAGCACATGGGCCCCAGCTGATTTTGCTAGGAATTCTGCACAAAAATTAACATTTAAAGAACCGATTCAACAATCACACCTGCCTACAGCAGTGAACATGGCCATTCTGGGACAACTCAGCCTATTTTCTATGTGTTTCTTTCACTACTGGAAACAGCCCCTGGAATGGGAATGGCAATAAATAATTCTTCTAGCCCAACACCATTGCTACGGATTTATGGGTCTCCGAGGAAAATTCAACAGTGAAAAATAAAGAAGCAGAAAGAAAAAAGTCCCTTCTTCCTCATTTTCTTCTCAATTTTTACTCTGTTCCCCACCCCAATACCCCCAGTTAAACTCTGTCTCCAGACATTAGCCTTTTTATTTTCATCCAACCTTCCTCATTTCTCTTATTTCTGCTTAGAAGAGCAATGTCTTTCACTTTTACTTTTGCCTTGGCCGTCTGCAGTTCCCTGTGTCGTGTGTGTTTTGCCTCTACTGCTTTTGTTTATCAGTGCCAACCCTCAGTTATCATCTATTCTGCACTGGGTTCTCCAGAATGACACACACAACAGTCGCTACTACTGCACTGCACCGCAGCCAAACAGTGCATGGCACAGTGCAGCTTCCTCAGATCTTAGAAATAAATAAATAAAATGAAATATAATAATCAGATGGATTTTATGGCATATGGATTCCCTTAACTAATACTCTCTGTGACCAAATCCAAAATATAGGCACTAAAAAAAGGAATTCTAGCTATTATTTCTATTTGAACATCATGTTTTAGGGTTTTACTTGAAATGCCATGGAACAAACATGAATAGAAAACGTCTGCTTCGTTTGCAATGACAGAAACAACAACTGCCACCCTAGTGAATTAAATCAGTGTCAAAATTCTCTCTGCTTTCAGTGCAAGCAGAATTTTACCCTAAAGTCTAAGATAAAATGCTTAGGAATGTTCTTTCAGACAGCCTGGTTGATAATTTGGCATTCCCTTGTTCTGGATGAAATCAATTCCTGTGAAGAGGCTCAGGTGCCCAGGTGCACAGTCTCTCCAACTCCTACACCTCAAAGTTCTCCAGAAAGGTTTAAAGAAGATATAACAAGTGTCAGGCTTTTGGTTGACCCCTGCATGACTGGTGCTATCACCACACAAATGTAGCCATGCATCCAAAAAAAACTTTGCCAGCTGATTTGGAATTGAGATACCCCCGTCAGCCAGGGTAGAAATGTTGTAGACTGCACCCACATCCTCCCCTCAGCTCCAGGTGGGAACTGAGAGGACATTTAAAGGAATTGGGCCTTTGTCTAAATTATGGTTGGGCTTCAAAGTTCATTCCTTCTAAGTGACACGTGGAAAACTGCAATCCTTGGTATTATATCACTTGCCTCTGTTTCCACTACACTGAAACATCCAATTACGGTGGTTCCTTAAAACCCTCTTGGTGGCAAAATGCTGCTGTTAGCAGTGCTCAAACAGATGTCAGGATTTTCTCTTCTGTTAGGCTGTATTTTGATTCAGTCAAGATCCACAGTGATTGCGTGAAGCTATTCCAACAGAAACCCTCCTTTTTCTATGCTATTCCAACCAAAACATACAGCATTTTCTCCTATACACTGAATTTCAGCCTCTTTTTAAGGATGCCAGCTTTACATGAGATGATCTTGTGTGCTACACACAAAATCTGCCTGCTTGTTCCCTGTCATGGTCCTATGCCATTTGGTCAGCTTCAGCCCTATTTGACCAACAGCAAGATTTGTTAAACATTTTTAGAATCCTACAAGTTTTGTGATATTGAGATCTACATTTAACATTCACCCCTTTTAGATTACAGGAGCACCAATCTGGAGACTCCCTTTATTCAGCTGTTCATGAAGCTACTTGATTTTTAGGAAACTGCAGGGTAATGTCTTTGGAAAGCGGATCGGGCTATGAGCAAAGCACATGATGACAAGGTCATCTTCTACCTGAATGTCACGTTCTTCACAACTAGATACTGGTCATGGCTTTGAATGATACAGCAGATACCACCTTTGACTTTAAAAGTGATGTATGGCACAGGGATTTATCATGCAAACAGTGAGCAGCACAGAGATCTTGTGTCATTACCTCTGAGACGAGACTCAACACTATAAAATGCTGCTGCTGCTGCAGTGCTGGTAGGACTTGCCAGGGAAATGTTCCTCAAACATAGCTAAGAAGAAGCAAAATAACCAGACAAACAGAAAGGCAAGACCCATTCCTAGGTACAGCCCGTTGCAAAGAGCATCAAGGGAACTGGCTATGGGGAAACAGAGATTACTTACAGTGGACTTGATATCCTGCGATTCTGACAGCACGTCTCTTCGGTTCGCCCAGGATTTAATTCAGTCTGCAAAAGAAACAGCATGTTGGGATCATATATTAAAATGCCACCTCAGGCACAAGCACAGAGGACTTGCATCAGGTGCTCTGATGGAGAGGATTGCTTGGTAACCAAACAGTACACAAACTGAGTCCCAACAGCTGGAGAAGCCCTCGGCGACTGCATTAACCTCCTTCGGCAAGGTTGCTGTGACGGTGACAGGCAGCTCCCAGAAAATGCAACACCGTGGGGTTGTCCTCCCTTGAGGACGCTGCAAGGGAAATCGCAGCCTTGCTGTGCTCTGAGCAGACGTGACACAAGAGGAGGCGACAGCTCCATGCTCAGATATGGATTTCAGCTCTGCTCAGGCATTGACTATATGGAGCAGCCCACAGATGCTACAGCTTTCCCTCTAAAATGGGCATTTAGTCCTGAGTTTTGGAGACAGAAACAGAACGAACCAGCCCTCTCTCATTCCAGCATGATCACGGTGTTTCTGGACAACTGGAAGAACGACAGGTATTAACACATTTAGCTTACTGAGGCCACCTTCAGTAAGCACACAGCTTCCATTTCACAGAAACCCCGGTCAATAACTTCAAAAGTGGCTTCAGGTCCCTCAGGATTAAAGCCAAATCTGTGAGAACTTCAAGGGCTGTTCAGAGGCAGCAACTCCTTCCACAACCACTGGCTGCAAAATACTCTCTGCCTTTAGGGGCTGTGTTGCCCTAGACCAGATATTCCCGATGTTTTAGATGAGCTGCACTCCTGCCATCTCTTCCTCCTCCCTGCCTTCATCCCAAGTTTGTTGCCTCCTTGGGTTTTTTTGATCACTGCATCCATCTCTGTGGATTGTTCCTCAGTTATTCCCCTGCTAGGACAGTTCTGACCATGATCTCCAGACCGCCACCTCCCATCCTCTTCCTCCCCATGATAATGCAGCGCAGCTGTGTTCATACCCCCATCCCAGTGTCGCAACCCTCATTCTGTGGAGATGGAGTTGGAGCAGGGAGCCCCAGCAGCAGGGGCTGCACGTCCCGTTTGGCAGCAACGTGTCACATCGCCACCCAGGTCCCTAGACCACAGCAACCCTTGGACCCTTGCCAGTCCATCCCAAGAGACTCGTGCACATCTGCACACCAACACCAATCCTATCCAGGCAGATGGGGACATACAAACACCCAAACGAGAATTATTTCGGAGCTAAGGATTCAGGCAAGCAGCAGCTTCTCACCACAGCAAGCCCAATCACAGCCATGAGGAAAAGGCTGGTTTTCCATCCTGAGCTTTGCAATCTCGTTTTCTATCCCAACTCTCAGATGTTGTAGACTTGGGAGGAGGGAGCAGGGGGTGGATGGTACTGCAGTGCCTGAAAGCATCTTAGGCAAGCAGCAGCTTCTCACCACAGCATGCCCAATCACTGCCATGAGGAGAAGGCTGGTTCTCCACCCTAAGCTTTGCTTTTCTATCCCAACTCTCAGACATTGTAGGCTTGGGAGGAGGAAGCAGCGGGTGCCTGAAAGCATCTCAAACCCTGGGACCAAAGTTTAAATAAACTCAGTGAAGTGTCAAACTCCATTTTTGCAGCCACCGCAAAGCCTGGTTCAACAAGTACTCATGTGGCTGGGAGAGGGTTGGAATTTCACTTCCCTCAGGACCTCTACCAGATCTCAGACCATCTTGTGATCTTGCTCGTATCTAGTATCAAGTGGTGCCTCCACCCTGCATTATGAAAACAAGAGCCATGATGGAAGAGGTGCCCTCCGCACCACACAGCAGTGTTGCACTTAGCCACATGATGAAACAGAAGACTTGAGCCTTCAGGGACCTGCAGCCCACACCCCAGTTAGTGTGCCAGCCCTCATCATGTGGCATATTTCTTCTTTGTGGTTGGGACCGAACCATTCTACAGCCAGGAACTTGAGGGACATGAGTCAAAGACAGAGAAACAAATGAGATGTTGTCTCTGTAGCTCTGTGCAATGGTGGAGAGAGGAGGAAGCCCAAGTCCTGCTTTCAGCCCCGCAGTCAGAGCTGCCCTCTGCAGCTGAGGATCCAGTAGCTGGACAGACATTGCTGAACACCAAGAGACCCCAAAGCTACACAGGCATACGGTGCTTGAACCTGGTACCAGAGGTTTGGATTCAGAATCAGCTATACCCACAGTATATTTATCATCAAGTCCTGACAATGTGCTCAGTGCAGACTATCACAGAAGAGCATCTTGCTAATTATCTCAATGAGCATCTTAGAAGCTTGGTAAGGGTGCGTGGACAAGGCTACAAAGGGAACAGTAGGCACAGCGTGGGTTAATGCTGGTAGCCTCTGCAGAAGCTCCTGGCAACCCCTGTCCATCTTTTAGGCCATGCAGCTTCCTCATGTCCATGGTGCCAGCTGTGGACAGAGTCCTCAGGCCACTCCATGTTCTTCTGATGTTTAAACAGGGAAGACATTTCCCAAACCACTGCCAGCAATGACACCATGAGATTATGAGACAGCAGGTTTCCAGGCTGGATGGGATAAGAAGCTCCAGGGTTTAAATCCTCCTCCATGCTTTTCCCATGGGATGTGCACAAGCAGTGCTTCTTTCCCCCTTCCAGCATCTGCTCTTGTGGGACAAGGAAGGACTCTCTGCTCTCCACTACTCGCTGCCAATGGAAGGTCAAGTCCTTCCTCTGCCCCTGCCCAGCTGGCGGGGGTACACACCTCACCCCGAGGTCTGCAGCGATGCTGAAGATGCAGCGGATGGAAGAAGCTCCAGCAGGCAAGGAAGATGCTCTCCTTCACTCACGGCAACGCTTGCATTCGGAGATCGCTTCGTGCTTTGGCCACGAGCACCCATACGAAGCCAGGAGATAGCCAGGGATGCTCGTCTGCATCCTCATGCTCCCTCCCCTCTGGCCGTGCTTGTGGATAGCCCACAGGCCTCCCACATCCTACTGAGCACGGCCATGCGCTGTGCAGTCCTTCGTGAGGAGGAGCAGGCCGAGCGCTCCAGGCATGGCAGCTCGGGCCAGGCAGGCTAGCGGGGAGCTGCAGCGCGTGGCCATGAAGACACCAGGATTTGGCCACTGACAGAACTAGAGGTAATGGCCACAAACTGAAGCATCAAAAGTTCCACAGGAACTTAAGGAAAAATTTCTTAACAGTGAGGGTGACAGAGCGCTGGAACAGGCTGCCTAGAGAGGTTGTGGAGTCTCCTTCTCTGGAGATCTTCAAA
>NW_010585046.1:66616-91901 GCF_000705375.1 Tinamus guttatus | reverse complement strand
GGCAGGAGGCAGGACGTGGTTCCAGAGCTCATGCACACGCCAACGAAGCAGCTTGCAGCACCCTGAAGGCCACGCAGCACCCCAAGGGCTTGGAAACCCTGCAGAGACTTCACTCCTCATGCACTGGCTCAGCTGGCTACAAGCCAGCGGGATGTTTCGGCCCTCGGCGGGTGCTAAGGAGCACCTTAATGCACAGCACCAACCTCACGGGCTGCATCACGGTCCCCATCGAGCGCCGCGTGCCCAAAGCGTGGGGGAGCAGGCCAGAAGGTGGAGCTGCAAGAACAGCAGAGACGGAGCCACAGGGACCCCTGCAAACCTGGGAGATGCTGAATCATCTGCCAGACCTCACAAAGCCCCACCGCTCACCAGAGCTGCTCATCCCAAACCTACAGCTGAAGAAAACCAAGCAATTAACTGGTCATCTGGCAGGGGAACCCCCTTCTGAGGAATCTGAATTTATGACCTTGATTTTCTGGAAAACAGGGAAAAGTATTTCTTTGCATTACAGTTCTTTTCCTCTTTGAGGTTTCCGTATTCATTCATGAACAGCAGGACCAAGAGGGAGGACAGCCATAAGCATGGCCTTGCTTCAGTTACAGAGCCGATGCTCAGGTGACCAAGTTGCTGGACAGGCAAAATAGAGAAACATGTTTGCTTTTTAGGCTGTTTTTCGTTGTTTTGCCGTTGTTTGTTTTGCTTTTCCCAAAGTCGGTTTAGAAGATTTTGTTCTTTCCGACATCGAAAGTAAGTGGCATTTTTACAACCAAACCTGAAGTTTAAGAGTAGGGTCCCAAAACAATAACATATTCCAAGAACAGGGGAAATTCTCACCTGGATACAAAAGTGTTAAATCCAAACCACCTGAACTGCTTGATAATTGCACAAGAGCTTGTTTGTTTTCACAGCGAGGCTCTGCACAGCTCACAAACCAAATACTAAGACTTGCGGAAGCTCCATCAGCTACTTGGCCAAGTCTTAACAGCAATCAAGTGGTGCACAGTAAATCCAGCCTTTGCCTCGGAAATTCCTATTCTTAGTCCTAGACTAAAGAGCAAACAACATTCATGCTCACACTTATAAAGCATTAATGATGGCAAATTGCAAGAAACAGAAATTCTTAGCATAGTCGAGGCCCTTGCTTTTTTGGAAGAATCATTTCAAGGGGAATTAGAAGAGCAGAAGACAATGCAATGAACATTTAGTCTAACCTCCAGCTTAAGGCAAGTT
Organism: Tinamus guttatus; assembly: GCF_000705375.1. The sequence goes on along the minus strand of NW_010585046.1, from coordinate 90,671 downwards.
GTGGAACGTCTCAGATTTCTCTGCAGCGAGCTTATGACTTGCCCTTGAGCTTCAACATCCCTTATGAAAAGGAAAAAACAGTCTTGACTTAAAGACTAGAAACGACAGGACATGCACCAGTTTCCACTTAAGATGTTCCAGTGACTGATAATCTCTCTGCTAAAATGCAGCTCCTTATTTCTAGCTCCATCCTCCAAACACTTTAGCTACGTATTTAATTAACAGAAACTTTTTTTTTTGGTTCTGCTGCTCTTCAAGAAACCCACTGACTGTCACAAGACCAAGAACCGACCTTTGAGAGCCCTCCTTGAAACCACTCGTATATGTTGTAATTCCCCACTTACAATTACTATTTGAAAACTATTTGGGCTAAGAGAAACACATTTTAACTTTTAGAAATAACACAAACCAGAACACAGGGAATTCTTGGAAACGTACTTGCTTTTCAATCAGCCTTCTATACATTTAAGACAAACTTTCTAGCTGTAACTGGTTTTGTGGTCTGCAGAAGCTGACTGTGACACCGTGGAACAGCCTCTGATGAGCAGAGATGATCAGGAGCCAGAAACCATAGTAATTTTCTCTGGTCATGGAGCCCATCCATGTTGAATGTCAAAGGGAAAAAAAAAAGAGATATCGCAATATGCTTGCATTCCTTGCAAACCAGGTGACATTACTGAACATTTGTCTTTCCATAGAAGGCAGAAGTTGTAGATTTTTTTTTTTCCTGTATCACTGAGATTTTAAAAACACTCTTCTTAAATAGCGCAATGAAGAAAAAAAAAAAGAAATAGTTTTATTTTCTTAGAAACTGCAGGGCTAAGTGACCAGGGTGCAGAGTACCTCAGACCAGCAGTTTAATGCACTGCAACCATCCGCCCTTGCAGTTTCCCCATTAGCTCCTTCCCGCACAGCTTGAGGACTTGGTATCAGGCCTGTTGTTTTTAAAGCTATGTTCCACTTACTTAAAGCACCAATAAATCTGCAGGGCTATTATAGCAATTTCAAACATAAACCTAACAGGGAAGCAAATTTGGTAGCTGCTCCATCTGGCTGACAGATTGAACGGTGCCGAGTCGCAGGCGCTATTTTAAGGGCTCCTCGGAGCAGGGTCGGCCCGAAGCTCCGGAGCTGCTTCCCGCCGGAGCAAGGAGGACCTGCCTGGGCAGGAGGCGCCGTGGAAACCTTCTGCTGAGCTACAAAAGCAGGAAACTTACCCGGCCCTAGGCTGACATGTGTCCCGGTGCGTCCCGGGCACAATGCTCAATGAACGCTATTATCCGCGCGGGTGTTTATTTCACATCGCAGAGCGGTTGCCAGAACACACAATCACGCGTCTTACCCAACCGCCCCGCAGGCCGCGCGGAGAAACTCCTCTCCGAGGGAGAACGAGACGATTCTGCTGCCATTAACTCCTTGGTGGCGGGAGCGGGACTTCCCCCGGCCTCGGCATCTCCGAAGCTCCCTCCACGGAGCGGGAATATTCCCGCTTGCACCCCCAGCATTCGGGGAGCTGCTCAAAACCTTTCATTGCCCAGGTGAGATCCCAGCATCTCCCTAATTTTATTGTCAGGCCTGCTCACCAGCTTTGCCACCCCCTGATGTTCTCCAGATGATCTCCTTCCACTCACTGCATGGAGCAAAAGCGTTCAAAAGGTCTGCACAAGGTGCTGGGCAAATTTAATCAGAAGTTTAAGGGTTTTTTGTTCTTTTTTTCTTTTTTTTTTTTTTTCCAAATGAAGACAAATGAAGGAACCTCAGGTTAAAAAAGCCGCTGTCCATGTAAGTAAAAACAATACTTAGCCACTCGGCCTCAGCAAATATCGTCCTTTGCACCTTGATAACTCTCTAAATCTCCTTTAACTGCTTTATACCGGCATGATTGCTGTCCTGAAGACAGACATTCCTGGAGCTGGCAATAAATTAGGGCTAATTAATACCCCCTGCAAACATGAACGAATTCTCAGTAACCTCCCATAAATAGAAATGTTTGATTCCCATATTACAGCTGAAAACAGAAACCTGAGGACGTCTCGCCTGACAAGCTGCTATCAGAGCCGAGCCCGGACCTCCTGTTTTGCCTTCTTTTATCACAATAAGCTTCTCTTTTCCTATTCTAAGAATCATGCTGTAAATAAGCAATGATATTTTCCTCCCACTTCCGATGCTGTGATCTTTCCCTGGAATGAGGTGGAGCTTCATCACCTTTTCCAGGAAGGCAACAGGATCACCATCTACTTCGGCACAACATGCTGCAGCTTAATTCCAGCACATAACCCAGAGCAGAAAAAGAAGTCTAGAAGATACTGCCATGATATGAGAGGCTGGGAGAGGAGCTGGAAGATCACACACTAGCACCCAAACCCACCTGAACATGCAGAGGGCCTTGGAGCTCAGGGATAGCAGGATCGGAATATGGATTTATGTACCTGAACCATAAACTTTGGTGGGTTTTTTGACCCACTTTTCTGTTGTTGAGACATAAACCAGGACTTTTATACCATACATGACACCACACAGTCATCTCTTTAGCTAATATCTCTGCTTCCTCTTTTCAGGTATGAACTTTCTCCAATACATCTGCACTGCAATGGAGCTCAGGAGGAGCAGAAAAGTTCTCCTGCAAAAGATAAAGGTTTTCAAGGCTAACAATGTTTGTGCATGCAATTTCTACGTGCAACTTCTGTTCTGCACATTCAGTCTGACACATTGTGACCATGAACCTCAACTGGGCAGCTCAAGGTGTCACTGCAAACAGATGCAAACAGATGAGGCAGTCTCAGGAAGGGGACTGAAGTCACTGGCCTGCCCTTGCAAGAGCAAGGAGACAGAAACCACCATATTGCAGTGAGGGGGCCCAGAAAGAGACATCTCATTGGTGATGGGTGCAACACAGGCGGCGCAAGTTTTCTAGGTAGAGTGACATTAACTCTCCAAATCATTGTGGGACTCTGTCCCTGTAAAGAATGGGTTATTACTGGACACCTCTGAGAATGAGTTTTCCAGTGTTTAATGCGACACGTCAGTCTTAGGGGAAAAGCCTGCAACGGAGGAGCTAATTGGAAAAGTCCTCACAAGCACGTGAACCTCCACACGCGATCAGCAACTCACCTACGTCGCTTCACCCCAGGGCAAAACTAGTAAAGCTCGTTTTCTTTCTATGAATCATACTAAGAAAACATTCTCAATTCAATTATAAAACATTGCTGCCACAATACCAATTTGTGTGGCAATTTATTTTTAGAAGCAGCTTAAAATAGAGTGTTTTTACCCTATTAAAAACATCCCCTCTCTCATTCGGGAAGGGATGACCTATGAGCAGTGACACACTCCTGTGGAAAGGACCATTCTGCTTTCTGCACCAGGATTGCAGCACCCCAGCAAATTGGGAAAAAACACTCAAGTCAGGAGGGGAGGGAGTCCAAAAAACTGTCTTAACATTTCACTGCTGCATCAACACGACTCCAGGCTTGCAGAAGGGAAGAAAAAGGGATGAGCCTGTGAAGACTTTGCAAATAGTATCTTGACCACTTAAAAGTGAAAAGAAAAAGCTGCATGTAGCTTTGGAAGGAAATTTGGTTTATGACAGTCAAAAAGGGACAGTGATGCAACATGGGCCCTTGACTTGCAATCCCTCTACCACCATGAAATGAGGTCTTGATCTAGCACCACATGTACACCCCACTGTGCCAGGGAAGTAACTGCAAATGAAAAGGAAAAAGAGACATAGACAGTAGTGTCCATGGCTGCATATGTACCCACAGCTCTGGCAATATGGAAGTAGCCTTCTCCTGAAAAGACTACTTTTCCAAGCCATTCCCAGCCAATTCCTGAAACACAGAGGTGACTGAGCATCTTTTACCAGCAGGTCCATCAAAATTGTTCTTGATCATGAAATCTCTCTGCCATGAAAACGTATTTGGCCGCACTGTGTTCACTGTGAGCATTCTTATGCTTTTTGGCCTTTCATTAAAGCACAGTGGTAAATCCATAGCTGAAGGTTGTGTTGAAACCTAGCAAGATCAAATCCAAAGGCCGTATGCCAGAGATGCCAGAGGTTCACAGCACTGTGAAGCCAGGTAAGAAAAGATAAACTGAATTAAAACCTGAATTAAAAAAGATAAACTGAATTAAAACCAATGCAGAATAGTAGAAGCAACACATTTGAAAGGGATCAACTTTGCAGAGAGGCCTTTTCCAGTGTACATGATTATTGCCCATTGCTCTGCAACATCAAAGATTCCAGGTTAACTGATTAAAAGATGGAGCAATGGTCATACTGCCAACATAGCTGCTTTTAAAGGACAGAATTGTCTGTCTTTTTACTCTTATGTAAGTCAAAAAAGTCTTAGTATTTTGATTGAAGCTTTCTAAGAAAGTTCACTTGTGAGCAGTGAATAAATATGAAACGATGGAAAGTTACCTCATTTGACGGATACCGCTCTGCAACCTTCACTATAAGCAGATACATATGGGCTGGCACATATGGAAAGCCACACAGCTTTGTTTTCTGAAAAATCTGATCTGCTTTACAGAAATGGAAAATAACAAGAGAAAGAAGCACTTAAAAAAAGAGACAGAAAAAAGCAGGAAAAGCAAGTGGCATATGCAAGTGAGAAAAGATACGGCTTTTGGTGAGACACACAAATGGAAAATTACAGCAGGATTGTTCCAGAGGGAACAGGGAACATGGCTAGGGAATGGCAAGGTTACTACATGGACTCGGCTATTTGGACATCACAGAATATCGGGAGCAGAACTATTGCCAGAAAAGGGACTGGGTACAACTGTCAAGGAATAAGCTGCAAAAAAAGAAGAAACAAGTTTGAAGACATTTGCACAGGTTCAGCTGGACAGCATGGGAAAAAGGACAAAAAAATGTGTGAGAGAGGGAGAGAAAACAAACTGCTGGCTCAACATGATGGATGCATAGGATTGTCCCTAAAAACTCAACCAGCCATAGGTTTATTCAACACATAATGTAAAGCAAGTCCAAAATACTACTAAAACTCTACGAGGTTTTAATCAAAATGCTTTAGCCAGGTTGTCTTTCATGTAAACAAAAGTCAGACAGATAAATTAATCATAAGTAGTATTATTAGGTTCATTGCAACACCAAGAATCATTTACTGGTATAGTAAGCTTTGCCTTTTTTTATTTTCTTTTTCCCTTTCTCTTTCTCCAGGAAAATCCCTTTGTGCACCTGCCTTTAACACTGACATTCTAAACAGTACATCCAAATATAAAACAACTATAGTCAGAAGAGATTTCATCCATTCGGTAAAGTGGAATGAATAAATGCAAAATAATTCACATTATATACTTTCCACAGAGATATTTGAGGCTTTTCCCCCACCATCGCAAACCAGTTTTAAGTAACTAGAGTCCTTTAAAAATAGCAAATTACGGGTCTTTTTTCACAGAACTGCACTGTTCCTCAAGTTCTTGTAACTTTGGGAAAGACATGTAGATCATAGGAGATGAGAGTAGCAGTCAGCAGGTTTGGGCCCTGCTATGCGCCCCTGTTTCCCTCTTTTAAATATGCTAACAGTGTTATTGACCCATGACATGAGGAGCTGCAGAATCCTAATCCATTCTCACGTCTATAGAGGCTGAACCGAGAGGTACAAATTATTTTTCCTGCTTACGGTGAAATTTCTAGAAACAGACAGTGTCACGGAGGAGATGAAGCCTGAAGCCCAAGCGCTGTTCTGACCAACACGTATATGTTTAGGCACAGCGAACAACAAAACGCTGCTTTATGCTCTTCTGGACGGGGAAAACAAGAAACGAGCTCTTGTTTGAGCACATTTGCAACTGATTACCTTTGGGATCCCTCCACCGGTTTTTGTTTTCATTTCTTATTTGTTAAACACTGACAGTTATAGGGACATAAACAGTGGCTGTGAACTGTATTTTTGGCCTCTGCGGGCAGTACCTGGCTCTGCCCCCTTCGTGTTATAAATATAAGTGTGGTCCATAAAGCTTCATTTATCAGACCCCACAGAAATACATAAATCTTGGCATGTTACCCCCTTCACCATCTCCCCCCAGATGAACTAATTTGATATTTCACTGACATTTAAAGACAGTGCCCGAGCCAAAAGGCAGAAATCCAAACAAAGGCCATAGGCCTTCTGCTTCAACACCTAAAGGCTGCAAATCTCCACCAAGATTCCCACCCTCATTCCCACCCTCACTCACAACCACTTTTTCAGTTTATAAGTCATGAAACACACTGGGTTTGGTTTCTTCCCCTCCTGGGCCCCAGCCCCAAATACTGAGGTTCTTTAACTATCAAATATCTGCTGAATAAAAGGAAAGCTACAAGATCTAAGGGGATGGTGGGTTTTCTATTGAAAAGGAAGAAGAAAGAAAACTGTAACAAGGGAAAAGTGATGATTTTCTAACTAACCATAGCTTCTATTCTTTCAAATTCCGTGTCCTGTACATAATCTGTATTTCCACTTACTGGTTATATAACAGTATGGTAAATAACCCTACTTTTGATAGCAAAACTTCCATAGCAGTAAAAGTCACTTATTTTCAGCACAATCTGATCATCACAGGGATACACATTTCAGTATTTTCATGATTGATTTGAATGAGGGAATATGATTGATTTGAATGAGGGAATATAAGTATATGCTTACTAAAATTGTTGCTGATACCAGGCTGATACAGGCGGCAAGTACTTCAGAGGCCAGGATTAGGATTCAAAATGATCTTGATAAATTGTAGAAATGGTCTGGAAAAAGAAAAAGACAAAGACAATTCAGGAATAGCAGGTGAACAGCATGAATAACCAATTGCAGTCACAAGGGAAATAACTTGTGAGCTGACAGGGATCACAGCCAGGGGTTGAACACTGTCATGTTGCTGCAAGAAAATCAAACATCACAGCACATCACATAGAGAGGAGTGTTGCTCATCAGACTCAAAAAAATGGAACTCTCCTCTTACGTATCACTACTAAAGTCCCAATATTGGACAGTGTGTTCGATAAATGTGTAGAGGAAGTCCCAAGAAGAACAAAACAGTCATCAAGAGATCTGAAGAGAATGATGGTGAGGAAGACTGAAAGAATCAGGTTCATCTGGTTTAAAAGGAATAAAGACTAAAAGGAGTCATCACAAGGGCATTCAAACACAAAGGACCACAAAGGACCACATCACTTTCATGGCCTGTCAAGAATAGCAGGAGTCACAGCCTTAAATTCCACTAAGGGAGACATGGGTGAGACCCTACGAGAAACTTTCTGATTTAATTCTTCAATTCTTAAGAAAAAAAAAAATGAAACTGAAATTCTAGGTCAGCTGTGATATCTGTACTGCTTGTTTTGGAAAAGTTATCCTACCAACCATCAGGAAAGGGTTTGGAGGATCTTGGCCTGCATTAAATCTTTATGTTTTTTTATTCCAAAGAATAAACCAGCCTGCTACCAATGACCACTCAGAGGAAAAGCTTGAGAGGCACCTGCACATCACAACTATTATTAATCAGCTGTATTAGGATAGTACCTCAGTTGAGGTCATGGCTTCATCCATAACATGTTTCGCTCAGAAAACTCATCTTCCTAAACCTCTATCTACACCAACCAGACAGGGGAGATAAGTATTATTATTTGAAGATATCAAATCATGCGTCCATGTCATATCGAGCATGTCACATACTAAAAGGGGGCCATGTCCAGGGGTGCAATCTCAGGACAACCTTTCTACCTACAGAAATATGAAAACAGATGTCTCACTTGAATAATTTGTGAATGGGCTGCTTGCAGCAGCACAGAACAGAATATCAAGCCAGTTTTATTTTTAAGCAAATCTGCCTTCCCACGCAGCATGCAAAATATGCTCTCGCAGGTGAAAGATTGCAACATAAACGATCAGGGCACTAATTTCTCATTAGAAGTAAGTAACCTGCACTGACTAACGATGGGGCTGAACAGCAGAAGTTTTTCCTGCAGTCACAGAGAATGCGGAAAGTTTGATGGCTGATGAGCAAGTGCAAATATTTTTAGCAAATTTTCATCAAGTACAAAAATAAATTTATAATGATACGCTCTCTGGGTGGCATGTTGTTGACAGCCTCAGCAGAGGCCACAGCGGGGCATCTCACCTCGCCTGGTGAAGGGTCTCACAACCTCTTTCACGTGGCTGGGGGCCACTTTGGTCCAGCCATTAAGCCACACGATTTCCCCCTGCGAGCCTCAGGTTTGTGCAAAAGATCTTCCCTGAGTGATTTGAAGGGACCAAAGGGTCTCCCTTCAGCTGCTGCTGCCCTGCAGCCACCCCAAACCCCTGCTGCCATTTTTGGCTCTGGGCTCTACATCTCAGTAGAGAAGCAAGGAAAATTCAGTGCTAGAACAACCTCACAGACACTTGCAAGAAAAGTTAAAGTTCATTTTAAAAATGAAGTAAAAAAAAAAAGCAGAGAGAGCATTCTGGAGACACACACTGATGCAAGCAGGGAACTGCACTGGCCTTGCAGTATATACCCATCGCTGTCACATCACTCTTCTACCACCAAAGACATCTCTAATCACCAGGAACCACTGGAACGCCATGGATATATAAGCCAGACTTGCTGATGCATAAACATTTAAAGAGATTTCCTTTCACACCATCTTTGACAAGCTGAAGCTCCAGTCTTCATCCCGATTTAGTTCGGGAGCATCCTATGAAATAACAGACAGACTTGTACTGATAAGCTCCATCAATCCTAACTGGGAGGCATCTGCCCCATCTGGGTTTTCAACAAAGAGTATCAGATTAAGAAGAAAAAGGGAAAAAAAAAACATAGCAGCAGTCCAGGCTCTGGAGACAAAGTGGCTGTTATCGCCCTCTCTAACAAGGCTGCATGCTTTCTATCTCTAGGCAATGACAGTGTGAAAGCAGTTGGAACACAAATTAAAAATTCATATCCTGGCCAAAGTGTCCTTGCTAAGGCAGACGAGGGTCTGGGCTCCTGTGATTTCGCACTACTCATTTCTGGAAGACGGTGGCACTGTCAGGAATTCCAGGCACCTCTGGCTATTCCCTTTGCAGGTGCCTTTGGACACCGGCCTCACTTCATTTTCTGAATAGAAGCTTGCAACACCTTTTAGATGTGGAGAAAATCTCTTTTTTGAGAAGCAACTTTGTAAATCACAAAAAACAGTCTAGCATGGAAATGTCTGACAAGTCTCCTTCGCAATGGCTCTGTAAAGGGTGACACCACATAACTCTGCATTCTGCCCAAAAAAAAAAAAAAAAGTGAATTTTGTCAATGCTGTTGACAGATTTTCTTCCTATATGCCCCCTCGCCGGTGTTGCATCCCAAAAAGACTTGTGGGTCAAGATGCAGCTGATTGAACAAGAAACCAAAAACTTCCAGGGTCTCAATTCAGCAGCAGAAAGTAAACAGCAGCAACACAAGGTACTCAGGAGGTAACGTAGCACTGAGCAACTGATTTTCTGTAGAGATTAGTCATCTAGTGAGAACTTAGAAGAAGAAAAAAATTCTACAATTTGTATGCTATTTCAGCTTCCTGACAGGAAAGAGCTGGAAAGGGCCATTGCTTCTGAATTCAATTACATCCGATGCATCTAAGGGTGAGGGGAAAAGAGCACTTCATGAGCCAAAACCAAAAATGTTAATACATTATATACTGCAGGAGAGCACACAGCATCTCCAAAGCTTCCCCTCCCCATGCCCTGTAGTGTGGAATCAGGGATTTCCCTCCCAGGAATGCTTTGTGTTCATTTCCTGCCCGACTTCACATTCATGTGACAAAGAATCCGGATTAATTAACATCAGCATCAAGATTAAGCTCATGTTAAACCAAGACTTTCTTGTCATTTGGGGTGGAACTAAAGTAAACTCCATATAATGGATGCCCGGCCATACTGCCAGGTTGTTTGTATGGCCTTAACCCACGGAGACTTGGAGCTGTCAAGCAGTTTGTCACTGAGCAAAAATCCCTCAATTTGGGTAACTCAGTCTCCCAAAGTTGGTTGTTTTCCATGCACCTATTATAAATCACCATTTTCCTGTTCCTATAAAAACGGAGGCAAGGAGGCATGCAAAAGCTGCAGGCTGACATGGCCAGAAGACTAGGAGGAAATTGCTCAGCAGGCCACCACGAGTTCAAATCGAGCATTTCCCACAAAAAGGTGGTCTGAAAGGGTGGGATGCAGCCCCCGTTAGCCATCTTCCTGCAGGAGACAAACATTTCATCCCCAAACAGACAGCTCCAGCCTTTCTGGACGGGCAGAAATCCAAAAATCTTCCTCCCAGTCTAGAAACTGCATCTATTTGCTCTGTTATCACAAACACGGTTGTCTTCACTCGAAGACCCTTGGAAAATCAGGAGGCCCTCCACTTCCCGAGGCCTCTATACACCCTGAAAATACAACGTTCTCGGCAGAAATCTGCTGTCAAGCATGACATAGTGTCTATGGCATTCTTCTATAGCCACCTTTCATATCAACAGTGTATCACTGACAACAGTGATGCCTGTGGCAGATTTCTGGTGCCCACTGGCTTGGTTTTACTTCTGTATTGTATTTTAGAGATTTTTTTTTTCAAGACATAACAAGGGATGACCATTGCCTTCAGCAATAACTAAGGACAAACAGAAGTACATGGAAAGCTTTCAGGCATTTTAACTTTTTGACACTTGCAGAGGAAAAATAGAGTGCTAAACTAAAGGAAAGGAGTGAGACTATGAAATGGGATTAAACTAATGTTTTGGGAGACTTAGGACATGACCAGTGATAGAAAACAAGTGCTAAAAAGAAAACACAGTGTCACTGCAGAGCACAAGACTCCATTTTGGAGCAGAAAGCATCATATAAGTTGCTATCTTAGGTGAAAAACAAGGTGACCCCTCAAACTAATAAGCTTTGCTTGATCTTCCCAACAGTCCCAAATGAACGTTTCAATTTCTAGACTGCAAAATATGAATGCCCAGGTTCTACCCATGCAGCAAATGCAAGAAAGACAACATTAAAGAACCCACCACATGAGTAACAGCAGGAGGAGGAGAACAACACTGCCAGTTTTGGAGTTCCCTGGGATGGTCAACACAATCATGACCAAGTTCCAGAAGAGAAACCCGAGCCTTGCTGGGGGCTTCAAGCAATAACAGCCTGATAAAGAACCCACATAACAGAGAGAGCTGCATTCACCACAATGTGATCAACAGTTCAGAAAAGGTATTTGAAGAAAAAAAAAATAATAAACCACAACTCTGTACTGGAGAGGCCGAAATGCCACAATATTTTCTTCTCGTTGGTCAAGAGGCTCCCACGTATTAGCAATTTCTGTACTCACACTCACATTCTTTAGCTGAAGGACTCTGAAGGACTACCCAAAAGTATAACCCTTGAGCAAAGCTTTCAGGACTAATTGTAATTTTAAAATTCCATTCATGTCACAGACCCAATCTGCAGAATGCAGTTGTTTTTCTTCTTTTTTTTTCTTTTTGTTTTTTTTTCTTTTGACTTATAACAGAGGAAAAAGTAGCAATTCTCTTCTGTGCACAGAAATTCTGCTGTACTTTTTGCTGGATGACACACCAAAGAACCACAATTGCACAGCCCAAAGGAGACAAACGGCTGATGCAAACGGAAAACAATGCAGCAAAAGGAAGTCATTCTGTAAGGCAATTACTTTGTTCTTTCAGGGGCTTTTTGGGGGGGTATCTTCTTTCCATAGAAAGTTTCCACTACAGTTATTTAAATGAAACTTGCATGTATTTTTGGCCTGAAACCTGTGAGGCTGCACAGCAGGCTAAAAAATCAGTGTAACGACCTAAAATTGGAGTTGGTTCCTTGATGTCTGGAACCTAGAGAAATAAGGAACCCCCACAACAAAAAAGTTAGTATTAAAAAAAAAGAGCCCCCAGACCTGGAAACAGATATATATATGTAACAGCTAGAAGAGCCACTAAGGATGGCTCTAGGGGACAGAAGTATCTGCAAGAACCTCAAAAATGAGAGTTTAAAGATGCACACATAGGCACACACAGCTTAATGGAACAGGGCAAACCAGATTAAAAGGAGCTCAACATGAAAGCTCTCCACTAAGAGTTTTTCCATTCTTTGAAGAAATCTCTCGCAGGGCTGGGCAAAACTCATGCTACGGGTTGGATAGGCCCCTTTTCAGGACACGGGCAGACTTCAGCATCTTCCAGTGGGCTCAGGAATGGGGGAAAACCTCCCTGGAAAGCAACTTTTCACAGCTTAGAAGATGGGAATGAACCTCCAGGTGAGTGCAACGTCCGTGCCGCTCTCCAGACCGCCTTGGACCTTCTTCTACCAAGCATGCGGACAGCTGAATATTAAAGAAGCTTTCGCTTCCTGGAATTGCAATGTAGTAATGCAGCGGCACGATCACAGCATATAAAACACCAGTCATGCTGAAGATTTACAATCACCCTTAAAACACTCTAAAGGGGTTAAATAACATAGTGAGCATGGGCTTCTTGTGGAAAAATGACTCACAGGAAGGATGGCAACAGTGCACTGCTATAAAATATTCAACATAATCGGTCTCTCTGCCCCAGACTGGAAAAATAAAAAACAAGGTAAGTGGACCTGTGTTATTCTCTGGCTTCTGAAAGTCACTAATGGTCCTCTGGGTCTGTGAACAGATGTCAGCAGAGTGCTGCAGGTACCACATTTTATTCCCTGCAAATTATCGCTTGGCATTTAATTAAAATTTTATTGTGGCGATTCCCATCAATTCCCTCCACAGAACCAAATGAACTAAAGAGAGGAGTGGAAATTCAGAGTAAATGAGCCCAGTTCCTTGCTGAAAACCTGTGACTCTGAAAGCAGAAATTGCATGGCAAGAAGTTGGGTTGTTTTGACCTTTTCCGCCTTGCCCCCTGTGTGGGGTCCCCCAAGAGCCTTTCCTGGCGTGGATAGAAATGGGCCTGATCTGAGCCTTGCTGAAGCCACCTGTGGGAAGAACTCAGCTCATGGATCTCACCTTTCTACCTGGGTTCAGCATCATGCAATGCAGGATCCTTTCAGGAATGGAGAAAAGAAAAACCTGATTTCAACACTTGTCCTGCCACAAGGAAAGACTTACTCCTTAGTGCAGAAAGCACCTTTTCACAGTCTCATTTCTCACATAACTGACCTTTTGAGGAACAAGCCTAACCCTTCTTCTGGACTATCTGGGAATATCTGACCAACTAATGAAAGAATGGATAGCGATTAGGTATTTTGGCACTACGAAGCTGAATGACCCTTCTTGCTCTCATCATCATACGGACAGATGAGACATACAGTCAGAGAGACAGACCTTTTCTTCTGGACTATCTGGGAATATCTGACCAACTAATGAAAGAATGGAGAGCGATTAGGTATTTCGGCACTACGAAGCTGAATGACCCTTCCTGCTCTCATCATCATACGGACGGGCACCTCTGAGGAGTCAGAGAGACAGACCTGTGCCATTCCATGGATGAGGATGAGAGGTTCCGTGAATGAGGATGAGAGATCAGGCTACCTTGGGCCCGGATGGCTGCACTAGATCACCTTTCTCATTGCCTGCACATTTCCCTGGTGACTTCTACAGAAGCCAGTAATTGCAAGAGTGACAGTGTTTTAGGAGACATCCAAAACACTGGTTTGTAAAGCCCAGAGCTTAAGCTGCCTATCCTTGAGGGTCTCAAAAAGATCAAGGGTGCAGAAGTCCAGAGGAACATAAATGCCCTTACCTAAAGGGGACGAAGAAAAGGACATCTCCTCAATCACAGATATAACCACTCTGAATTTATGAGCAGAAAGGGCACAGCCAAGTAAGAAAAGAGTCACTTCCATCAGAGCTGATGCTTGAGGGTGTCCTAAACATCAGTATCCTTCTCAGCTCTGCCCATCCTTGACCTCTCAAAAAGGGGAGAAAAAGACAAACCGAACCATAAACACCTACTCAGCTACTTATGCATTGGGAAAAACAAACAAACAAACAAAAAAGTGCTTCCTTGATACCTGCAGACATCCGCTGGAAGCCCTGAAGCACCAGGCCCAACGAGAGCAGAGTTTTCATGCCGAGCTGCAAGAGTTAAGGGACTGCTAAGCACAACAGTGACGGCCCTTCTCTCTCCAAAGCCCTGAAGAAGGATGAGAGGAAAAGAGAGAGACTCCCACAGGCATTAGCTGAAGGGCCAGGAAGGATGAACATCATCACCTGCCCTGCAGCTCAGAGTACCCGGGGAAACCCAGAAATCAGATCCTTTGGGCTCCAAACTGAAATACCCATGGGCAGAGGAGATGCTGAGAAGTTCCCTGGCTCTGCAGAGCTGCAGCTGGAGTTTCAGGGGTTAACAGCCAACCTGCCTTTGATGCATGGCTGCAAATCTGCCCGCTCTGAAGGTATCTGCTGATGCTTTCCCTCCCCAGACAACTACTCTGGGAAGTCAGGGGAGACAGAGCTAGAACGATGGATGCAAAATTAAAAGCCCAATAAATAATTAATCGCTGAGGTCATCAAATTGTATGAGTCTGTCCATCTCGTTCTCCTCTCCACCGTTAATCAGAAGAGTCTCTGTTTCAATGGTGGGTGAAGTGGTCCTGCAAGAACCATAATTTTTGAACATCACTGCCATGAAGCTTGCGCCGGGTGCCATATAGATCAATAGTGATAAATCCTGTGTTGAAGGCAATGAAGACTTGGAGAGTGTTAAGCAAGCGGTGTGCCTCCAGAGATCCAGAAACAAAGCAGGAGGCGAGTTAGAGTAACTTATTAAGGTAATTATTAAAATGCATACTCGCTAAACATCAAATATGTATAGCGCAGACAAAACCTCCTTTCCTCTTTCCGGTATTAGCCTTTCCACAGGTGCCGGTGAAGAAAGAGCACTCTTAAATACCGCAAGTAAAATACACCATGTATATGAGAGCTAGCAAAGATACCTCATCGCCTGGTCACTGTAACCCCTTCCCTTCCCTTATCTATACTTTACTTTGACTTTTGCCTTTGATTGCAAGCTCCATGAAGGTGCAACCACACATCCAGTTCTTCTGTATATGCAGATTCTGGTATTTGATGATATATGGTGTCCAGATCATAAATAAAAAATAGTTAATGATAACAAACGTGAATACCTCAACTGGGAAAAAGTTTCTCCTGCAGTCAGGGTGTTGCAAGACTTGTCATGGCCTCCTGCTATTCCTGTCAGCCTCTGAACTAGGTGAACTTTTGATGTGACCCAACATGCCAGGTCTTCCTGGGCTCTCAATGACAGAAGTAGTATGAACCAGTTCTTAGACTGGGTTGGAGCAGCTGCTTGACAACAGGCTCATGTTTTTGGGAGCCTCTAGGAAGCGTTCAAGATCTCTTGGCTTTGTGTCATGTCTACGAAATGAGTTCGAAGTTCTCTGGGAACCTCCACATGACTTGACCAAGCAGCGTTCAACCATAACCCTGGAGGAATGTCCTGCTACCTGGTTGAATGTAGTATCTGCATGACACTTTGTGCTGCTGTACTAGGGGAAGGAACGATGACGTGAGGCTGACAGCGAGTCTGCTGGGAGCCAAAAGCAGCAGGATGAAGACCCTCATCCTTGCCATGATGGCCACACAGCAAGCTTGGGGGTGGATTGCATGGACAGTCCCTGGAAGCACACGCTCCAGCTGCTCACTGAGCCTCTTGTCGCTGTTATTTACTGCTATTTGTGTCCCCAATTCCTGCTTGCAGCACACGTGCCCGGCGTGCTCACAGGGCCCGAAGGGGCAGCGAGGAAACGTGTGGGTGTGCTGAGCAAGGAGCACCAGAGCGTGGCATGACCACGAGAGCAGGCACAGGGCTGCCACCTGCTCCTCGACACTGGCACAGGCCCAGGCTGGACGAAACTGCTTGTGCATGGGCTTACCCTGCTCTCAGTCCTTCCTCTATGCACTCACATATAGCAAATATTCCTGGAGCGGGGTCCCAGGGCACCAACACATCCCAAATCTAGCCTTGGCCACAAGGTGCAGCCACATGGGTCTACCAGAGCAGAGCCATTGGTGGACTGGTGGAGTAAGACACCTGTTAATAGACCTAAGTAAAAATAAATAATAATTTTTAAAACTATCCAATTAAATTCAATTATCTTCTAGCGTTTCTCTGAGAGAAGACCCAAACAGTCACCGTTTTGTGGGCAGATAATAGTTATCTTCAGAGACAATTACTTGAAATAAGACTTTTTTTCCCTCCACCCCTCAAAAGAAAATCTGTCTTGTAATTGTTAATAGGAGTTTTTCTGAAAAACCACTCTACCATGTGGCACCAGCACTCTACCATGTGGCACCAGAGTTTCTAACCTCTGTTAGAAACACAGCCAAGAAAAATCTCCCCCAAACACGGTTCCCAATTAAAATGAGCCCTCGTGAAACCCCTATCGCAGCCGCTTGCTTAACATATGTCTCCCTAGAAGAACTTCCAGCATTTCCTTGATGAACCCTCAAGCACAACAGTTTGATGACAGAAAAAGCAGCCGTGCCAGAAATGACACAGTGAAAACATCCCCTGCACTTGCTCTCACGTACACGCGCACCCATGGAGCCCAAAGGGGCTCCAGCAGCTCCACGAGCCCGGAGAAGCCCCGGTGCAGAGCGTCACTGCAAACACAGGCAGAGCATCGCTGTTGCAGCGTGAAGCTGGGGACAGCACACGCACAGGGGACCCTGATGCATGCACAGTCAACGAGGTGTCCTCAACGTCTTCCCCGCTCCTGACTGCAAGGTCTGGGTGCAGCAGACGGCGGCATCTCCATCACCGCCTGCGTCCGCGCTGACGCGGTACCTCCGGCTTCCCCCATTCAGCCACCAGAAGAGGGAGGATGGTTTCAGCAAATACCTTCACAACACCGTTTTTGGCAAAAAGCACACTCACCATCTTCAAACCCTTTACTGCCTTATTTCTCTCCGAACAAACTTATTGTTTTTCATTATTTTCAATACTTTTTTTGCTTGCTAACCCAACACTGGTTCCTGCCCTCTCCCATATCCATTGCATATGCTTTCCATCCCTGGTCACTTAAGAGTTGGGGGCTGAAAGTCTTTAGCAGCCGAGAGTCTAGTCTGCCTTGGAGGAGCTCAGCACACTTGTCCATGCAAAGGACTGCATTTGTCACCTTCATTTACACTATAAATGACCAAGCTACCTGCCAAGCTTACCATGCATTTAGGAAGCTCCCAGTCCAATTAACTAAAGACAGTTGAACCAGGTACAAAAAGAGAAAAATCATAGCAATGTCGGCTGCGGTTTTTGTTCTATGTTTTCTCCTCCACATGACTTTTTGTGATATGTTTTTGTCCTTATCCACAAACAGAAGCTTCCAGGGCAGTCCAGATACATGGGGGACTTCACCGGGTCACTAAGCTCCTGCTGAGAAGAATTGGGATTCGAGACTGTTACGCTGACATACTTAATTGCCTTCGTTTCTGCTTTTACACCTGTTTATTGAGAAAAATTGAATCACTGGCTTCACATTTTGGTGTAAACTCCTCTCTTCTGAATAAGCCTCAACTTGGAGGAACGCAAAGAGAAACGCAGAATATTTTCTAACTTTGCAGCAAATCCTCACAGGTGGGTGACAGATCAAGGCACGAAAGCAGCAGACCTGGCCGACGGCAGGGAATTAATTATAGGCAGAAGCAAAAAGAAACTATTCGAGGAGACTAGCAGGCCACCAGCACATCACCTGGGGCTTTCCCTTGGCTTTTCTGAAGCCAGTAAATTCATTACTGATCCCAAACACCAAGAGCTGGGTTGTGCTGCCGAAGGGTCTGTCTACAAGCTACAAGGGACATCTCGGACCATTTCTGGAGCAATTTTACCCTTTTCCACAGTCTTTCGAGGGGCTGGCGGAGATATCAGTGCCAAAAAGCAACTGTTTCCTCAGTCCAGAGCGCTCACTGGCTGCAATAATGAATCTTTACCACGATGTGTTTCCATAGCTATTTGCAGTGTTTCACTGTAGCGTGAAATACTTAGAATATTCTTAAAAATAGTCTGATTTTACTTTTATTTAGCCTTTTTCACACCGGTGGAAAAAACTCTGCGGTGCTTTACAAACTGCTGCGGCAGGAGTGTGGCAATGCTCCTGGGAGGATGTGAGAATATTTTTAACCCCATTTTACAGAAGTGGGAACTGAGGCACGCACTTTTCCACAAAAGGATATTGGCCAGAAAACGCTTTAAATTCTTGCAGAGTAACTTCCAGCAGAGATTCTTAGTTCCAAAAGAAACGTACACATATTCCAAAATACAGTGGCCACACTGTTGCATCCTGGCCAATTTTTTCACGTAAACACAGTGGCAAAAAAGTGGTGAAGAGTAGGTTATCTTCTTTTTTTTTGTTAAATTTAGTTTAAAAAGTCACGAAGGAAATACCTGAGCACTACAAGCAGGTTTGTGGGAGGTAATTAAACACACAGCTTGACTTCCCTTCCAACACAGAAAAGCTTCACATTCTTCTGGAGATATCTACAACTCTATTTTTGTACTTGGTTCTAGTCTGACCTTTTATTGCACTATTTTGTCCCAATGTCAAACACAGTGCATCTTAAAAAAAAAAAAAAAGAAAAGAAAAGAAGCCATTCTTCTTTTAAAAACAACCAAAACTTTGTCTTCCTACTTACCATGTGCCAGGACCCAGCACACTTTTGCTCTGTTTGAATACACATGCACAAAAACCCTCCCTCCTGCCCCTACCAGCCTGACTTCCTCCACAGCAGAAATCCCCAAGTTCAGCCCGTGACTCCAGTGGGGATGCCGAGAGGCTTCCTCAAGCTCCACTCCAGACATTTCTCAGCTACTTCCACCTGTGCAAAGAACAACTGCCACAAACAGCCCTTCTAAGGTCAACCCCCTTGCAAAGCATCTCACCCTGCACAGAGCCTTCATCCCTGCAGCGGCGTGTTCACCGCTCCCTCCTCCATCACACCAAGTTCGCTCATTGCACTTCAAACACCGCTTCCGAAGTGCCACATTCCCCCAGCTGATAAAACTCGGGGTAGCTCTGGTGCCTCCAAGGGAGTGTTTCAGATCTGCCAGATGACCAAACTACCACCAGGTACTAGTTAACCAAGCGAAGCAGTCTACAGCCACTCTTATTTTTGTAGGCAGTGCCAGTCACCCCAGGGCTCTCTGAAATTCGTGAACTTTATGAATTTTTTTTAACCTTATTCCAGTCAATATATTTTAGCCCCATCTTTGGTTTGACTTTTTTTTTTTTAATTTACGTTAGCAGATTTCCCCAGAAGGAAACAAAACCAAGAAAACCAACTAAAGGGCAGGAGGAAACAAATGTAACCCGTGGGCAGCTATTTAAAGAGTCAGTGATGCCTCATGGAAAACTCTGAAACACATTCCACTTAGTGACAAGCCTGCAGCTTCGGCCCCGGGGTGCTTGCTGCTTCCCTTGAGGTCCTCACCTTTGGGAACGTGGGAATGGGGAATGGCTTCCCACCAGACACCCTCATCTGGGCAGCTCCCAACAGCCTGGGGAAGGAGGCACCAGCTAGAGGTGATGGTCAACGTGTTTCACTCCTAACTCACTGGAAGGCTCCTACGAGCTCTTCAATTTTCACAACTTGCTTCTCAAACCCCGTACCTACCTGAACAACAACCCCTCGTTCACCTCAAGTGTCTGGAGACTACACACCGTCATTCCTAGCAGAGACACCTGAAGCGTTAAGCCCCAGCTTGCACACCTTGCTGTTTTCATGTGTCCAGTCATGCCCTTGGCTTACCAGTCCTCCACCACAAGACCATGCCCAACCTCGAGTGAGGAACGCAACCAGCCTGCAGTGCAACACTGCTTGGGTCCCACCGTCCCTGCTGCTTCGCAGGCTCATTACAGCCCTGCCTCTAGACTCGTCTACTGGCAGTGGAAGTCCAACACCGAAAGCTGAAGAAGACCGGTCCTTGTCTGTGTAAGATTTAAAATCTACTAGTGGTTCCCATGAAAAATATCAGTAGGTGGTCGTATGATTAAAGGGTGTGCTGATTTCATGCCTTTCAAGTTCCACCCTTCCCTAGAGACCAGCTAAGCAACACGGTAGTTGGATTTTGATCCAGACGCAGGAGCACGGCAATAAAGACTTCTCAAAACTACAACACTTAAATGCTGGTTTGCTGGGAAAAGGGCCAGGTTCAATTTGATTGGATCCTCCTGAGACTTCCCTTCTAAATTGTGCCACCAAACAGGGAGGCTCAGTAAACACCTTGATGCCTTGATGCATCCAAGAGGAACATTCCTGCAGAAACTGAAATCCAGCATCCAATTTGGTTGGATCCAGCCAATCTTTGATGCAAACTACATTCCAGGATCCTGAAATCTGCAGGTCTAATAACAGAGCAGGGCGAAAGAACCAAAAAACCCAAGCCCTCCCAGCACTGCATAACCCAGCTAATGACTTGACAACCAAGGGGCCCTCCAAAGGCTGAGCTGCTGGGTGATCGCAGCTCCCCGCTTGTTCGCTCTGGTTTTGGTGTAGGGCATTCCAATCTAACACACTCCTATTCATCCCTGCTCCCAGGTCACTGAGAAGCTCCTCGAAAGGGAACGCCCCCAGATCACAACTTTTGGCCACTGAAGAAAGCTTCCAAAGCAAACGAGGCACAGGAGAGGATAAGGAAGATTTATTGCTCATTTGCTTTGATCGAATGTTTTTTGAATGACTGAATAATCCCCCAGTCCCCGCAACGCAGGCCCTCCCTGATGCACAAAGCTTCCTTTGATGCTCATTAAAAGTTCACCTTATGCAGGCCTGTAATTAGCACAGGGCCGGATAAGGCTCCCGCCTGCTCCGCTTACTGCCCCCAGTACGAAGGCGGCTTCGGAAAGACCCTTGTTCCAGGCCACGGCGCTCGTCATCTCCATCCTCAGAGCCGGTGGTCCAGGCCGACCCCAGGAGAGGAGGCGCGAGCGGGAAACGGGGCATCGCGACAGGCCGGGATTAACAACCAAAAGGTGGGAAGAATTCGGCAAGTGTCACGGCGGGGGGGATGGAAAGCAGGATAAACAGTTCCCAGCATCCCAACCGGCCCTGCTGGCTGTCGATCCCAGCAGAGCTGTAAAGATCTCCTAACAAGCAGTCTTTTTAAACTTGGAGACAATGGTGCTGAATGTATATTTTCAATAAATAACTTTCCTTTCCAGAGCCCTATTTTTTTTTCTTTGGAGTTCGAACCGCTTTGCCAAGGAACTAAATGCTTTAAAATGATTTAGAACAATTTTTTTTTTTTGCATTCGACGTGTGCCTCCAAACACAGCCAGAAGTTACAACAGAGGCGGAGCAGCTCCAAGCACAGGGGCTGCAGGAACCCATCCAGTCGGGTGGAAATGGAGGAAGCGTGAGGAAATCCAGCTATTCTATAGGCAAAGGAGCTACCAGCCATGGGACTCGGCAGTGACGTACGGTGGGGACTTCCCTGGAGCCCCTCATAGTGACCTATCGGCCACCCAAACAAACGGGAAAACATGCTGAAACACCTTACACCTTCTTGTATGGAGAAGTTAGAAACACCCCTTTGCAGCTGAGGATTGAAGTGACCGGTTGTAGCAGATAAGAAAACACCCCCGGCCTTCACACCACAACAGCATCCGCAGGGTTCCTCACAGGGATTCCTACGGGATGCACGTCTGGATGTGCCGAAGGCATCCCAGGTGACAGGCAGCACAAAACGAGCAGTACAGTGGCAACACGGTCATCAGTTACACGATCAGTATTTTCTAAAAGTTTGTCTTTGATTAGCAGTTTTCAGAAGTTCTCTACATTTCTTTTTTTCCTAGCAACAACTGCTGTGATTTTTGCATTGAAAAGAGCAGTCTTGGAGGCAGAAGGCCTTTCTTCACAGGAGCAATTGCAGGACAGCAGATATTACACCCCATTTCCTACACCAGTATCTCTCTATTGTTTGCTAAAGGATATTTCTCTAGCGATGAGAAAGCAAAAAAAAAGAAAAACATTTTTACAGGACTCTCTCAATTGGATCCCTCTGCTAAGACCGTCAGTGGGGGAAGAAAGGGCTGGGAGCAACAAGGCTCGTGGTAATGAGCTTTGGAGGTCGTTGAAACCTGTGAGCCAGGTGGGAACCGAGATGCCCCATCCCATGCGAATCCCACCCATTCTTACTGGGAAAAACAAAACAGAACACAACACACCACACTGACAACACCATGCGCATTTTTTTTTCCTATAAGAATTAATAAAGTTCCTGAAATGCTGAGAAAAACATGACAGTCCCAACAAGCATGGGCAGCTCTCCTCTGCTTCACGTGTCAGCGGGATTCCTGGAGCCCAGTGAGACCAGAGGGATGGAGAAGGGGCTCTAAGGACACCCAACTCCTTCCTTTCCAGCTCCTGAAGGTCTAAAACATCCTTTCACACTGACACAAACAATCTTCTGGCACAGGGAAACTAAAAGCCCATAGCCTACAGGTTACCCTGTAGCAGCAGGGCAGGGTTTGGATCCTATTGCTCACACCATAAATCACTGCATCAGCTGCCCCAGCCATTTCCCCTTGCCAGAGCACAACTGAGTAAAAGTGCCCGGCGCTTTCACGCTGGTTGTTCCGATTAGCTAAAGAACGGGGAGAAAAAAACCAAAACGACAACAAAATGCACAGCACCTTTCCCTGAATAACCACCGTTTGCACAGAGGAGCTCAGCATGTGCCTCATTGCACCTTTGGGTGCATTACTAATTTCCATCGAGGAGGATTAAGAAGTTTAAATTGTTAGTGTTTGTCCACTCGGACTTTTTGCATTTGGAGGCTGCCTCCTCTTCTGCTGATGTGCAGGTGCTATCAGCAGGAAAACACTTAAAAAATAATAAAAAATAAAAGGATAAAATGCCACAGTTCGGTTCCAGCTCCAGGGCCTCCTTCTCTGCATCTAGTGCAGGAAGGTGGGCATGGAAAAACTACCAATCTAGGCAATATTCTGCACTCTTAACTTGGGAAAGACAAATGGATAGCAGCTCACCCCTGATCTTTACTAGCAGAGCTTCTCGCTGGAGTCACGTGGCAGCCAAGAACAGCCCTTCCACTCCCCGCTCACTTTCCTGTGCAAATGATAAGGAGGAAATCCGTCCCAGACAGACAGACAGACAGACACACAGCTCCCCAGCACCGGTGCCACACGGCACAGGGAGTGAAAGTCCTCGGCTCGCGGGACGTTCATTAGAGGCGGCCGCCAATTAAGACTCCCGCTGCCATTTATTTATTTGCTGGTGCGGGCACCCGGGCTGGCTGGCAGAGGATCAAGAGAAACAAGCCTCGGTGTTTACAGTATACAGTAGTCCGACATCCAGTAACTCCTGGTTACTCATTACAAGTGACCTCATCGAGGAGACATGCCCGAGTGATACAAGTGCTTGCTCTTAATTCACCCCCGCCTGATCCGCCGCGAGTCGTCCCGCCCGGCCGCCCCTTTCGGCGCTGACACAGCTGAGACGAGGGGAAAAATAAAATGAAATCAAAAAGAAGTGCGAAAATGTCCCTGTCCCCCGCCCCGCCGAACGCGCCGGGAGCCTGGAGCGAGGCGAGCGGCCCCGTTACCTGCACTTGCCCCCCGCGCTGCAGCCGCGCCGCTCCCATGACTCTGCCCGGCGAGAGGCAGCGACCCTGGGACTCCAGGGGGATCTTCTGCCCGGGCTGCAATAGAAAAAGGTTAGTTTAAAGCTCCTTATTTGGGCAGTGATGTAAAGGGAAGTTGTTCAGGCGGCGCCACCCCCCTTTTTTTTTTTTTCTTTTTTTTTTTTTTCCATTCACTCCACATTGTTTCCTGTTGTCAAGCAGCTGCTGCGGCTTTCGGCGCAGACAAGGGAATCCTTCAGCCCCGAGCTGGCTCCGGGGCATTGCACAACCCGCGGCGAGCCGGGGCGGAGGGAGGCGGCGGGGGGAGACACGGGGGACTCGGACGGCCCGTTCCAAAACCCTCCACCAGGTTTAAGGGCAAGGACGGCGCCCGGGCGGCTCTCACGCACGCGGCGCTGCCTCTGCAGCACGAAGCGGCCGCTGCCGTCGGGGGGGCCCCCGGGGAGCCCCCAGGGCCGCGGGCGG
>NW_010585046.1:35459-66340 GCF_000705375.1 Tinamus guttatus | reverse complement strand
GGGCCGCTCCGCTCCGCCCTGCACCGCGCACCCGCTCCCCGCGCAGCGCTCTCCTCCCAGGCCCATTCCCTCCCCGCTTCGTCTCCTTCTTCTTCTTCCTCTTTTTTTTTTAAATATCATTTATTTATTTATTTATGCTTAATTAATTACGGGTTTCTGCTCGGGAGGTAGAGGCAGCCCAGCCCCAGGATGAGCTCAGAGGACGGACCCACACAACCAGATAACGCCAGGTTTTGAGTTTTGTGTGCAGGCAGCTGTAAAGAGGTAGGTCTGGGATTTTGAGAAGAAAGCAAAAGAGAAAGCCTGCATCCCAAGCCATGTTTGCATTTACAATGTATGTCTGGGTTCAACACACCCAAAAAAAAAAAAAAGGAGCTATTGACAACCAAGTTTGCTTATTTTGGTCAGCTTATCAGTATATGCTTGATAAGTGTATATTGCCACTAAATATGCTAAAACTCACCTTTCCTGGTGTAAAGTGGAACCAATATAGCCAGTACAGCTATTCCAGCTACCTCCATCAGAGTCGTCCAAACTTGTAACAAAAAAAATCACTACTCAAAAGCCTATGGTCCTATCTGACTCCAGACTATAAAGTCAGGGATGAGCCAAAAAGGTCATCTAGCAATGAAATAACGATGCTGTGAGGTCTCTGTGATGGAAAGAATTATGCTGGCAGCCAAGCAAGGCACAGACAGGCCATGCCTTTTCGGGCTGAACATCAACAAGGTGGTTGTTTCAGTTTGTAAACAAAATGCTGCTTTTCAGGCAAATTAATGATTGGAAACCTGTTACCAAAAACACCAGGTTGGCCTGTCTCCAGTCAACTGCAGAGCAGCTTTGTGCAAAGCACGTTCCCCCCAAAACGTTTGCAATGCTAAAGATAAGAAACTGCTGCATGGTGCACTCACTTTCTATGTGCGTGTGACTTCCTCAGCAGTCCAGTTTCACACCTTATTTCAGCTTCTCTCATCCTGGACAGAGATGAGAAGAAGAGTATGACATAGAAAGGCTCCTCTGTGTCATTTGCTTAATTGCACTCATGTGGTCTCCCCCCAGCAACTCTCTTAGCTTGAGTCACTTGGGTAGATGCAGGTGCAGTTGCTTAAGGTCCTTAAGGAACAGTATGGATGCAGGTGGACAATGGATATGCTAACAGGCCCAGAAGGGCTCCCCAATGTGCAGGACTGTCCCTGCCCTCCCAAATTGGACTTGCTAAACACCAAAACTTGGTGCGTTTCCCCCTTCTGCTTTCACACCAGACTGCCTCCAGTTACAAATCAAAAGTTGTTTTTTTTTCCCAATTGCTGGGCTTACAAACACGTGCATTTGGTTTGTGTCTCACCCAAGAATGTAGATCTGGGGTGAAAGATGCCAAGCTCTGCATGATCACCGCGCTGCAATGGGTGCTGGTAGGCTTGGCCAACAGCATAAAGATCTTGGGTTTGTCACTGGAGGGCAGCAACAGAACCCGCGGATTCAAGGCGACTGAAATGGCAAGAAATCCATTTTCTTGATCAATTTGAACATTTGGACAGTCAGTTAATAACTGAAATAGAGCTCACATGGCCACACATTTGAAAGCTTCCTCAGAAGACATGCTACCGATTTTTTGTTGGGTTTAACCAACATCCTCAAGCCTCCCAGTCACACCAAACACACCCAAATGTCCTCTTCCTGCTTGACTTCTAAATTACAACATAAAGAAATTCAAGATATTTTTTTCCCTTGAACAGTACAAATGCAGCCATTCAAAAACAATTAATACAAGAGGTGTTTACCAAGCGGCAGTGGCTTTTCTTAGGTGGAAAAGAGTGGTTTTGCTTCAATGGGTAAAAAGAAGGGAGAGGTTTCTCCTGAGTTTCCTCTCCTGACTGCTGTGTCAAGGACATAGGGGGTTATGCCTAGGCCACGATGGGCAGTTCTTGTGCAAATCCTTTGTTAGATGTTAGGCAGGAAAGGGCCTGTCCTCAGGCCTAGCGTGGTTAAAAAACTACCACTCACTTTGCTTTTAAACGGTCAGACCTTCCTCCTTATGTTCCGATACCTCCCTATCCCTTCACCCACGCTTATTCACTTTAGCATGGCCCAGGACATGTAAAAACTACCCACAGGGCTTCTTTGAAACTATTTCCATCTCTTTATTGTATTTTTTCTCTTTGAGCACAATGAGCTTTTCTACGTTGTCCACTCTAGCACTGTCCTCTGATGTTTTCTCATGCAGTGGTCCTCAGAGCACTTTCTGGTGGTCTCCCCACTCCCAGTTGGTCACACGTTCCTCACTCCTCCCTTTCTTTCCTGATGCTAAATGACATTAACAGAAGCTAAAAGCATGGCCAAGGCTTTCAAGTTTCAAGTTGCTCTTAGAGTCCCAGGCATGTGTGAAGGGGAAAGAAGGCTCCCCTCACCATGGTGTGGGAATCTGGGATTTTATTATCAACTCTTCCGTAGATTCCCTAGAGAATTACCAAGAGGTTATTCCACTTTCAACATTGAAGTCTTCTCACACGGGGAAATAGGGGATTTGCAAAGGTTTTCTTTTTTATTTTTTTTAATATCTATGTTCAAGTATGAACAATCACATTCTTGTTGGGAAGAGGGGAACCTGGGTGTGAGGCCACAACACTCCAATCCTGTTTTTGGAAAGTTGGAGCAGACCAACTCTATGAATTAGATGTAACATCTTCTAACATATTTAACCACCTTTTAAAAGATCTGACCTGTAAATCCTTTAGGCATCTGAAAGCGAAACGAGACCTTCAGAAGTTGGAGGCTCTCGGCGCTGCAGTCAGTAATAGTGAGAACCACCCCGCTCCCCACGCTTTTGGAAATTCCATTGGGCTCTTTTCCTTAGACCCGTTTATTTTTAACAGTCTGACACCAGAAGACCACGTCCATTTTTCAAACATGACAGCAGCAGTCAGGAACTTAATTCTATGCAAAAGGCAGCACCAGTTTGGCCACTGAGGGACCTCCATTGCCCCTGGTGCACCTCAGCTCTCCTGACCACTGTTCCCAGAAGTCATATTTCTTTGGGAACTCAGGCATCTCATGAGCTCCTGCACCTCACTTTCCACATCTGCTAAATGGGAATAACAAAGCTCCTCAATTCAGAAGGCCTTTGTGCTCAATAAATGTTTCAAAAGCATTTGGGAGCATCTTCAATTATACCCTCCCCACCTCCAAAAAAACCCAAATCACTGCAAAGTTTCATTATTATTCCAACACTTACGTTAAAGACACATGTCCTGGTAAGTAGCAGGCATGAGGAATCATTATGCTAATTTTAGACGGAGCATCTGTTCAATGTTAAATCTGAAACTTTGTCTTGAAGAAATAATTTAAATTATTTTTTCTTTTCGTTCAGAACTGACATTCATCAAACGATATGTTGCGAACGGAAGCTGCAGCCAGCTATGAGCAATCCGAGCGAACACATCCATCCTGCCCGGGTACAAAGCGCTTGGGTAAAGAGGCTGGTTGCATATCAGGACCTTGATGAATAAAATAGCCAAGCTGGAAAATATCCTGCCTCCTGGCTGCTGCACCTCAGCAGCTCTTCACACGCCTGATTCAGCTCTGCAAATTAACTGGAGACAGGAGATACCATCTTCAGAGCTACTAGTTTGGGTGCTCCCAAATTGCCAGCCCTGCTGCATCCGCACTGCCTGGGAGCGCTTCCTTTCTCTTCCTGCTCTTTTTTCCATACAACCTCCCTAGAAATCTGAGGCCAGTAGTTTCCAACCAGTCTGGGGAGCACTGGGGATCCGGAGGCAACTTGTATGGGTTTGGTGAGCTGTAATTCCACAAAGCAAATGCAGTGTCTGGGATCATAAATTTGCTATGCAAACACCTGCACCCTATTGTAAAAATGCATGATTTTTTATAAACCAAAAAAGGTTGCAAACCACTGACATGCGCCAATATACAGTAAACACGCTGATGACCACGTCAACACACATGAAACAAGTTACTACAGAGCAGGTCTACATCTACCAAAATGGGTGTCTATACATAACAAGCATAAATTTGAAAATTAAATAAGCATTTTCTCCTGTTTGTTTGGATTTTTCCATGTACGCAGGAATTATTTCCAACCAAATCGCCTCCAAGTTAGAACTTAGAACTTACAAATTGAGGAAATTAAGACTTCAGGTAACAAAATGAAATTCAAAAACACGTGTGAAACCAAGGTATGCAAACCTGAACCAATGCAGAGCAGCGCATCATGAAGTTATCATTGCAGTTTCTGTGGTTCCAGATTAGCCATCAGGGTGGCAAAACGGAGCTTGAGTTGCACTCTTGGTCAGACCGAGGTCTATCCAACCCAGCATCCTTTCCGCAGAAATGGCCAGATGTGTGGCCATATCACGAACCTGCACCCCAAGAAGATACAAGACGGAAACAGAAGGACAGACACCCTCTCTTGAGGGTGATGGGACTCCACTGCTGTCATCATAGAAACCTTAAACATCCAATAGCCCGAAAAAATGGAGAAACAGATGTAAAATGGTTTGGTCGCTTGGAAGTTCAGCACAGCCAGTAATTAGTTGACATGTCCCCACAGGACCAACTGCTCTTTTGCAACTGCCAAGACTGGCTCTGTACTCGTATCTACAACCTAACTGGGCCTGGACTGTTTTCATCTGATGCTGAGTTTCCAAGAAGCCCCTTTGAATTCTGCAGGGCTAATCTTGCATATGTGTTGCATATCAAGTTATATCTGGATATATCAAATGTACTTGTAGAAGGCTTCACTTCTGTAATGGGCAAGAGCTCCCAGAAGTAGAGAAATTATCATTTAGACAACATTTGGCAAATGTCCTTCCAAATGTAGATTTGACAAACTAAAGTAAACAGTCCACCAGCAAGATCCCAGCTCTCTTAATGCAACCATTTATTTCTTTTTCTTAGGTGGGCAATCCTGTAAACTGCATGGACACACATTAACATTAAGGATTAAGGGAGTTTCCCATAACCTTCATTGCCTCCAGGACAGCCGCTTAACCCATAAACTTACTTTGCATGGGAAATTATTTCCCGCATTTTTTATTATTATTATTTGTTGTATTTCTGCTTTCAGGGTTGCATAAGGTACTGAATGAGTATGAACTTGCTATAGAGATGATTTGAGTGTTTCTTCCCAAAACAAATGTGCAAAAACGCAAATTTTCTAAACTGCCAGCTCACAGTGATGACTGCTTATACATTTTAAACCTACCTTGGATTCATTCTTCAGGGTAGCATTGTATCAAAGGTATAAATTTAGCCAACAGAACACCTTGGGTTATGTTATTGAGAAAAGAAAGACAAATTAAGTACTTAGCAGTCCTCTTTCCTTGCCTCTAGTTGGACTTTTCTGTCAAATGAGATAAGTACCATGAGTCCTGATGCTTAGTTCTTGGTCAGACTTTTCCATGGCATAAAAGAAAGAAAAGCATTATCTGCATCTGTGCCCTGATGCCCCAGGCCAAGAGGAAATGAGCTGCTGGGTGATACTTTAGCAATTTGCTATTACACCAGGTCTTGTGAACTTCTTAGCATTCATGTATCCACACACATTCTGCTGTTTTTTCAGGATGAAACATTTAAAACTCTTCTGCTTAACCTCATTAAGTTTTCCATTACACTTCCCCAAAAGGGGGTTAGGTAATCTTAAAAAGCCTCTGCAGACCCCAGAGACCCCAGCAAAGAAAAAAATCTCAAAGCTTAAAAGTAAAATCGATGTTCTATACTCTTTGGATCTGGAGAAGGAACTCAGAGAAGTAGCACCGCCTAAAAATGCCTATTTGAGCTGTCAAGCACACATGCTGGCCAATAAAAGCATATGTTTAATGAGCACATTTCTGCAGTGCTTGATGATTTATTTCTTGATGCACAGAGCAGGACAAGCACACCAGTGAATTTCAAGGCAGAAAAGAGTTATTGTAAATCAGGTTGTCATTTTTCCTATCTTCTGAAAAACATCTCGGAGAGGTTAATTTAAACACTTTCTTCCTTCCCTCAAGGCTATATGTTATTACTTATCAGGAGATTTGCTCTACTCTAGATATCAGCAGAAGATGAGGAAAATCTCTGAGTTTGAGGTCCAGATGTTTCTTCATCTCCTTTGGCATCTTTGACTTCCTTTGGCATCTGCTGTGGTGTGCAGATTCAAGAAAGTAAACCAGAACTGCCCTGCTCCACACGATACAGAGGTCTGTATCATTTAAAAAATACTCGGGTGCTTATATTCAGGCACCCACACATCCTCAGAAATGTTCCAGACTTGGGAGCTGGACATTTTGCTCACATCGGATTTCTGTCTTGATCCAAAGAAGCCATCTCCTCAAACATCATCCAGCCCACTCAGAATGCACTCAAATGCAGGCAACAGAGGTGCTGGAATTTTGGACACACTTGTTTTGGGTGGTATTATGAAACCTAAGGTTGATCTACCTAAGTGCTCTGGATCTCACCATTTGTTTTTTGGAAAGATTGCACACACACTGAACTCATGGAATCAGAGGCTCATGTAAACCTGATCCAGAAGACCAATCACTACACAAAGCATCATTAAACAACGCAGTAGGCCTTTGCTTCCACCTTGTTCCTGCACAAGGTCTGGGTAGGAAACTCCATTTCTAATTTAGTTACTCTAAATGGCTCCTTAGTTGAAGGGTTAAGCAGCCAAGAGGTGTGACTAGCAAACGGCACGCGCGTAACGGACCCCATCCAGGAGGAGGTATCACCTTATGGTGGACACTGGCATGAAAGGCAGTGCCGGGTCATGGCCATGCCCACCTAGGTACCTTTGTGCCATCCAAAACAACTGAACAGCCCTGAGAAAATGACTGCTTAGCCTTCCAACCAGGAGATTCAAAATTACAATTTTCCTACAGCCCTAAAAGCCATCTTCTGCTATCAGCCAAGCACTGCTAAGCTACTTTTCCCAACTCCAGTTAGATGTTTAAAAGATTAGCTTGGAAATTTTTCATATATATATATATATTTTACAGCTTAAGTTCAACAGAGAAGGAACTCTTAAAATTTTCCTTCAAGGACTTAAATCTAAGTAATTATAGGATACAGCTACACAGTATATGCTGGCTGGTACAACTGTCTCAGCTGCCAGAAAAGCAGGTCAATTATAAGCAATGAACCACATTACCAGGAGAGAAAGCTGGTTGTAATTCTAGTCAATTAGTGTTAAACCCATCTTGGAAGAGAGCGGTAAATTGAGCTAATACAGCCATAGAGTCAGACCTTCATAGCTCGACACCAAACACAGACAGCAAGGATTTAATTTCCGAGATAGCAGAAACTAATGGTCTTTTGGCATAAAATCAACTGAAAACCTGCGGGGTGAAGCGAACGAGGCTGCCGTCCCTTCTACTCTCACCTCCTACTTGGGGTCTGAATTTAAAAAAAAAAACATACCTACTTAGGGAGGGTGCTGAAGCACATTAATGAGTTTAAGGATGTTCTTACATACTTTCCCAGATTGAGGCCTTTGACAGAGTGTAAAGAGCTGCAGTGTGCAAGGGCTGGCTGGATTCCTGCCATGCACGTGACCGCTGGGCCACCGCCAGGGAGGAAGAGGAGGAGGAGGGAGCACGCGGCCGGCTCCGTCCCCAGCTCCCTGTGACAAAGACTGGCTTCGAACGACCCGGACAGCAGGGACAGGCGTTTGAGTTGGCAGCTTTTCCCCCCATCTATTTTGAGCTTGGATGGTTGGAAGAAAAACATCTCTAAGGACAAGGTGGGGAAGAACTCCTCAGCTTTCGTTTCTCCAGCTGGTAAACCTGCACATCATCTCCCAGGGGCCAAATCAGGAGAAATGGAGAGCTAAGCACCTTTTGGGTTTCTTTTCAGCCCTTGTGCAATTCACATATAGGTGGATTGCCCATACATGCCCTTTAGTATGCCCAGTCTAAGACAGCAGGATGTGGCTGCAAAGCAGATGGATGGCACAGAGGGGTAAATCATACATGCGCTCCCTGGGACACCAAGGGAAAACAGATGCCCAAAACCAAAGAGTTTATTCCCTGAGATAGCCTCTCCCAAGCTGGGAAGTGGATATCTATCACAAATTACATGGCCTTGAAACACACAGCACCAACTTGTCCCATGAGGAATTCAGAGCTGGCTGGCAAAAAGCAGCCTCTGCTCCTCAGCATGGTCTGAGCAACATCAAGCACCCCATGATGGACAGACAGCCTGGTCCAATGCATCCATATATAGATTATAACTCAACTTATAATATATTTGCTGTATGGGTGCATTCATACCCCTACCAGGCTTCATCTCTCCACTGCATGGAGCCAGCAAGGCAGGTTGGCAAGGGTCAACCTCTCATCACCAGGACAAGTTTGAGATAAGAGGCAAGAAGCACATGTTGAGGTGACCATCACAGCCTCAAAGCACCAACCGATATATGAGAAGATGCCGCAGGGCTCCTAGGACCTGGCAAGGGCTCACCCATAGAGCTGATCAACGCGGTTGAGCTCTGCCCATGGTGTTGCCACATAGGCCATTGCTTCCCTGTGGAAGAACATCACTTTTCACCATTCACTGCATGCGACCAAGCCACATGTGACCTTGTAGAGCTGTAAAATATTAAAACCAGATCATGAAACAGCAGGACAGAAACTACCAGCAGTTCATTTCCCACCATCACCCAGATTTGCAGTGCCATAAAGCTGATTACTCCTTGATTCTCTGCTCAAAGCTTAGTTTTTGACACGGATATAGTGGACAACCTCTGGGTGAGAAAAGATTAATTTTCCCTTCTGCATTGGATCGCACCTGGGTTAACTCTAGCACAAAGTGGGGATTGTGCAGTTGTGTGGGGAACACACAGAGGCTATTGGCAGCCACTTTAACTGGACGGCTCTTTCCTCCATTTTTTCTTAAAAAGCTCAAAAGCAAAACAGCTGAAGCTCAGAAACGCACCAATTCACCAGGCCCCACGTCTGTTTATAGATAAAATGCTACAAAAACACCTGGCATTAGCTCTAAGACTTGACACCTCTATTTTTTTGCTCTGCTAAATGCCCTAAGAACAATCCTGTGACCTTAAATGCCACGAGTGCTCTCCCCAGTGCCGCAGGTGACCTCTTGCTTATCCGAGTAGTCATCTAATCTCTGGGAGTGGGATGCAGGATTTGCCAATGGACCTTTGAGCTCAATCATGTCCCAGGGCTGCAGGTGCCAAGGCGTTAAAGATGGATACAAATCAGAGCATAATAACAAGCACAAAAGGGAGAAAAAAAACAAAACAGGCAGTTTTTGACTTAGGTGTCCATATTAGACTCTTTCTTGTAGTCTTCTTTATATCTGTCACAGAATGGACCTATGCATAATTTTATTATTAAAAGATGTGTCTGTCTCTTCCTTGGCAATGAATTCTAGGGCTTAATCGTACGCTGTCTTAACAGGCTTAGTATTTTTAAGTGTAATAATCTTGTTAGAGGCTGCTTGTGCTTTCAGAGCCGGTTGCATAACGTGACCTGAGCATCTTATTGTCTTTTCAGTATCTTTATTGTATTGATTGAATTTAGGTGAAAATGCAGAATGTGGTGGAAATAAAATGATTTCTCTGGATACTCTGAATGAGCCACTCTTTTTAAAAGTTGCACTGACTTCATAGAAACCCAAGGAATCCTATTGAAATGATAGGGATCAGTAATATATGTGCATGCAGGTTTCAGATTAGCTCTTCCACATGCAACTCATAGTCTCTATTTGTACTTAACACATCCATAGAAACCTCCTGTTTTTAATATTAACACTCCAGATACCTTTTTTTTTAAAATGAACCATGCTTACACACAAGAAAAAATAGGGGAAAGAAGAGAGTCATTTTGTTTATCCAGGTCAACACCAAATTGAGCTGGTAAACATCACTCTTAAAACATAACTATCTTTCTGAGCTTTTCACATCACTTTGTCCTGCAGTTTTAAATGCATAATTTCACTTACATGTCATTAAAGCAAACATTTTAAAACATTAGCTATCGCCTTGAATGTGAGATTTAGTTTGTGGGAACATATTACTTGCTTGTGCTTATTTCTTATGTTGTTTATATGGAAAATTATTACAATTGCTCACATGACTGAAGAATAGAGCATGTGTTTAAAATGTAACTTCAGGTGACAAGGCATGGCTGAGAAATATCTTGTTAAAAATAATGTAAGAGTTTTCAACGAACAAGAACTCCCATGTTACAAATGTCAATAGTAGAACATCAATTTCTGCTCTTGGTTTTTGAGTATGTTTTGCATAATATCCTTTCTATCCTAGAGCACATAACTGAACCATCATATGTAAGCAAATCCAGCCACCGTACACTTCTCTTAATGCTTGTTCACATTGAGTGAAGATGACCCAATCCTCACAAATCATTCTAGAAGCTGCAGAGTTCCATTTCTTCCAGAAATTTCTTTCAATATTGAAATGTATTAAAAATATGTGTGCCAGACCTGGGTTGTTGATAGGCCAAAATGTCCTAGGCCCCCAGTCTCAATTCTCTTTGACAGCCTTGATTTTACCCTCATGTTATGCATATGCAGGGACAGCTTTTCTCCAGAATCCCACAGTGCATTGACATTCCTCTACATATTTTGAGTCCTTCCATCTCTAAAATTTTCCAAGAATAATGGAATAATGGGGCTACGCAGCAATCACAAATATAAAACCTGCATATAGATGAAGAATTGTTTTGTTAAAGTGTACATGGAAACATTCTGCAGAACATCTTTAAAAACAACCCAACAGAGTAACTAATTTATCACCACATACGTTGTATTCACAAGCATACAGTTAGGATAAAGTGCAGTTGTTGTCATGATGTTATTTTTTCAAATACATACGAGCACATTTAAATGATTATGACTGAAAGACGATAAAATATAGGAACTGCACATCGCCCATCTGTATTTTCCCAAATTGTGGCTCATTTAAATATGACTTTTTTTCCTCTCTTTTGAATATTTATCCTACAGAGTATAACAAAATACTCCTAAAAATAAGTATTTCAACCTGAATTCTTGAAACACCTTCTATGAGAAAACCTAGGAACCCATAAATATCTCAGGGTTGGTCTAGTGAAATTTGAGGGACTTTAAGAAGATCAAGATATGCCAAAATCACACAGAAATGTTTAACTGAACATGTAGATTTGTTCTCTTCCACGATCAATCTTCCCAGGAAAATATATAGCTGATCTTTGCTAGATGAAACTCGGAGGCTTTTTTACTGGCCAAAGGCCAAACACACTGTGATTAAAAATGTTAAAATATACTTTGGGATTATGATGGGGTGACTGTTTTGCCATTACAATGAACTGCCATTGTAATATTGTTAGTTATTAAAGGTTTGAGGCTCAGGGGTTTCACAGACACCCAACACGTAGCCCGAGCTGTGTGCACAGCCAGGAAGATCTCGGGCAGAATCTGGTAAATTCAGCATAATCCTCTGCAGCGTTTTTGGAATTAATATACATTTTAACCTGAAAACCCCCAACTTTGGACATCAACTTCCCAAGAAATTCAGTGCACTGTAGAAGGGCGTCTTGAGAAAGGTGCTAAAATTAGGCCTTTCGTTACCACAGTAAAGTACCCAAATATGCAGGGAGATATTTTAGGGTTGGCAGAACTTGAATTTCACTTTACTTCTACTCCGTTTCCCATATTCATGTCCAGCCACTGAGCGTCACAGATGCATACAATCAAAAGATTTACACCTTTTCTCTACACTGAGCTCCATACTGCTCCTGTTCAACTTTGAACCTTATTTGCTTGCAACTTTCCAGGGTTTCAGTTTAGTCAAACAGGTCTTTTTGTAATTCTGAAAGTGCAGGTATCACCAGCTTGTTGCTTTTGGATCCATGGTGAGACCTCAGAGCCCAGGTTGCATCCTGAAGACCAAGACAAGCAGTACTGTGCTCTGCTCTCACAGGCCTCCTCAGTGCTGGCATTTAAAGCTTTACTAACACTCAGTGAGCATCTGGGGTTTCCCATGCAGTAGTATTCTATTATCCGAGCAGGATTAGTAGCCAGTGAGTGATTTCTGAAGGATGGCAGAAGAGCCATGTGTGGCTGGACCAGGCTTTGAAACACCCAATGCCAGCAAGGGAATTTCAAGCGTGTGCGCTCGCTGCAAAGCCATCTCTGTGATCTCAAAAACAAACGTCACGCAAGTTTTCTAAAGATTCACACTTTTCCAAGGATCAGCAGTGCACTCTGAAGGACAGGCCTCGGCCATAGTCCTCGCATCTAAACCAAGTCTTTGCAGCACTGGGGAATAAGCAGCAGTAATGAGCCAAACGCGCTAAGCCACATCATGAAAGCACACGTGGTTGTTTTGGAAATGCTATCGTCTTTGGCACATAAAAGCAAAAGCCACTGAAATCAAGCTGATTCCAGATGAGCAGGGAATTGGCTCTTGCAACTCCTTGAGCTAACAGGATACTCATCAAGGCTGAAGATAGGAGGCACAACCGTCTTCAGAGTCAGTTTACAGGTGCAAATCAGAGCTACAAATGCTTGCTAAAACATCCTTAGAGATGGAGGCCCCCAATACCACTACCCACCTCACTGCTGGAAGATGCTATTTACTCACCTAATTATTTTTCCTTCTGCAGTATACAGACACTTACCCTGTACGAGCCGAATTGTGATCCCTAATGCCAACGTCTTGCAGACTCAAGAGTGGAGGGAGCTGCCAACCTGCTCTTAAAAGTGTGTGCTCTGGGCAGGACTGTACTGAAAGGTGCACAGAGCGAGGAAATCTCCAGGATTAATCTCAAAACAACACTCCCCAAGCTACAAAATTTAACCCCAGAAACCATTGCAGCAAAACTTTCAGCGCTGACTTACTCAGCCTTTCCTACCAAATTAAAGGCAGTCCAGTAAAAACACAGCCTTATCCTGGTAAGAAATCATCCACACATTTTAATGTGCCACCTGCATACACTGCCCAAATCTACAAGGCCCTAAATATAAACAGACAGCCCTTTCCTGGCTGTTAAAAAGAACACTACCTCAGCTTGTTCTCGGAGCAAGCCAAAATTATAGCTGCTTGGAGATCAGAAACATTTTAGGGCGGGATGCTTTTTTTTTTTAATTTTTCCTCCTCTCTCTTCTTTTTACAGTGTTTGTAGTTTTATGAATAAGGCATTCATTGTGCCCAAACCCCAAAGATATCCACCTTGGAGGGAGAGCTAAAATTAGTAGTAAGGACGTTCTTGAAGCTGTCAGAAGACAAGACGGCTCGCGTGGGATGTTGCAGATTTGGTAGGCAAAACAAGCTCGCTGAAAAGGCTGGGTCATTTGCTGCACCCCTTGTTAGAGAGCTGCTGGTTTTGCATAAACACCACATACACAGTTGTTTACCTGTCTGAAGAATGACTTCTCCCTGCAAAGTTTGGCTCTGTCGAGTTGTGCCAGTACATACGTGCCTGACCACACAGCTGCTGAGAGCTAAGAAAGGCTTGAGGTGCAACTGGGTGAACAACAAAGGTCTTGCATTTGCATTCCAGAAGTCCCCAGAATCACTTTACAGACCAAGTGTGGAGCTCACGTGCCTTTCTATGAAATAGCATGGATGGACGGATAGAGCAGGGCATCTTTAACAGCACAGGATTGGGGGAAAGCCAAGACAAAGCTCTTCTTCACTTCCACATGCCATTAAAGACCACAAGACATGAGGTGCTCTTCTTACAACCTACTGCAGGAGAGCAGCATGGGCTCATCACCTTCCATGTACAAATCTAGAGCAGCTAGATGAGGAATGATTGGGATCCTTGGAGCCAGGAGGAACAGGATGGCGCCTGGAGAGAGCAAGATCCATGTCCCATCATGAGATGGGCAACACAAGGAGCGGAAAGGCCCCAGGACCAGCAGGACAGAGCTGAAACCACGAGAGCAGAAGCACGGGCAGGCTGCTGTCGCACACACCCCTCCTCTCTCCTCCCAACCCTTGCTTATATTTCATCTACTCTACTCTGATTCCAAGGTTTAGTAAAATTTAATCCCCGCATGTCTTGAATTAATTAATTAGAACTCATTCCAAGCTACTGTGCCAATTCCCGCAATCACACTGTTACTCACAGCAGAGTTCAGAGACTCACTCCATCCATCCCCCAAGCTGGAACAGGTACAGACAGGGTTTTGCAAGGCGAGTCACTACATGGAAAAATGGTTGATTTTAAAGTGTGCCATTTTTTTCCCTCCTTAATTTCCCTGGTCCACTTGCACTAGAAAAACTTCTGCAGATACAAGCGGTTGACCACGGTGTGTATGGTGGGGTCAACCTCACTGTGAAGTCTGCTTCGTTCTATTAAGCCTCAGGACCGCAGCCCTCAGGAACGGAGCAGAGGTCCTACACCCATACGTCCTATACCCAATTAGTATTTCTGCTTCAAAACTAGCAAGCCTGGACCAATGGGTTATCTGGTGGCATCCAACCAAGGCTGCAGCTACAGCTTTTTTGCTTCCCTCTCCATGCTTCTGAGGTTGCCTTCCTCATTTAATCCTCAATAAAATTTCTTTTTATTCCAGGATTAAAAAAAAAAAAACTTTTTTTTTTTCATCAGCAACAAGCTGTGGAAATCTACAGGAAATGGGGATTTCTGGATCAGATAACAAGATTATTCCATTTTCATCGTCTCTGACACATCATCTCCAACAAGAGCGACATCCCACTGGACACTCAGACAGTGGTACAACCACCCAGGTGCAGCAGCCGACAAGAGGCCTCCCAAAGCTCTCTTTGCTCATCATCTTTGGTGTCACAGCTAAGAGAAAAGGAACCTAAGATGCTCGGTGGCCACAGTGACCAGCATGGTAAAACACGAACAGACACAGACAGACAGCACTTGTACAACACGGGAGATGTTTTCCACTCCATCGCTGTCTGCTTTACACCATTTTGTTGAGCGTAATTAATTCTGATGTCAGAAGAGTCTCATCAGTTTTGTCTGCTGCCAGTGTGCTGGATGGGGACTCTGATGAAGTGCAGTTGTTTACAAACATGTTAAAGCATATTTAAAACCTATTGTTTCGCTCTCCAGCTGCCAAGGACTTTTTACTCAGCTCCTGGAATGGAACCAAATGTAAAAATGACAGATTGCCAAAAAGATGGAGATGGAGGGGTGGATGGAGGGAAGGAGGGATGCGCAGATGAGAAGTGGCTAGACAGAAGAACAAGTGCGTACATTTTCCTGGCATGGCTGGGAATGGAGAACACAACATGGACCACCACAGCCACTGCAGCCAATTACAGAAATTAAAGGTCTGTGAGATAACAAGTGGTGGCACAAGGGCTATTTGCTGGTGCAGCCCGTGTCGAGCTTTCCCTGGAGCAGGGGCACCTGCTGCTCCCACATGCAAAATCCATCCCCTTTGATTAGCACTGGTTGATGAAGGTCTGTCCACACCTCCGCAACCACCACACTCTTGCTCTGACCACATCGCTTCCAGGCCAACAGCTTCTCTCCAAGAAGGGCTGCTGGGAACCTCTCCCACGGACACCAGCAAATTACAAAGGGTTGCGCATCCCTATGGATAATGCCAGATGCTCTAAGGCAATGAGCACTCAAAAGCATCTTTTTTTTTATGCAAGGACGGTGCTGAAATGCCAGATGCTCTAAGGCAATGAGCATCTTGGTATCAGAAAAAGTGACTTGCAGTCATTAAAGTCCTCCCAACACAATTCCCAGGCTCAGAGTTATGCCATCACAACCATGCTGGTGGCCGGCCACTGCTGGAGGGTTCTGCATGAGCTCTCTGGCTGCTATTTTACTTCCACCATCTACCCCCAAAATTAGGGAAGCAGCATCCCTAAGAAGAGCAGAAATGAGGGTCTATCCGGACTCCCAGCCTTCACAGGAGCTTAGACACTCAACCTAGGGGTGACTGCAGTGAAGAATGACCTCTCTTTTGAGCACAGGGCATCTCCAGTTGTCACCGTTAACACTGGTGCCCAACAGCCAAGCGGTGTGAGCACATGAGGAGTGGAACCTTGGAGGAAAGAGCTGGCAACAACCTCTGTTTCCAAGTGTTTTATATACTGGATAAGCAAGAAAAAAAATATATCATGGGAACAGGAGAGGCCACCATCCATCCTAACAGGACAATTTTCATCTACCACGATTGGAAAATTGTACCGAGCACCTGTAGGGAAGCACCATCTGGCTAGATAGTGACAAACAAAAATAACAGCAAACTGTAACCAATAAAATAAAACATCATAGTAAAAAAGACTGGGAGCCAGGTCCAATCACCACCATTCAACACCTTTTCCAATGACAGGTCACCCTACCCTGCGGCGTCAGCCAAGCGACAGCTCCCACCCAAAGGCCCTGCAATCCCCACGCGTCTTCCAGGTCATCAGAGCAGGCACCAAAGCCTCCTACCTTGGAGACGTGGCTACTGCTTCATCTCTCTGGAGCTTCAGGGAGACTCAGGTGTTCATATGGTGGCCAAGGAAAGGCAGCCTGGAGACAAGAACATGACAACTACTGTAATGAGGCTGCCTCAGAAAATAATATAAATAAATTATATCACCAGCACATCCATTCCAGATGTTTTAGCAACATATATATATAGCCTTCTATTATATGTCCCCATACCACCTACTGATGTTCCCATCAAGAAATTAGGATGTTTCCTACTTGCCCTTCTACTCCTTTTTGTTCCAATTCCTCTTTTCACCCCATGTTTTTTCTGCAGGCTTTTTCTCTATGCTGTTCCCTAGACCCTCCCTGAACACACAAACATTTTGGATGTGTGAGATGGATTTCAGATCCCTCACCAAATTCAACCAAGCAAGTTCCCCAGCTCCACACTTGTTAACTGTCGCTCATCATCTTCTGCTATAGTTGGGTTGACGTTGGCACAGTTGGCTTCATAAAGCTTTGACTTGAAATCATTTTTAAAGAAAGAGCACTGTTGCAAAGACCTGAGTTTGCATTTAAATGTGTGACAATTCATTTCCATTGGAAAAAAAAAGAGAAAGAGGAGGAGACTGGTTGGTGGTCGGCTTTCTGACTCAACCTAATGCAGAAGGTCTAGAAGGCAGATGAGATGCTGTCCTGAATGCTCCAGGGATGGGAACCAAATGGAAACAGTCCCCTGCGTAGACACATAATGCACCCAATTTCACCATGTCCCAGTCAGCAGAAGCGCCCAGAATTGCTCCTGGCATACTCATGAACTAATGAATTACTTCCAAGCAAGCAAATGCTTGGGAATATTAGAGCTACGTCTTTATAAAAACTAAAAATTGCAAAAAATGGAAAAAAAGACACAAAATTAGGCATAACACACATGGTCCCAGCATGGGGACGTGGCTATTGGGGAGCACTAGTGAAGGAAGCCACAGCACGGGTTCATGCACTGCTGCACATGCTTGGGTGCCCAAAAGAGGCTCCAACATCTCCGGGATGACCCAGAGCATCTGGACAGCACACGGGTGCGTGTGCGATACAAGGCATCGGCATGCTTAAATTAATATATAAATAACAGCCATGGCCCAGCTTTGCCCTTGCATGATGCTTTTAGCTGGAGATTTCCAAGCACTTTACAGTCACCCATTAATTCTCATAATCACAGATCAGCAAACGAGTAATTATCCCTGTTTTGTCAATGTGAAAACTGAGGCACAAAGCACTGCAGTTTCTCATCCAGGGCCAGACACAACTGGGTTGGGGTCAGCACAAACCCCACGTGGTTCCTGTGCTCTGCCCACAGTACCAGGTCTTCTTCTTTCCAGGTCTCCACAGCATCTACAGTCATTCTTATCATCTGTTTAAATTCATTTTTCTCATTGCGCTGGAGGAAATAACTACAGACAGCTCTTATGCTGAGGATTTAATGAAGCTGTTGGGGTATCCGGCAATACCTCCTAATGTTTTCCCTGTGATCCATTCCACCAAAAACTAGTTTGAAATCTTTAATTTTATCAGTGGCTTCTCCTGTAAAAGTTGCACACATGAAGCTAAAGTGCTATTACGAAGTTTCAGAGAACTCCATGCAAAGCTATGGCAAAAGCACACGCACCCGGAATGCAACGGCATCATGGGGCTGGACATGAACCCACAGCGAACTTGAGATTGTGTGAACAAAAAGCTACAGCACT
Organism: Tinamus guttatus; assembly: GCF_000705375.1. Next base: position 48,216 of record NW_010585046.1, on the reverse strand, counting down.
GGTTGAGAAAAGAAAATGCTACTCAAAACAATGCTGAAGAAAGAGGGGAAAAAAAAGCATATCTATATTAATCTTGCAACTGTCTTACATGAAAAGCCTGTTCAAATTTAGCAAGGGCGAAAGACTAAAAATGCTACAAAGTCATTTTTATAACCCATATTGCTCTTGAATATATATATTTGTTTATCATTACAAACCAGCACTATGGAGACAACTGCATTAAATTCTACGCCATGTGTTCGAAACAAACATTATAGTTTCTTCTGTGTGGGGACTTTGATGGTCCTTTCACTACCACAAATTTACCTAATGTTTGGTAGAGACTTACAAATCCCCAAACCAGATCTCTGTAGTGTTTGACGCCTGCCAACACCCTGTTCTTATAGAACCAGTGGCCTTCATAAAATCCCAGAAAATGTGCGCTCATTCCATGTCCCTCATTCCACGTACACTAGTAAATGCGAAGCCGCGGTGCAGGCACCGCTGCCATGCGATGCTCAGCCAGCCTCTTAATGCAGCATCTCCTGAAGACACAGAATCATAGAATCATAGAATGCTTAAGGTTGGCAGGGACCTCTAGAGATCACCTAGTCCAACCCCCTGCACACGCAGGGTCACCTAGAGCACGTGGCACAGGGCTGCGTCCAAGCGGGTTTGAAGATCTCCAGAGAAGGAGACTCCACAACCTCTCTGGGCAGCCTGTTCCAGTGCTCTGGCACCCTCACTGCCGAGAAATTTTTCCTTAAGTTCCTGTGGAACTTTTGGTGCTTCAGTTTGTGGCCATCACCTCTAGTTCTGTCGGTGGCCACCACTGAAAAGAGACCAGCACCATCCTCTCCCTTGAGGTACTTATAGACACTACATCCAACATTGCAGTACTTCTGCACAGCCCTTTCCATGCCAGGGAAGGGGGTTTGGGTGCGTGGGCCCGCTCTCCCCTTCTTGTCTCTCTTGGTTGGTGTCACGCCAAAGGAGAGAGGGAGCTACGTAGTAGAGCTGGCAATCTATGGAGCTGGGAAGGATCTAGAGCTCCCAGTGGGAAGCCAGGGTGAGGATGGGGGTCTGCTGAGAAAGGAGGGCTCCTCCTGCAGCACATGTTCACCTGGGAGGTGCAAACCTGCGGGGATGGGGCCTGCCAGTCGGTGGGGTTAGCTGGATGAAGGTGCTGGAGAGCAGCCAAGCAGCAGCAAGGGCGATGCTCAAAGTCCTCTGCAACTTTCCCTCGTCCCCAAGGCTTTCTGATATCACTGTACGCAGCGACGCAGTGACGCTGCCTTCACATCGGCATCACGAAACCTGCAGAATTTAATCCTTCACTCATGGGGCTCAGCAGCCTGGGCAGCGCAGCACCAGCTAGGTCTGTACATAGCAGCAGGACTGTGTAGAGCGGGCAGAGGACCAGGCTAACATCGCTGTAATTAGTGCCAGGCTCCTAACGAAGCAGTTCAGCTCCAGCTCCGTGACGCTGTTCTGCACCACGTGCGACCGTTCTGCAGCCTGTGTGACCAAGATAACGATCCCGACCCCCTCGACAACAGGCGATTCGAGATCTCAGAGCTGCACTTGGTGCTGCCCATGATTATTCTTTGCCACTTCCTTCTCCTTCTGGATTTGCTTTTCCCTTGCCCTGTTTTGGAGCTGCTGGCTTGCACATCAGCACGGCTTTGTCCAGGGGGGCAGATCCCTGGCTCAGTGTTAAAAAAAGAAAAAAAAAAAAAGAAAAAAAAAGGTTTTTACCTAGGTTTATACCTAGTTTTGGCCATGTGCCACTTCACAAGTGGGCTAAGCCCCACAGCTACAGGGAGCCCTCTGCATGAGACCTATGTAGAGAGTACAATTTTAAAAGATGGCTAAAAATAATCTCAAGGTAGGCAAAGGCACTGTCGCTACCCTTAGGTTGTTCTTTTATTTGTGTGTGTTTTTCACTTATCAGGTGTCGCCGTTTTGTTTTCTGTCTCATGCCCCCTCTTTCTCCCAGGTGTCTCCCATGTCTAGAGTTGCTGCCCCTCGTCCTCTCTCCTCTGCTCCATCCTCACCCAGTGCAAGGCTCCTGGTGCACACAGGGGCACCGATGCTTGTGCCCATCCAGGGACAGACAAGCACCCAACCCGGGAAGCTGTCCCTGGGAGAGAGCTCACAACAATCCTGCCTGCAACCGGGCCCCATCTGAGGATATCCCAGTCCCCCTGCACCATCCTGCTGGTATCCGATGCATTTAATTATGTGTTAGCAAGCGTGCGTGCAGGCCTTTGCAAGCACCGTTTGGGGAATGCATGGAAAAATCTGGCTCGGGTACAGTGTTGGTCTATTTTACCTTCTTTACTGCTTGAAAAACATTTGGCCGTTGCTGAAGAGAGCCAGGCTAGACGCATACATTACAGCGGGCTCCAGAAATAGCACGCGCCGGCTTGCACAATTTTGCACTAAAAAGCCTCCTTTTAGCTCAGCAGCCTGCCCCTTGCTGGGGAGCAGCTCTGCAGAAGGCAGAAACCAGGGCTCCAGAGCAGGAATCATTTCAGGAAGATATCAGGACTTCGAATGCAGGTGAACAAAGCAGGTTGGATTTCCTCTCCCTAGCTGCCAGCTTCTGCGTATCTTATACAAAGCATCTAATGAGCTAATTTGTACACTGGAGAATAGATTGCATTCCACCATAAAGCTGAGCTCAGAAAACTAAGGTATACACATTTAATGCCAGACCTGGCAAACTAAGCTTGCTTTCTGTCAACCAGGACAAACTTGCCATGATCGTGTCCGTGTTTCACAGCCTGTCTCGGAGGTAACTCAGTCTGCAAAGCCAGCTCAGTTTAAGGGCAGCCCAAGCCTTATCCTTGGAATCCACCACTTTGGGCAAAACACAATGGGTTCCTGGTGATACGAGCCATGCACCATCCACATAGGAAAAAATGAGAATTTTGGTTGTATTCAAATTGGTATTCTCTGGATAAAAAGCTTTATCTTTTCTTAGTTAGGTGCTGAGGTCTCCAGTCAGCCCTGAGAAGTAAATGGGACATGTTTGAAAACGGAAAGGACTTTTGGGGGAAGGCACATTTACACCAAGTTTTGATCTTCCTGAACCTCCTCCCCAAAAATAGCAAAAAGACCCCTCACAGCTCTTCAGATACCATTCAGCAACCTGTGTAATTAAATACCCCATCTCAAACGCCAACAGGAGACCACCACCACCTGCAAAAAATGCTAGCAAAACAACTACTTCCATCCTAACCCATTCCCCCAGATGCTGTTTTGCAATGTAAACCCACTAGAAGCACCAAAATCTTTCAAGAGCCCTCACACAAATTTAAAAGCATATTCTACCAGAGGAGGTATAAGCAAAATCCAAAGAAATACCAACTGTGCTAACAGGTGGTATCAACATTTCTGCTTTCTTCCTACAGGAGTCAAGTCAGGAATTAAGGCTGCTTATGCAATTTTAACCCAGCCTCTTGATTTGACCAGGATGCAGCACCATGTAGACACAACCAGCTTAGCCCATGTTCTCAGCCTGCACAGCTCAATACTGCCCATACATCCATTTATCTGGGGTTACCAGACCCCCGTTGCATCAACTAGTGTCTTTTGGACTAACACTTCCAGAAAACCTAAGCAAATGGTCAAAGCGTTTTTTTTTTTTTTTTTCCTCCTTACCTCAACACAATTTCTGGGTGGCAAAAAAAGCCTACAGAAGCCTCGACTTTGATGCTCTCACAAGGATAATCATGGAATAACCAAGCATTGTCTTCCCTTATATAATGGGCTTGGACTTGGAATATGAAGATCCAACACAAGCTTTGTTGTGTGAATCTATGCATGGGGCATGGTGTCCCTTTTAGGAGTGACAGAACATAGATTTTGCTAGCAAGCATCAAAGTTATCAGTGAAACAGCACTAAATGACTGATTTCTGAATGCTGAAGATCCCATGCAGCTCCAAGGACCCAACATGGACTAGTGGATGGCTGCGCAGAGGCTTGAGATGGGAGCAAGATGATACTAAAAGGTGTTGTATCAGGTCTTGGGTTCTGTTCTCAGCCCCAGTGATGGTCTACGACCTCCAAGTTGTCTTATTTGTAGCAAAATGGAGAGGAGTGACCCCATCATCTGCCCAGCAGAATGTGCCCCAGCAGCAGGTTGGGCCATGAGCTGTGCCAGAAGACCAAGCACTACCTGTGAGGGGAAGCCAGAGGAGCCTCCCCTTGTCAGGGCTTGTTTCACAGGCTTCCAAGTCCGTTCCAGATGAAGACCAGCACACAGGGACTACCCAGCACGTGCGTCCCCTGCACAACAGATGCTGCCTGGAAGAGGTAATGCTCATTTCCACTGTTGCTGTCAAGAAGACCCTTTACTTGGAAGACAGCAACACCATCGTCATTCCAACAAAGGGCAGAAGTCCTAGGTGGTTGCTGTTGACCTGCTACAACAGACTAAGGTCTCTGAGTAGCTACCGTTGGTTCATCAACCAAGGTCTTGAAGCTGTCGGCTTGTAGGTACCTCAACCAAGGCCTTGAAGCTGTAGGCAAGGGCTTCACTGCAAAGATGGGGCTGTTAGTGGTTCCCATCTTCCTGCTTTTCCCAGCAACATATTGCTTTTCTGCAGGCTATAGAGCTCCATCTTTAAGTGCCCGTTTCTCCAGGACACCTTGGATCGCTGTGGGCTAGAGGCTGCAGGTCAAAATCTTCACCTGGGATTAATAATTTACTCCATTTTGGTGATACCAGTGGCTTTGCTGATGGTGTTATTTAATCCTGAGGTTCTGGAGGCCGAGATGGGGACAACAAAAACCATTTTTATTTCAGCTAGAAATGTCTGCATCATTTCAAACACCAAAATGACAGACAGAGCCCTACATGCTTCTCTTTTCTTAGCATGGAATTAAAGAGTCTTCTCACACAGACATTTTGCTTTGCATATTTCATATAGGGAAAAAAAAAAGGGGGAAAGGAAAAGGCTGAAAGCAGCTGTTTGCCACCTGGATTGCAGCAAAACTTAGGTGCTTTGCCACCTGGATAAGAGAGTACAACATTTTTTAAAAGCACTAGGTAGTTGTTATAGCAACACATGCATATATATATATATGTGTGTGTGTGTGTGTCTCGACTAGATCCAAACCCAGATTGTCACGGGCAACAGGAGTCAGCTTTGAAGTCGAACGAATGTTGCTGTCTTGCCTGGTGTCATCCAAGTGCAGCCAGCTCCGATGGGGATGGGAAACATCCTGCTATCTCCCTGCTGGTGCCAGTTGCTGGCTGAGAGCTTGGCATAGTCTCACAGCTGATTCAGCTCCTTGAGAAGAGGGTAATTTTCTTTATCCTGTTTGCTTCCTCCTCCCTTGCAGGCTGCCACAGCACCTTAACCCAGCTGGGTAAGACAAGCTCATGGCTCCCTCCCAAACAGATGGCTGCAGGGAAGGTCCAAAAATAATCTAACCCATTTGCCTATGAGTTTTGAGTCTGTTTTGCTGATTGGCAGACCCTCCAGAGACTATCAGAAGAAGCAGATGGTCAAGACATGAGATCAGAGCTGGAGACAGAGATGTCAATCAAGAGGTTGCAGTGCCAGGCACAGTGACTCAGTATGGTGGGAACAGCTACACGGTGCTAACCAGGCAAGAACGTGTGTCCCAGGAGGACAGGTAGGTGAGTTGTACTCACCTACACCTGAGTGTGTTAAGTACTGATGTACTTAACCCCTGCTGATCCCTCCAGCAAGCTCGCAAGCAGAAACAGGCAAACAAAAATAAAATAAAATAGTGAAAGAACAATCATATAGCCACTGTGAATAAAACAGCGGTGCAAGATCACAGGAAATCACAGCACTTACAATGCCTCTGGTGGTAAATTCTGTCATGAAATTTCTGTATAAAAGTTCCATAGATCTTTCTGGCTCTCAGGCTAACATGAGTCTACCCTAGTACGCAGAGCACCAGGATCAAGAAACAAGGGGGCAGCAATTTTATCTCCTTCATCCTTTTACGCAGGCTTTCAGCTCAGTCTCTCAGGATGATGTAGTTCTGCACCATTCCCTGCATGGGAAGCCCAGGCCAGTCCAGAACTGCTTTGGGGATGAGGGATGCATACTGGAAAATGGAGCCTATTACAGGGTATTCGGGAATCAGTGACACAGTGATAGGAGTCAGGAAGCACTTAGCCTTTCAGAAAGGTAAAAGAACACAAATCTACGTGTTTGGGTAAGTCAAAAAAATAAAAATCAAATAAAATATAAAGGATACCTAACCTGTGGCACCAAAATATAGCAAATGTAACCCACTCAGACCCATCCATGCTCCTCACCTCCACTTTTCAAGTTTCTATCCCCATTTTCTAATGGCATCAGGGACACGTCTTGGGTCTGTTACCATCCATGAACTTTGTTGCCATGCCATAAGGTCAGAGACTTTCCTACGAGTGACAGCTGTAATCCATTAAAGTCAATAGAGCAAAGTATTTTAAATCCCTTTTGTGCCTTCCTCGCTGCATTTGTTGTCGATGGTGAGTGTTGTGCTAATGAACTTGGAAACAGAAAAGCTCATTATGTCAAGCAATAGAGTAAAAAAATCCTCTGCACCACCTATATCCTCTTACCATAATTGTAATAAAAACACTATTTCAGTGTTATTTAAAAGGTAGAAGGGCTTTGCGTGGGTTGCTTTGCAAAGAGAACAGGTTTATAAGGTCTACAAGGAAAGCGTGAGCATCGTGCTGGGCACCTGGGCTTTGATCCCCGCATCCGGAGTGACTATGGAAGGGGCTGAAAAGCTGCCCAAGAAGCCGCTGGTGACGGTTCCCGGTGTCGGGGCAGTCCCCAGAGCGGCTCCAGATGTTGCTGTGCCGGAGAGCAGCTCCTTCCCGCACGGAGATGGGGAGCTGGTGGCGAGGAGGGATTAGCAGAGGGGAAAACGAGGGCCTTGTGCTCCACGCTGCTGTCAACACCCGCTCACAGGGGGTAATTTGTGGCCCGCAGCTGGGGCCGACGGGCTCGCTCGCTTTCCCTCCGCTGATCTCATGGTCAAGAGGCAGGAAACGATGCCAGGTCAGGGAGGGCGGCAGCAGCGGCCTCGCTTAAAGTTAGATTTACAGCATGGGTTTGGCCTGGCTATTTCGGGAGGCACCGTGGGTGACGGGAGAAGCAAAACAACGTCGGCTTTTATTTCTGTCCCGACGCTTGCTGCTTTAAAGGCTTGTGCTCAGCCTCATAGAAAAACCAAGGGACAAGTGCAAAAATGCACTGGGCAGCCCCTGGAGGAGTTTGGCCCCTGCCTCCTATAAACAACCTCCCAACACATGCTTTTCATTAGGAGCCAGCTATTGCACGCAGGTGACCGGGTAATTTTAGCTACTTGCGGAGCACCAGAAGATGACGGCATCGCCAAGGGACCGTTCGGAGAGAGCTCTGCACAAGCACGTGGAAGCTGCCAGGTGCCACCCTTGCAATAGGACATTGCCGGTGTGTCACCATGCCCCCATAAACCACGATCTGGAGGGCTTGGAAGCCTCTTTGCAAACAAAACTATCATGAACATGGGCATTCCTTGCCCCCAGCGCTTTATTTTTGATTCCGCCATGCGATGTTGCTGCAAGAAATTGAATACTTGAGTATTAACTATGTGTTACAATCCTGCCGCACGCAGCAGCAAAGCGATTAATTAAAATTTACAAGAGTAATCCAAATGCCTAAACATGTTTCTTGGCGGCAGCTCCTGCAGCCAATGCCAATAACATCTTAAACTAGTGACAACCTCAAAGATAACCTTTGGGAGCCACAAAGAGTCTCTCTCAACTGCGCCATTTGGTAATGTGAGGAGAATGAGGAGACATGCAATTCTCCAGGAAAATGAAAGCACGTGAATACAGGAACGTCTGGGATGCTTGGCTCGCGTGGGGAATAGCCCTATCCCGAGTCACAAGTCCTGGCCAGAGGCCAGTTTTGTTAACTGTTATGTTGCGGTATTGCAAAATGCTGTTCAGGAGTGGAACAACCGCGTTCACGTCCCAGTGCGCGATCTCCACAAGATGCTGAAGCCTTCCAGCTCGTACCGAGCCATGCCAAATTCTTTGCAAAATTAGAGGCTAAATTACTCCTTGGGAATATTTATTCATGAAACCCTAGAGGACAGATTATTGATCACGCTTCTTCTCTTTCCTCTCAAATCCGTTTGCAGAATATAATCCAATAACTTGCTATGTTGGCCAATGTTTGAAAACCTAAAATGGAAATTTCCCAGGGGCAAAACTCAGGACTAAATTAGAGTCAAGGGGGCAGGGGGGAAACTAGAATTAAAACTGCTGATTTAAATAAAAAAAAGACTCAGGGAAAATTTCACAGTCAACTATGGCAGCTTTACAGAGGTGCAACCCACCAGCGTCTGGCTGTTTGCTGGAAACTGGTTGCATAAATCAAATAAATTAGAGGGGAGAGAGTCTTTAAAGGCTGATCTTGCTGGGTAATTCTCTTAACAACAGGTTCTTTTTGCAGTTTGTAAATAAATTTGAAACTCTTAGTGTGATGAATTAATCTACACCAGCTATTAGAGCAAGTCCTTATATTTAATTATCATTGCTAAATGATTTCAGTGTTTTCAGAGTACACTAGTTGCTTTCTGGTAACAATTTCACTACCAAGAAATAAACCTTGCAACTATGAATGGGAATCTTACTCATGGAAACACAGCTCATTTATAACTTTATTTTAGACACTCAAATTAGTAAGGATCAACCAAGACCTGCTGGAATAACTATTTTAGCAGCAATGTCAAAAAGCAAGCCAAAAATAAAATGCCTTACCCCAAGGAAAAGTAATTGTGTTGTCCAACCACTTCTCTAGAGCACGCCCAGTTCTCCAGCCTGGAACTGGAAATTTGTCACAGCAGAAATCCTGGATTTGGGTAGGAGACCTTTACAGCTCCCATGAAAATTCACTCCATTGCGCCAAGCTACACGCACCTGAAAATCGGCATCTGCTCTTACTTTGGGCTAAAATCTCCAGTCCTTCCTTTTCTCTGGCATTTTCCTGCACTGAATCTCTTACAGGTCCCCTACACAAACCACGAAGGCTTTTTAAGGAAGGCACAGCAGTACCTGAGCACACTTCCATGTGCTCCAGCCTCAGCTCTTCTGGTGACCTTGGGAAACCCTACCCTTTCCATTGGCATTGAGCAACGCTTCATACTGATCTTAAGAGGCACACAAACATCATTCAGAACTTGTACAAATAAGACAGAAGTTGCATAAGATCAGTTCTTGCACAGCTGAGAATCAGAGTCCGAGACTGATTTGAGCCAGCAGACCTCATCCCGTTGGAGACATCCCACTTATCACAACAAATGCATTTGGCTCTGCCGTCTCACACGGCTAGACCACCCCTGTACAAGGAGCTCGGGGCTTCACCATTGCTGTGCTGCCTAGGAAATAACTGTTTAAACTAATTTGCACACTCGAGATTCCCCCAAAAAACCCTCACAGATAGACTGGTGCATACGGAGGGTAAATGCTCCCTGGTGCAACCAGCTACGCAGGCCCTGGCAGTGCCAAAGCACCCTCTGCAAGCAGAAAGGGGCACGTTCCCGGTCCCATAGCCAAGGGAACACTGCTTCTGTTTGCCTTTTTTTCCCCTTTTTCTTTTTTTTTTTAATCATTGGAAGTGAGAGACAAGCTTCAATTAAAGACTGTTTATTTGCAAAGTTAAGAAATGCCAAAATGACAGCTGGCTCCCCAACCCCAACTCGTTGTGCAGATGCACTGCATTTTATTTACATGAAGAGGTACCTTTTTTTTTTTTTAATAGCATTTTTTAGGACCACTGCCTTGTTCGGGTCCTGGACAGCCAATAAGCAGGGCAGACAAAGCCAAGAAACATAAAGCTTCTACACAAATGCAGTGCACTAGCAGGCAAGACTGACATATTATCTAGAATATCTTAATGTTCTTTTAATGCTGTTTTTATGCAATTGCACTTAAATTGTCAGCTAATCTAATTCAAATGGGAATATTTCTCCTCCTAAGCAACAGCTCATTGTCCTTAAAAGCACCAAACACGGGTCTGCTCCAGTGTCATGCCCATGATTGACAGCAGGGCTGCTAAATGGTCCTCAGGCAAACACAGGCTTTTTCCCCGGGGTTTTTAACCCTTTAGCGGCTCCATGCAGACTGACTGTTGTATTAAAGACTGTTATCCCTGGTAATTTAGCAGAGTCGCTGCCTGGAGGACAGTTTTTGTCCTTATTCCCCATCTATCTCCAAGCAGTTCAGTTGTGCAAGGGCCGGTGCCGCCGTGTTGCTCAGTGCACCACATCAGCCGAACTACTTGGGTGTGAAAATACCCCAGATTTCTCTACCTATAGCTTTGAAGTCATCTATGATGATGCTACGCATCTGTATGCCTAAACTTAGTGTAGTTTTCCGTGCATTTTTGTAGGTAAAAACAGTTTCCTTCATTCTTCCATGCAGGAAGGAAATAGAATAATGAAAGCTAACAAAAAAAATAAAATAAGTATTATATCAGTCTTTAAAAAATGGAGGTTAAGTTGGTTGGAAGCACATTACCTAAACTCACTGGTGGGCAGAGGTTGCAGCAAGCAGAGGCCGTGGGGCCCAGGAGTTGGGCTCAGGTGTTTCTTGTTTTGCCTTGACCTTGTGATAAGAGTGGCTTAGACATTCCCCTGCAAAGCCTACCCTTTTTATTTGCTTCAGTTTTATCACCAAAGACCTAAACAAGAAACGCACGAGGAACGGAGCTCCAGGAACGACGTCCTGTGCCTGCTGGGATGGCCTCTGCATGGTGAGTCCTGCTCTTGCAGCCAAACCCAGAGGAGCCAAGGGGAACCCAGTGACCAGGTTTCTCCCACTCTTTACCCAGCATAAAGACTAGAAGCAAAGACTTGGAAGCCAAGTCCTCCAAACTTGAGGAGAGCCTAATTACACCAAGAATTCTACTTATTTCTTCCATTCAGATGCTTGTGGGTACCCAGGAGAAGAAAGCTTGATGAGGGCAAAGAACCACAGGAGCTCAAACAGACAGCTACATTCATCTCCAACCAGTTTAAGAAGCATCATTTATTCTATGCTCATATTCAGAGATGCCAAAGAGGTTAATAAATGCTCATTTATGAAAGCAACTTTCTGCCTGAGGATGCTGGTGCCTCTACTAAGACAGCTTCCATCCATGGGGCCCTATGCTGAATCTTATCTTCCAGTCCTCATTTACTGGCCTTTTAGCACCACTTTCTCAGCACCATCCCCCCGGAGTTTGCCACAATCCTGATTTTTTTTTTTCCCCACTTTGGTATTTAGAATAAGCTCCATCTCTCCACATCCTTCAAAAGCCTCAATTTCCTTCCTCTTACCCCTCAACTCCCACTAAAAAAAAAAAGCAAGAAAAAAGAAAAGAAAGAAACATCTCTCCTTTGTACTGAAACACCCCAAGGTTTTTCCAGGTGAGAATTAAAAATGGTCCCCTCCGTTCAGGGCAGCTACTGGATACGGCCTTTCCCACTCCTAAAAGCTCTTACAGGTAGGAGGGATATTGTTGGTATTTATCACTTTGTTATCATTACAAGGGCACCCATGTCAGGAGACCCATTTAAGCTCTATTATAACTCCTTTTGATTGACAGGCTGAGAGTAATGAGTGTCATTGCCTGAGGAAGGCCAGATGCAGAAGAAGCTCTAAATGGACCTGTCAGAAAGAGGCTAAAGAGACTAATACATCAACCAAAACAGTGCCCAATGCATAAAAATCTTTTAATATACCAGGGTTTCAACTTTAAATGTTTACCAAGGCCCAGGGTCTATAAGTAAAATGCATAAGTAAAATGCTTTTTCTTTATAAATAATTACAATGACCCTTCTAAGTATATGCCTGGCTTTCTTTTCATGCAAAACACGGAAAAAAGGAGGAGAAAAAAGTGGCAGGCTGCCACTGATCTGAATGCTTCAGTAGCTGACAAAAGACAAGAGAATTTGGGCTGATTCTCTTTTATTAAAAAAAAAAAAAAGTAGATTTGGAATGATGAATTCACAAGTTGTTATGGGAACTAGCAGCACAGATGATGCCCCAAAGGAACACTGAAAAATGTCTATAGGATCTGGAGGGATAATAATGTGATGCAGACGCCGGTAGCATGCCCAGATTTCACCAAAGCCGTGTGATAATTTGCAGCCTCGTACTCACGGCGCTGGTCCGTGTGCCAGGACCGACCCAGAGCCCATCACACCGAAACTGCCCGTCTGCAGCCTTCGACGTGCGGCTCCATCCCTCTCCCTCCATCCTTCCAGGCCGTCTGCAGAGGATCCCTCCTTGTTTGCTCATTTTCCCTGACAACACATCCATTTCGTTTCCTGCTGGCTCGCGTTCTCCGTGCCCGCGTGCTGCTGCATTCAAAGTCGTGCCAGGGGAAGGATGAGCAGGGAGATCAGACTGGAGGAGGATGAGGATCCCGGCAGCGGGGAAGGTCCGAGCGTCAGGTTTTATTTCCTTGGGAGGGAGCTGAGACCTTGGGCCATGCAAAGGTAGCTCTCCTGCTCAGGCCCCGCTTCAGTCTGGAGGAGGAGGGTTAAGAACCTCTGCTCCCAGCTCCAGCAAAGCCAAGAGCAACCGCAGTCCTGCTGCCTCCTCCAGCATCTGCTGCGATGGCCAGGAGGGGTTTCTGACTTTGCAACAGCAAGGCCCTGTGCATATCTATCATATCCAAACCTAGGGACTATTTAGGGGTAATATATGTTGACCTGTGGGTCATGGATAAACATAGACGTGACTTGAATTAC
>NW_010585046.1:24274-35375 GCF_000705375.1 Tinamus guttatus | reverse complement strand
GTTCTTGGTCAAAGCACTACAGTGATGCAGCGCATTGGGGCAATCTGGCTCAGGAGCAGACCACAGAGATCAGGAGCTTCCAGGCCAAGAGTGACACAACACGGCTTAGGAAGATGGGTACAGGGTACAGAAAGTTGTCATGCAAGACACAGGGTCCCAGAGGCAGCGCTCTGATGTTATTGAGATCTGTGGAAAGCACTTTCAGAAATGCTACCAATGCTTAGCCGCACATGCACACCTGGCCTCCTAAAAGCTAATGTTGTGAATGGGACCCTGGAGACAACGAACTCCTCTTTGGACAGATGTCCTCTCCATCACTCAGATCTCATTTCCCTGTGCTGGCCATAACTGTCCCCATGCTTCCTGACTAGCAGGGTCAAAAGAAGAGTAGGGTGAAGCCCCACATCGCTGCAGCTTACAATTTTTCTATATTGGTGCCCATGAGCTGGCTAAAGCTGAGAAATACTGGTTGGAAAGGCCTGCCTCCTTCCTGACCTAAGCTGTAGGGAACTTCTCTTGAGGAAGAGGGGAAGGGAATCAAGGAAATGTGGAAAGTGGTGATCAGTGGTTGTGTCCTTTCACAAAGCCAAATAAAGCACAAACCCAGCTTTTTAACACAAGATGATGCCAGATGGGAATCAGCTCAGTGACTGGGTTGAGATTAAAGCCTCTGTGGTGACTGTGGTCTGGAGATAAGAGCAAGCCTTGCCACAACTTCTCCAAAGCTGCCCGTGACGTTTGGAAGGAGGACCTTCAAAGGTACCTCTCCATCTGCCTTCCAAAGCCTCAGGCCTACCAGAATATGCTATCTAGATTTATACCTGGTATATATTTATATACGGGCTATAAATCAATCGTGCAGTTTGCCATTCAGTCCTACCTCAGTGTTCATGACTTTCTTTCATCTGCCTGTTGCAGACTATAGGCCCCATGGTTTTCCAGCTGTCCTTTTTGGTCCATACCAAAAGGACGGAGGGCTCTTGGTCTCCTCCTTTGTATCCTTCAATATGCCAAAAACTCTGTGACTTCCTTAAATGAGCGCGAAAGGAAACATTCCCCACAACTGAAGCTTGCAGAAACCATATTAGCCCAGGCCCTTTACTTGTACAGAGCACAGGAGCAGAATCTCATTAGTGATATTTTTCAGTTCAAAAAACCTTCCCCGGAGTTTGGGATAGCCAGAAAAGTACTGCGCGTTTTTAATACAATACCTGCAGTTTGCATTTACCTAGTGATTTTCTGCAACCTCTTGCCAAGTTTCTGCCTGTGTATTCTTCCAGAAGGTAATAAAAAGCCCATACCACGCTTTCTCTGCAGAAATACTTAATGGGGTTAGGAGGCTTGCTCTCAATTTCGTATTAACTCCCAATAGGATGGGTATCCTTAGTCTTTGCTGGTCCTTCCTTCCAAGTCAACAAGCTCCACTCTTCCCTCCACTAGCAGACCCAGCCCTGGGGTCTCTCCTGCACCTTCTGCACTCGTGCAAGTTTTGTACTTTCCTCCTCTCCAGCTCCCTCCTCCTCTTCCAAACTCTGCCTTCCAGACAGCCAGCTCAGCCCAAAGCCCCAGCCCCACATTTCTACCCCACTACCCATGCGCTGCATTACTTCACTACCCCTCCACACTTGCTCCCTGCTCCAGTCCCTAAAAAAAACACCAAAATGCCCATTGCAGATGGTGCTCACAAGTATCATCAATTGTCCACATCCTTTCCATCTTTGCAGAAAGCTTGAGAAAACTTGGCAGATCTCACGTATCATCACCTATGAATTATGATCCGTGCACTAAGAACAATCCCAGAAAGGGACATTTCCTCACGTCACGTCAAGTAGTCCCATAAGCCCTCATCCACCCAACCTGGACTACTCCAGCAATGGCTCAGGGGGTGCTGGTATGACTATTCGGTGGTCGTTTTCTGACTTCTTGATACACATAAGCCAAAAGAGGAGTCACTGTTAAACAAGACAACCATCATTGCTCAGATTAACACTGCATTAGAAACAGTGACAACAACTGCTTTGGAGACATTTCTCTGGGCCCACTCCCCAAGGCAGGTTCCCCAACAGACCTATCCTTCTCTTGCAGGAAAGCAAGCTCTTTCCATGATTTCCACCTTTTAATCCTGCTGGAACTCCAAAGATCCAGGCCAAACTGGGCAGCAACAAACAACACTATTCCCTGCTCTCTCTGCAGCTCCTCAGCATCACTTTCATGGCACCTAAGGAGGGTGTTTTGGCATGTTACCTACACCAACGTTTCTCAGGACCTGCAACAACTCTACCCATGCATCTCAGACCTCTGAATCTGAAGGAGAAGGGCAAGCTGAAAACAAAAAAGACACAATGCCTACTGTTTCTTAGAAATCTGATGTTCAGGCAACTGCACTATCAAAATTTGTTCTTCATAACCATGGGGTCCCCACACTGGTCTGTTATTGTGGTGTTGCCTTTGGAAATGTTAGATCCAAAAGGAAAGAAGGAAGAGTTACACCAAGAAAAGAGGGCAAATAAGGGCACTTCCACCCATACAATCTCAGTGTCACCTAGACACTCAGACATGAGGCTTTGCCCAAGAACATCAATTTATTTCAAAAGCGCAGTTTGCTGCTGCTCATTAAGGAAAGTTTAGTAAACTGTGCATAAAGGAAAAGAAAACTATCTTCTTTAGAAAGCAGCTTAGCCCTTAAGAGCAAAGACACTAATATGGGATTTAAATGCTTCCCCTTTCATACAGTTCATGCTGTTATAAATAGGAACAGGAACATGTCACATGGGGCACTGACCCTCTTACCTGCTGCATGATACAGGTAGGAAAGTTCAAGAGATGGAGATGCAGCTAATAAATTACTTTCTTTATTAGCTAATAAATTACTTTCTTTATTATCATAGGTACCACACATACTGAAAGAAAAGTAGAGACTTGAGATCCCACGTTCAAAATACAATCTGCACTAACCAACACACCACTAATCTGGACTGAAATTTAGGACTTGGTAATGCTCATTGAGCAGACATTGCCAGCACACGTCCCCTGCTTTCCGGCTTATCCCAGACTGAGGGAAGAGTCAAACAAGGCACTTGGTAATACAGCAGTCCCTTCTATGCGCAAATCAGGTTTGTTTTGCTTCCAAAAAATAAACACAAAAAGGCAGACAGGCTTCCATCTGACTTTTGTCAAAGCTTGGATGAAGGAAGACTTTCAACAGTGCCTTCCAAGCAGCTCTTTGTAAAGATGGGAGAATGGGTAAAAATAACTTGTAATTAGAGGCTAATGAATCAGCACCAGTTGTCTAGTCAACAGTGCATCAATTCCCATGCGCTATTTCATTGCTTGATATTCTTTGCATTGTGCAAAAGCAACGCACTGGAGAATTCATGCTTACTGCCTCCACAAATAGTTTTCCTTACATGTGCAGCGCAGGTTGAAACTCCATTTCCCCCCAGGGAAAAAAAAGGACATGACTTTACCAGGCAAGGAAACCCAAGAAACCAACCAACTTGCATAGCTTTCAGGCTTGATCACCTGGAAGTACATTAAAGTGGCTGCAGTTCACCCTGTTTTACCCATTTGCCGAGTTCTGTCGCAGCCAAGAATTGAGCTTCCCAAGCAAGGCCAAGCATTTTCTGTCGCATGGTGGGAATAAATTCAAACCACCCCAAAATTCCTTGGCAAAAAGCTCTGTATTTCCCATCATTTAAAATTCAGGGCATTTCCATGAAATGCTTCTCATTCCCAACCCTCCTTCAAATGCACACGCAGAACCACGTCCTGTTCAGGACACAGCTCTGCAGTGGTGGAAAATGCCATGGGGTGCTCTAAAGCAGGGGAAATAATGAAATACCAGCTCTGCTTTTGAAGCTTCCATCAGCCCCAAATAGCATTTCAACTTGGCAACGTGTCTGCCAGCTCCAGCGGCAAGGACTGTCACCAATGTTGAGCACAAGTGACACGCAGATGAGTTGCTTTTTCCGATAGATAAAATAATGAGTGTTCCATGATATGAGAATAAAATCCCTTTGCTGATGACTGAGGAACAAATTTGCAAAGTTTGCAAGGAGAATTTTTTTTTTGTTCTAACTGCACATTCCTCCTGAGATATGAAAATTCAATTGGATTCTTCTCTTCTTGCATCCTAATAAAATTCCTATAATACTAAGGATTTAGAAATCATCTTAACTTGAGGTTTCAAGTAAAGGCAAAACTGATTTTCAGCACAAATTAAAAAACAAAACCTCAAAGGTGATTGGGCACTCAACATCTACAGCAATCAATTTTTTTGTTTTCATGGCGCTTTCTGCTGTAAGCATCCAAAAAGTACCAGTTTATATATGTATTAGCCATTAATTATAGAGTCAAGGGCTTCACGCTTTGTGACAGTATCTGGGAGCACAGCAGGCTAGAAGCCAGATTTGGGATTGCACATACAGTTCCTGAAGCCAAATGAGAGCAGCTGCTGGGAAATCTCGAGAAAAGCAGAAAATCGGAGCATGCAGCGGTGAGGCCACGTTAAGGCCTCATCACATCTCACAGGTTTCCTCGTGGACCACGTTGTTCCTTTCCTGGACTAATAACATGAGGTTGTAGCCCTGAACAGGGAGGTCGGAATGTGGGAAAATCCTTGCAATGGCTTTTCTGAGCCTTGCACACGGCAGATCCGCATCTCCTCCTCTATTCCTGTCTTAACGCTCCCTACGCATCGACGGCCACAGGAACCAGGTGGTTGAGCACCAAACAGCAAAGCTAAACCAGCACAGAGAAGGACGGCAGCATTCGTCCTCACAAAGAGGTAGGAAGGGTTGCTTGGTCCCCATCTCATCCCGAAATGCAGGAGACACGGTGTCACCCATCCCAGCGAGGAGGAGGGCAATGGTTCAGCCAAAGCACGTGGGAGGATGGATGGAGATGCAGGGAGACCCAGTGGATGTGGAAAGGGCCCGGATCATCGCCAGCCAAGCCAGGGGGACAGCGCGGTCGACCTCTGTGAGGACAACAGAGCATCCAAGAGCTCTGCAGCTTCGAGGGTTGAGCTGCTCTGCCTTCACCTGAAAGCTGATTTCCTCGGTCTCCATCCCCGGCCCCTGGCAGGCCTCAGCCTCGCTCACACGTGCTCCATCCTGCGAAGCCGTTACAAGGAGTACAGAAACATCAGCCTGGCTGCTGCGAGCGTCTGACAAGGAGCACCTGGGGAAGCCCAGGGAGGGACCTCGGGTGCAGCCATCACCAGAGGGCCAATGGGACCCGCCAATCCATCACCAATTCCCTGTGGTTTCCCGCAAATCCTGCATCTTTGCTATGTTCATGGACACAACAGGGAACAGTATATATGAAGGTAGCAATAGTAGCAACTTTCTCTAGGCATTTAATAAAGTACCCTACAGCCAAGATCCTGCTCCCTTGAAGAGTTTTGACAGCACCTCACTTGCCATTAAGGTACTGATGTAGCATTATTTTCTCTCCAAGCCCCCTAATTTGCTCTCAATTCATTGTTCTCAGGATTAAGCCCTTTTTTTTCTTTTTTTTTAATGAAAACACAAGAAAAGCTCAGTGACAGGGGGATGAAGGAAGCCCGTGCTATTCACCAGCCACCCAGCCACCCACATGCTATCTTAATTCATGGCAGACAAAGCCGGCTCTTTGTCTTGCAGCTCCCTCTCTGCCATTCATCCCGGTGCGATATCACTCCCAGGAATCAGAGCCTGCCTATGCAGGGCCGGGGGAGGCAGGGGGGCGGGGAAGAGACAAAACCCATCTAATCAAGCCTTAGACTTAGCCCTATTGTCACCAAGACAGCTCCTTTTTTAAAATAAAACAATGTATATATAGCCATAGATCTCTATTAAGCACCCTTTCCATGCAGCCTGAGGCGGGAGCTTATGTAACAGGCGGGTGACACAAGTATTATCTTCATTTGCAGTGTTTTCTTTTTTCTTTGCCACTAATAGCAAACCATGTGAGCAATGGGAAAAATAACAGTAATTTCACAAGAAACACGAAGAAAGGATTCCCCAGAGCTGAAGATTGCTTTAACCTTTGTATCTTCAAACACGTTTCTCTTCTGCACTTAATGTCCTACATATGTGATTTACAACCGTTAAGGGGTTAATCGCTAACCGTTGTTTTAATTGGATGAACAATTGGCCTTTCGCCACTTCCTTTGGAAGATTATTCTGCGATCTAATAGAAATCAGTGCCAGAATGTATTTTCCTGAGACTACGTGCCAGAGGAAACACTATGGGAGTAGATAACTACCCAAGTTTCACGAGACTCAAGCATTGTAACATCATCATCAACCAGACTCATGACAGCTACGACTGCATGGGGTCACACTTCCAAAACTCCAGTATTTTGGGAATAGGTAGTTAATGGAAAAATTTACTAAAAAACCCTGCAGATTGTACAACTGAGGAAAAATGGAAAATAAACAGCAACACTTAATTCTACATTGTGCCATATTGCTTAGCAGAGGTACATGCAAAGGCAAAACCCAGCTGCTTATGTATTTTCTTAGTGGACAAGATAAAAAAGAGTTGAGCAGCTGAAACATCCTTCTAATCTATTCTCCAAAAACGACAGTTACAATTCACCATGAATCAACCCACGTATATACGAAAGCAATTCGAAAAGAACGTTTAATATCCACGTTTGGCTTTTTGTTAGTAATTTTTTTTAAGCAACAACAACAAAAAAAATCCCATTGGAATAGAATATCCTATGTGGCTTTAACTATAACAGAAATGTCACTCCTTTAGCTTAAGGACACCAAGTTTTCATGAGCCTGCAGGCATCGCCCCAGCACCGCGCGCTTGCGCAGCAGTAACTTTTCTAAGGAAAAAAAACAACCAAACAAATAAACAACAAAAAAAAAGACGTTATTTTGGCTAAATTTTATTAAGCTTTTGACCGTAAGGGTGTTGCAAGCTCTAATAGTTTTACGACACCTGTTAAATATCAAAATCCTTGTCTTTGATGGGAGGAGAGCACTTAAGCGTTGCTACCAGCAATTAAAATGCCTCTGCAACATTATATATTTCACAGGATTTTTTTAAAAAAAAAAACACATAACAGAGGAACATTATCATTCATATTCTGTATAATGGTCTTCCAAGAGTCACCTTTGTAAACTGAATTTAAGCATACATACTGATAAACAGTATGTCTTGCACTATATACAGTTATCATATGGATCTCACTGTCTCTAGTATGAAAAATGAGTTCCCAAATGCATACTTTTTTTCTTTTAAACTTCTGACACCGATATACACACACAAGTGGACAATTTCTGGCACTATTCATGTGTCTTCATTAAATTTAAAACTTTGAGTCAGTGAAAAAAAAAGTAGGAACACTGCGATGTCTTTATAAAAGTGGCATCATTAACATGCAACCCTTAAAACAACTCAAGGAACTGAGACCAATCACTAAGATCACAGAAGTCTAGAAATTGCCTTAGAAGTCCTAGTTTTACAAAGTCCCTTACATGTTTTTGGCACAGCACAGAAAGCCAAAGCCTACTCCAGGCTTCCGACCTTGGACCTAGCAAGACCAGGACCATTCTCAGGGCCACTTGCACAAGAGTGCAGTGGGTCAGCCCCATACATCTCACAAAGCTGTCAAGAGGATTAGCAAGAGGAAAGGCCAAACCCCTCTCCAGTTCTGAAGATGACCCACAACAAGAAGTAAAAGGGATCCTTTCCT
This sequence comes from Tinamus guttatus, assembly GCF_000705375.1. Next base: position 27,679 of record NW_010585046.1, on the reverse strand, counting down.
TGCATGACCTCTTGGGTAGCTTTCCACAAACACTATATCCTCATTTCCATTAGCTTTGGAGCAACTCCATACACATCTTCCTTTCTAGCCCATGGGCCTTGCATTATTTCTGTATCCCTCTCTATCCAAATCACTTCGTCCAAGTCCCAGACTCTTGGACATTGTGGATTCCCTTGTGGAATCAAAATCTTATTCTGCAGATGGAAATTCAATCCGGGACTTCAGGGACAGGTCACACAGGTTTCAAAACAGAGAAACAGACTGGTAAGACCTGGTCTAATGAAGAATGCCCTTAATTAGCTTCTCAAACCTTGGTTTGTTTATCTTACCACTTCACTGAGGGCTGAAATCCTCTGCCGGCACTTTAGAGACACTCTCATCTACAGGCAGAAAGGCTAATTATTAATTAAAGGGTATTAGTGCTAAGCGATGAGTACTTATTTCCTTCTGTCATATAGCTGCTCTTATTTTCTGTACCTTGTGTCTATAATTAATAACATCCCAGTGCTCTGCTCCTCACATTAGTAAAACAAGGGTAGTGGGGACAGCACTGAGCTCTCCACTTTATCAGTTATGTAACCTTTAGATTCCCATCCTAGAAGGATCCATTTAAGCTCAGCAACAGGAGAAAGGCCTTCAGCCACTCCAGCAATAAAAAGATTACAAGCTTGAATACACTTACATATGTTTGTCTCGGAGTATAACCAAACAGTGCAATTTTATCTGCTAAGAGCAGCTGTCAGGATCTACATTACTGGATTGTGGTATCCAGTGATAACAGTGTCGACCATGTGTGTCTGTCACCTTAAACTGAGTCCTCTCCGTGTGCTTTGAAATGTTCCTGACATCCTGCATCAGATCCTGGTGAAGGAAACATCCCTGCACCTATTTTACAGTTGGGAAAATGGAAGATCTTATGACCAAACCACACCAGGATGGATATAGCCAAACTGCAAACCCAGTCTGTTAACTAATAGAAAATAATAATAATAATAAAACCTATGCATAAGTATCTCAGCATACTTTATAAAAATCTTTTTAAGTTTCCAATCCCTGTGAAATACTGACAGTACAAGACACAGGAATTACGGTTTTCACTGGAATGGCTGGAGCTCACATGTTCAGCTGTGGAGGTCTTGGGTTCATTCCCCAGGAACCATTGCATAGTTATTCAGTGACTGCTGCTATCCAGAGTGGTTGGCAGCTCCTTCCTCATGTCCAGTTTCTTCCAAAAGCCAATGACAACAGCAACTCAGGCAGCAAAAAGGTCTTTGCAACAGACCAAAGCAGAGGGAGTAGTTGGCTCCAGGATTTTTTTCTCCAGCAAGCACTGCATGGATTCAAAGCACCTCTAACATTTCTGCAAGGGAAGAAAACATCTTGGTGGAGAAAATAATCAAGCAGATCATCCTGCAAATGAGCAGGAACGAGTCTCAGAGAGACTTTATGCTGGAAGGAGGGGCTGGAGCAACAGAAGAGGGGCTGGAAATGCCTGGGGGGCGGCCAGGAGAAGAGGAGAGTCTCTGTAACTCCGTTACTGCAGAAGGACGATGGGGAGAGGAATAGAGAGACCATTGGGCTATGGAATTAAAAAAATAAAAAGAGGGTTGTCAAACTAGGGACAAGACCTATACTGTATATGAATGCCGGTGGGACTGTAAAGGAAATAGCTCCCTGGCTTTTCCAGCTGGTGGAAAGCTCTTGCTGCGGCAGCTCTAATCCAAGCAAAGGCACGGTGGAAAACTCCCTGCACCGGGGCGGCTGGCAGCGAGCGCGGCTCCCTGCACCGGCCCGAGCGCCTCCGGGGGCCGCGGAGCTGCTGCCAAAACCGCCACGGCAGAGCTGGAGCTGCCAGACAGACGGGTAAAGCATGGGGAGAAAGGCAGGAGGAACGGAGCCAAGGTGGCGAGCAGCGTCACAGCAGCACGGAGGCGCGGGCATTGCAGCCACAAGCCATCGAGGTCTTCTCGCTGGAAGGGGCAGGGCGGTCGGTCCTGATTGCAACCAGCTGGATGCTTTAAAACTCATTTCGAGGCAACTGTGCGGTCAAGGCATGCAAAGGCTGCCAGCTCTGAGCTCCTTGCTCCCAGCACCAGGTTCATCGGGGAAGCAATGCACTGGTGATGGCGTGGAAGCCATGGGGATGGAGGTTTGCTCTTCTCTCGTGTTGCTGTGCCATAGTTTGTTCTCACCAACTGCAAAGAGGCTTCCATTAGCAGCCACAGATTTGTTGGAACACTTTCCAGTTGTCCAGTTTACGTTGCATTCCAGATGAACTCTCCCAAATGCTGGGTACTGTATTGGTAGTGTGGCTTTCCCCTTGTTTCTCTCTGCGATCCTAGTCCTATTGGTCATCTGCAAGTTTACCCTTTGGCTCTCTCTGGTGCCACTTAACCAGTCCCTTCCAACAGGAAACCCCAGGAAGAGCTCACAGCATCCTCTGATCCCCCCTCTATTCCAAGTGGGCAGTAGGGATGCAGGTATCTTCACGCCTTCACCCACACGGCCACGCAACCACCAGTAGATAATGTCTCATGGCCACAGGAGTGGCATCAAGGCCTGAGAAAGATGAAGTTTTCCCAGACTGCCTGCAGCTTCTGCACTGATGACCCAGGTTCCTTCTCCAGATGGACCAAAGGCAGAGGTCCAAGTCACACTTCTTTGAAGTTATGCTGCCCTGATATGCAGTAAAAGCCTCACTAGCTTGGGGCCCATATGCATACATACATATTTAATTAATTTATTCACTGAATTAACAAATCACAGCATAGCAGAAAGTAAAAGAAAGGAAAATTTACCCTTATGCACTTATGGGTAGTTGGTAGTTAATTGCTCAGTTCTTCTCCAAAATAAGTTCTCAAAAGTGGTAAATCCGAGTTTGGGGCTCGTGGGCTCTTTCTGTCCCTCAGCAAAGCTTTCCTTAAAGCCTGCATGTATCTTTCCACATATCCCATACCCATACGCTTGGTGTGACCTGAAGGGAATCAGGTAACATGGCCCAAGACAGAACTGCAACTCCTGTCTTCCCAAATGGCCTCCAAGTCTAATAGCAATGACCAGCACCCCTTCCATTAGCAGAAGCAGCCATGAAGGCTGATTTCCTATAGATTTGACTCTTCCCTCCTTTCCCAGTTTTCCGAACACTTCTTTCGCTTTGCCAATGAAGCAGTCATACGGGAACGTGACTGATTCAGGGCTACCCGGGCTACCATGAGCTTGTGGCCACAAGGCCGTTGCTGCTGGAGTTGTGAAGAAGCTGAGCCACAACTGCCCTTCCACTAGTGGCAATGTCCATTTGAGCCCCCTCTGCTCTATCCTGGTACCAATTTTGACAGAACTTGCAAGAATTATTTACCTCTACAAGCATCTCACTGTCAAAAGAAGCTGAAATTGGCCAATAGACGT
>NW_010585046.1:0-22481 GCF_000705375.1 Tinamus guttatus | reverse complement strand
CTCTTCAGAACAATAAGCCCAAGGAGAACACAGATATATTTCTCAAATTCTAAAACACCCATTATTATTTTCTATCCTTTTTTTGTGCACACAGGACATTGTTTGCTTTCTTCAGGGATGTGTAGAACTTTCTACTGAGTTGTCCAAATGATGGTGACGTCTCCCACCAAGGGTTCCAGCCAGGACAAACCCTAAAACCCTACTACACAGCATAATTATATTTGCACCATGTCTCTTTCCTGCTTCCCCAAAGAGAGTTTCGGCTACCACTGTGCCATTTAATTGCAGGACCTTAGAAATCATTTGTGCCCATAACTAAATTTCACTAAGAGCTTTGTTCTTAGAGCCCTCATCAAAGATTTTTGGGAAGCCAATATGAACTCTAGTTTGTTGGCTCACTATCCATACAGTATATTGATTCCCTTAAAAAAATAAAAAGGCAGGGAAATAGCATGAGTCCTGCAGTGGAAAAATCTTGGGTCTTTTTGTAGCTTCCTCAGCCAGGTGAAGCTTACTGCTCTTGTGCTGCTGGATGATGCTCTATCACCTTGAAAAGCCTTGCAGATAGTTACCAGATGGGCCACTTTGGACTCCTCTTGGGGAGAGGCAAGTTTTAATAGGTTTGTGTATTTTCCTGTTAGCAGCCTCGCGCCCACTTTCTTGAAGGGCCTTCGAGATTCTTGAATGATTATCACCCGGTTCCGCTGACTAATTTCTATTGAAGTTATTTTGCTCAAGCACTTCCTCTTCTGCTAGTTCGCTGACTAAGAGGGCCTCCCGTTTACTGTTGACAAAGGGAAACCTGGAGGAGTCATCGTGCCCTTGCAGGGAGAAATAAACCTTAGTGCTGACAAAATTCAGAGGGGCTTTCCCACAAATCTCGTGATTCAGTGCATGCTTATCTTGACCCATGACATCTCGCATCGATGTCTAGTTTAGGCAATTCATTAAACACCAGGAGATCAAATACAGAATTGGAGATGAAGAATTTTATGGCGACTTCCTTCCCCCATAATGCTTCGAAAGAGCAATTCTGTTGATATACAACAGAGATGGATATACTATAAGGAATAATTCCTCTATCGTTATCATTAAAAATGACTGGTGTATCTGCAGCAAGCTCAGCTCCCAGCTCTGAACTGCTTTATTTACAACATGCACGGGACAGACTGCTGCTTCTTTCACTAATACTCTGGGCACTTCACTGGTGGGACCTAGAAGTTATTTATGAGATGAGGAGGATGCAGGGAAAGGTCTGGGGTGACTTCATCTTGGATTAGCTCTCGGATACCTCACAAAATTTGGGACAGCTCTGAGCCACAGCCCGGAATGGACTCGTGGTGTCGAGAGTAGAGACTTCCTAACATGAGGCATCCACAGGATGTGCCTAAATGATCAATGAATGATGTGACTAATTAGCGACTGACGGAGTCAAGGGGATAGTTTTGCAGCTGCCTCCAGGAGCTGCCGAGTTTTTGCACCTCCATAGGAGAGCAGTAGCACAGGACAGTGTCACAGGCTAGAATCCACACACATTTTCTGAAAATGAGGTCATTTCCATTGCAGAAAGGCGCATAAGACAGTCATTACCAGAAAATATATCACTCTACGCTAGGGAAAAAGAAAGAGAAAAGATTTTTCCAACTCTTTCTTACATCACATCTGGAGGGAGCAAGAGAAATCTTTTGTAATCCTTTCTGCAAAGGAGTATCCCTTGTTTTCACACAGAACAGACAAATAACTATTACATGGAATAATCTTGCTAACCTAGCTCTCGTTGGGAGGCCTTCAACTACCAAGCAAAGTCTACAAAGCAAAACTAAGGCCTGGTAATACTTATTTCTCTGGATTTGCAAAGCTCAGCCAAATATTACTGTAAGAAAGGGCAAGGTATAAGTATTTTTGAAATATATGTGATTGCATTAAAATTGTTGAGTAACATAGCAAGCTGGTCATGAGTCTGTAATCAGCAGCTAAACCCCAAGAACACCCCCACATGCATCGTCCTGCCCATCCTGGAGAAAACCAGTGACTCTGCCCTAAAGCACTGGTTCCATCAACCAAGGAATACACTGAAGCTCCTGCTTATGGGTCCTGGAAGAAGATTTAGGCTTCTGCTGGGGTGACGATGCTCTTCCATGACATTAAACCACCGCAGGGAATTCAGCTGCTTCCTTCCATCCCTGCCTTCTCCAACAGCCCTTGCTGCAAACACTTGTTGCAAGCGCCAATATCCAAATCCCTTTGGGGACTTCAGGACAACAGTCCAGCATGCTTTAGCAATTGCATCTCAGATGGACTCTCCACCTTGCTCCAGCCTTTTAAGATCTGCCTCTTTCCATAGAATCGCATTCCCAAAATAGCAGGGAAACACCACACATAGTAATGTTACAAGAAGGACTGTCAGGCCAGGAGCTGACCACAAATAGAGACTGCTTTTAGACTTTTTATTGTTATCATCACAGGGAATTAAAATAATTCCATGTACTTCCTGAAACACATAGAAACAAAAAAGCACAATATTCATCTCCATACATCTGATCCATTACTTTACTAGCAGAGAAAGGGAGCCCAACCACCTGCGCTACGAGGAAGAATATACAGTTTAATGTTAGTTCTGGCTTCTTCTGTGCTAAACCACCTTGTTATCCGGCTTTTCCCACCAGTAATGCCTTTTGTGAATCACCTTGCCCACATGGCAGTAAAATGATATAAAAATAAATCAGTGATATCGTAGGATTATGACTTCACAACACTTCTTGGTGGAAGAAAATGGATGAATGGCAAATTCTAGTCTAAGAAGGATAGAGCCATTAAAAAAAAAAAAAAAGTCTTCAGAAATTATCCCAAGTCCTGGCCCATGTCCCTCTGCCTATTACTCAGTGCGGGCTCCATGACATCACCCCTATCCTAGTAAAAGAAAGTTACCACCAAAAGGCTGCTGTAATTTCAGAGTCCCAATGTCCACTTCAGCTGCAGAGATCATCCCTGTCCTTGCTCTCACCCTTCCTTCCTCGTGCTAAGCGGCACTTGCAACTTCCAGTCCCAGCACTGACAACGCTGGGCAGATAATTAGAATAAAAGGCTGAGCTGCAATAAAAAGCATTTTAAACACTAAGGAAAAAATAAAAAGGAAAAAAAAAAGAGAAGAGCAGCTAAAGGTTGTGTGAACGATATATCACCACCCATCTGTAGTATCAGTATGTCAGCGTCTGTCTGCCACAAACATTAGTCCATAAAAACAAAGGAATAAATCAATGGACCTGTACACCCAGGCATATTATCTCGGAGAACACTGCAGGGATACGAAGCACCCTCTTTATTTGCTCTGGCAGAACCATTCCCTCTGCTTACAAGGCAACGCTACAGGATGAGTTATCTTCCAAGAGCCTCAGTATATCACCACATAACCTCGTACAGCCTATGACGGACGTTACCAAGGAACTTGGCATCTGAGCGCTTTGCTGCCCTGGTTTATTGGCAACTTGCTCATCTGTTTCCAAATGCCCAGTCCTTCTTGCCTTGTGCACCCTGCATGCCTCCCACTGTGGTGTCCATCTGGGCTTCCATTGAAGCCATCGTGACACTGCAGCGTTCCAAGTCGCGATGGTGACGAGGTCACTGGTTGTGTTCATGTCCTCCATGCATCCTCCAACACGCAGACGATGTTGTCTCTGCCCACGGTGCACGTGTTGGCTGACATGGGAGGAGCAGCCCTTCCACTGGGACTGTCCTCTGTAGCACTCGCTGCAACCAAAACTCTGTCTTACTACCAAGTAAAGAGCAAGCCTGACCCTACACACCTTTGCTGAGGTCTTTGGCACAAAAAGGCTTCTTCTCATACCATATGGACTGGATAAAGCCTTGCTGCATGCCTCACTAGAGAAAATGTATTAGAATCCTTATGTGACACACACTCATCGGGAAAGGGAAGGGAAGGGGAAAAGGGAAAAAAAGGAAAAAGGAAAAAAAAAAAGGAAAAAGGAGTCAGTGGGTGAGCTACTACAGCCATGTATTTAAAACGGAGAATTAAATGTTCAGTGATTAATCTTCTGTTTCTCACAGTGCTATTTATCTTTATATTCTTGACCTCAAGTCTACAGAAGTCAAATGGCCTGTATTTAACCAATTTCTAAAGAGCCTACTCAAAATATTACAGAAAATAACTCCAGTGTTCACCTTTCCCACTCTGGAGTTGCCCAAGACAAAACAGAACAAAGATGGTCTTTGTGATGTGTTTTACACCGACGCAATTCCTATCAGCCAAAAGGGAGATTTGTCCAGAATTTCAACACTAATTGCTAACCTGTGTACACACATCCACTAAGGGCCTATTTCAGGAGACAACCGAGAAGAATGAGTTTTACATAATGACGTGTGAGGGGAGAAAAAAAGGAAGTTGGACCTGCTAAAATTAGAAAGTGCTTACGCCCCCAAAGGCGGCTGCTCCAGCCCACGCATTTCATCACGAGTAGGTGCTCAACTATATTTACCTTCTGTAAGAAATGTTTAACTTGAGCTGGGACACAGAAAACCCCACCAGGATGTGGTAAAGAGAAGGGAAGTTCACAAGATGTGATCTCTAACTGACATCATTGGAGGCACATCTGAAGCTCAGATGCCTTTTTTTTTTTTTTTAATGTGCAAGTTCCTCAAAAAGAAAGAAAAAAAAGAAAACCATTCTTAAAAATACATTAAAAATATATTTAAAAGATCTGCATTAATAGAACAATGCTAACTTTGGGGCGCTCTGATGTTTGTTTAGCTCCTAAGCTCTTCGGACTGAGCCCCACACGTTGCACTGCTGCCTGGGTGTGGAGGAACTCCCGGCAGGGCCATGGCCCCACCGCAAGGAGGTGCCGCCGGAAGACCAACCGTGATGGAAACCGCAGGGTTGAAGCTGCTCCGCTCACATGAGCCGTCCGGGTCCACCCCTCACCCTGCACAACGCAGCTAGCGTGACCCGAGAGGCACCAGCCATGCTCTCTGCTCATCATCAACCATGGCTACAGTCAAGCTGGGAGATACCACCTGCATCCCTCCAGACACAACCAGTGGTATTGGGAGAGCCCTCAATATAGACAGCTCCCATTAAAAAGTTCTGGGGGCAACAGGACCAGGGATCTGGATGGGAAAAAAGACATATCTCCCCTCGTCTTTCCTCCTACTTTTTTTTCCTCTCCTCCTTCCTTAATTAATCCTCTGCTTTCCAACTAGTCACTTTGTTTTGTAAAACCAGTGGTTCCAAGGACCAAGCTCCTGTTCAGTGCATCACAAACGGCACCACAAAACCTGCATGAACCTAGAGTGGTCCTGAGTGGGGGCTGAGCCTGAGCAACAATTTCCAGAGGTCTTCTTTCCACTTGGAGGAAAAAGGCTCTCATGGGACCCCATAGCCATTTGAGTGATGTAAAAAACACACAAAAAGACATAAGAAGGAGCAGAGTCCCATGAGCTGCAGAATGGGGAGGCCACTGGCCAATTTCCAATGTTGCAAATTCTTCAACATATGGACCACTGACCCCAGAGTGAAGAGCAATTGCTTTTTACCCTTTAACAGCTGAAATAGGGCTTTACAAGGCCCAAAAGCTGGGCAGGGAAAGTAATAATTAAAAAGTGTACTTATTGATATTAGCAATTTCTGAAATAAATGCAAACACTTTCTAGTACTACTTTCTCTATTTTCTGGGTGAGAATGGAGTCAACAGGGCTGTGAAGCTGTTGGCCTTCAGCCACCCAGCATGGCAGCAGCAGCACAAAGCCGTGAACCCACAACTATCTGACACATTCCAAAAACTAGCTGAGCTTATCTGAGCACAGTCATCATGAGGAGATACCACACACTCTGGAGCTTCCCCTTCACCAGAACAGGCTCTGCAACCATCTCCTGCAGCTTTCAGTGGATGTGCAAGTCCACCCATGCCACGTGACAGGGCAATAGGATTTCCATAGGACCAGCACGGATGCCGCACACAGCCAAGGAGAGACCATCTCACCCAGAATAAGCTTGGAGGTCTCAGTCTTGGATCTGCACTGTGCAGTGCTGAGTTGCTTCTCCATGGGTGATATCCACTCTAGTTGAGCCTTAAAGTATCCTGTTCTAAGACAGGCTCCTGTTTATACTCAGAACTTACTTTAGGAGGAGCTAAAGCTTCTTTAGAGCTGACTATTTCTCCCAAATGTCTATTGAGAGAGCCTAAAATAACAAGCCCAGATTTAAACACTCAACTTTAAGATATTTACAGTTTGGTGATGAATCCCACCTCAACTCTTTGTCCTTGTGTACACCTAGAAACTATAATTTAACATGGAACACCTAATCTACCACAACCAAAAGAACATAACTGCACAGAAACTAACCAAAATGAATAAAAAGGTACAGCCGCAGAAGATACTTCCCTTCATTCATAATTCGAATAAAAAAAATGAGATCATTCTGCACACCCAGGGTGGAAAGCAGGTTAAAGACATGGTAAGGGTCTCCAACCTGGGTACTTGGACTCTCTCCTCTGAGGTACACAAGGCCTCCCTACCTCACATTCTCATCATGTGCTTTCATGACACTGTTTAAACTCCATTAAATACCCCTGCAACCCAATCTGAGACCTATAATGTTCACATCAACTCCCAGATGGACTCACTGATTGAAGTCCCTATTATTCAACTCCAGCTGTCTTGTTCATTTTCTCTGTTTAACTCGCCTAAGATGCAACCTCTCCTACACGTTCACACAGTGAAAAGTCTCATCAGCTTCATTCTCACAGTCACAGTATGTTCTTGCCCTTGAGAAATGCAATTCTGTCATTGAATGTTCTGCTGCCGGCCTGTCACTTTGAGCATCTCACCTTCCACTAGCTCCCTCTTCTCTACAACATCAAACACAAACTGCTTGTTTTTGTTTTCAAGGCCCTTCGAAGCATCTCCCAACCCAACCTGTCACCCTCTCATTTGCTGTTGCAGGCGAAGTCCTGTTTCATGGATTGATCTGAGGAAACCTGCATTACTACTTATTCAGTCTACCCAATAAATAAATAAATAAAACCTTTAAGAAACATTTGAGAGTTAACTACATCACTCTGGCTTCAGGCTAGTTTCCAACAGCTAAATGTTATCTATTGATCAACATCCTTATAAGAAATACTAAGTATCTACCACCTTTCTGGAGAGATTTAGGGGTGAAGGCTATGGAGCACAATGTACAATTTACAATGGAAAGTTCTATGTTTCAAACTACAAAGACTCATGAGTCTTCTTATTGCCTTCTTAGAGAGGAAACCAAAAACTCAGCCACAGGCTGATTCAAAAGTTCTTTCTTTAAATTTCACTCATGGCTTAAAAAAAAAAGAAAAATAGAAAAATACAGTCTGCTATTTGCCAGAGTTATGGGTTTTACCCATGATGTCCCAGTGAAAGACAGAGCCTCACAAATATTTCCACAGCTGCTCAGGATGTTTGCTGGATTATAAGGTCACACACAGGACATGCTCGCTTCTTTCTTTGCATAAAGCCTGTATGCTAAAATATAAGAGATCCTGTTGAACATGCTTTTGGCATCTAGGGTCCTCGGTTTCACTAATATCCATCGAACAGCACTGACGTCCAGGGTTGTTTAACCCTTCTCAGCCACCTTTTTAATGGTATGATTGCTCTTTCTAGAAGTGCAGCACTCTCCCTTCCTTCATCCCATCCTCACTATGAGAAGCACCAGGACTTTACCTGAACTAAGGAGAGCTTTACCCTGAGATCAGCTTGACATGGATCATTTAAGCACTCAAGAAAACCAAATCAAACATGACCCTGTCTCCAAAATAATAACACCAGCACCACCCCCAAAAATTCTAGATCTGCATCACTAGATTGGTGAGCTCACTCTGCATAGCTAGGGCTCCCCACCAGCCCAACCACGGGGAACCTCCAGAACTTCCTTATATTCCAAGGCAAAGCAAATAAGAGTCACATATTGTGCTCAGCAATGCTTAGAGCTCAGGTAGAAGGCATCATAAGGCTCACCAAAGGTAGATTTCATCTCTGGAACCCAAGAGTTCCCCCATCTGGGGCAGGAACTGTCCCACATCCATTGACTTGGCAGTGAACACACAGGTTTTGTAAGGGAAAGGTGTCTAGACAGCTGGATTCACCTCAGCTACGGTAGAGCAGGATGCCAAACTGGTCACGAGAGCAGTGGCGCAGATAGGCCTCTCCTCATGGCAAACGGCTGCACGATGAACCAGATCAGCGACCCTGTGGGCAAACCAGGTATATGACTTGGGAAGCACCAAAAACCTGATTATTCTTTATTAGCAATTTCCCTTTGTTTCAGATTTTCATTCCATTTCAGATGTTCATTCTCATTTTTCCACTGAGATGTTTCTCAGTCTTTAGGAATCTGCCACGCCGTATTTGCCCACTCTTTGCAAAAATGGGGAAATATGTGAGCTTCCTTCCTCCCGATCCAACCTCACCACTATCCTGCTTTGCTGGGAGGAACAGTTGCACCAGGCTAAATAATTCAATACCAAAAATTTGGGGCCTAGCCAGATATCAGTCCAGTAATAGGTAGTTTCTATGAAGTCATTTGGGGGATTGACTGTTTATCTGGATGTGGTCAGGACCATCACATTTTAATTATTACCACTTTATAAGCTTCACCTCAAGCTACCTGAAAAACAAGTAATAGAGAAGCACAAACATTTGCTGACGAGCAATGATGAGTTCAGGGAGGGGCAGAAATAGAGATAAATCAAAATATGCTCACAAAGGTTAGGCTGACAGTGCTATCTCCTTGCTGCATAGATTTAATTTTCAGTATACATCAAAAGTCTACAATCACGGTGCTTTCCAGCCAGCCAAAAATGCTCTGGGGCTATATTGCTTTTGTCACACCAAAGGAATCAGCATACAGGTGGAAAGAAGTATTTCAAGACTCTCATTAGAGCATCCATTTCATAGATAAGCATCAAGTCTTGCCTAATCCAAACTCCTTTCCACTTTCCTGCATATAAAATGTCATGCAAGACAAAAATCTTTGCTTATCCCAACATCAATTTTCTCCTTTAAAATTACCATGGATGACCCTTTCCATGAAGGAAACTGAAGTTGAGCGTCTTTCATCTCATTTGAAGATTTTGATATTTTTATGCCTCTGAAGAATGTGAACAATTGATCAGACTTTTGTGAGATAAAGGATTCCCTGCTATAGTTCACAAAGAAATCCAGAAAATTCAGCTTCCAGCTCTTTGAAGGAAAATTGCATAGTCACAGATCCAAGAAAGAATGCACTGTGAAGGCTTAAAATGCTCTGCTTTCTAAAAAAGTAATAGAATATTTTGTTTTATTTATTCTTATTTTATGCTAAATGTAATACTATAAAAGTATACTGCTTCTGAGTAGGATAGCAAATTTACCATTATTTAATACAACCTGGCTAATGCAATAGGGAAAGCTGGTAGCAGAGATACATCCCAGCTGTCTAACCATGCTGCCACCCTGAAAGCAAAGACTTTTTTAAAAAGACAAGACAAAATATGTGGCAATTCAACAAAGAATGGATTTCCCAAACAAATAACTGATTCACACTTAATGGCATCAGTAATCTAGTTCTTTCCATCTGTAATTGAAAATATTTTCTCAGAATTTGTACTTAGTGCAAAACTTACAGCTACAGGGTAGATTTAAAGTGAAAGATTCTTTTCAGTAATAATGCCTTATTTTTACTGAGTTGACAGAGCGTAATGTTAGAGCTTGCAACAGGTTAATTAAGAATTCTTAATTTTTCTGCTTCAATTCTGAATGGTCCAAGCACCTCTTCTTTGATGCACTGTGAGGATGCAAAGCTGTTTTAGGACTGTCTAAGAAAAGTTGAATTGCACCATCAGGTACTGCAGTATGGGCTTATTAGGGACCTACTCCCTTTTACAGCCGTGTTACACCCGATCTTTTGCATTTGCTGAAGAGCACTTTGCACCAGGGAATGTATGTGACAGAGACCAGCAGAACAGCTATTTTGCAGAGTCAACAGAAAAAGTGGGTTTGGACAGGAAAGAAATCAAGGAAGCCTCTTTAGCACAAGTCTTAAGAGATTTACAAGCAAAGAGATCCTCACTAAACTTCAAGAACTTCATGGAAGATCTATCTACTCTTCATGGGTCTTTTTTGCGGGGGGAGAGAGGTGGGCGTGAGGGCAGGCATTAAACTATTTCCAACAAAAATCTTCCTCAAGAATTGTGATTCCTCTCTGCAGAATAAGAACTGGGGACTTAGGGTAAAAATCTGAGCAAAGCCAAATCCATGCAAAACCTCCTAGAGGTCCTAACAGGACTCGATTTTATCTTATTTTTTGCTTTCGATAAAAGCTTAGTTCTTTAATAGTAGATTACGAATTCTCCAGAATCCATGTTTTATAGCAATATCAAGCGCAGAAAAGCTAATAGCGTCCGGATGTCTCCCCCGCTTACAGAGAGATGCCATGGGAAGGCAGGCAGGAGGTGAGGGAGCAGCTTGGGAAGGGAGGATCCGTTCCTGCTCCCAGGCAGCAGGAAGGCTGCACAAAAGAGTCCAGCTGTTGTATTCACATCACCCTCCTCTTGGACCAGAAATGCCAAGTGGGCTGCAGCCAAAACCAGAGCAAGTCGACACGCGTCCGCTTCCCGATTCCCAGCCTCAGAGAGGGAGAAGCAAAGCAGGAAAGGAGGAGAAAGAGGACAGCGAAGCTCCCAGACACGCACAGCTTTTCTGTGCAATTGCACGTCCCAGAATGAATAAGCGGGAGCACATCATTACTGGTGGCAAACATAAATCCTTAGTTCAAGATGCTATGATTTGATCTCTGACTGTATCTTATCTTTAAAGGTCTTTGATGCTTCACAAAACAGACAATATATCATTCAAAGTGAATGTGTATGGATCAGATTTTCTTTCTTTTTTTCCCACTTTTTGGTATTAATAGGAACATTTGTATGAGATAAGAAACGTCTGGCCTGCCTCTATTAGAGGCCTGAATCCTCCCCCTTTGAGGCATCAAATTCAGTAGCTGCAGAAATGAATGTGACATCATGCAAAATGATGTCCCAAGTGAGGGGAATGTGCCAGCTCAGCTCTACACTGAGAAGTTACTTTCAGCAGCTCTGAATTTGGAGGATCCCAACACGTCTAGGTTGCGTTTAATCCACAAATTGGTAAAAGTGAGGCTCGGGACCAGTCGCTTTATCACAAGCCATGAAGCTGGACCAGATTCCTTGCAACGAAGGCATAAAGAATCTGACCCAAAATCTGCCCTTCTGCAGCCCAACAGTATTCAATAAGGTTGTGAGCATCCCATTGAGGTCAAACACTGTCCAGCAGGGAGGACATGTGTTTCTGAGGTTAACGAGCACGCGTGGGCATTGGTGCTGATGAACCACATCCCAATGTATCCTCTCCTGGACCCTTAGTGGTCCCATGACACTGGCGAGAGTGAAGAAAAAACAACCAAGAAAAAAAAAAAACACAATAAAATTTATTTTAGGTAGGGAAGCAAGCAAATCAGAAACTATTGGATGCTCCCAATACCTAATGAGTATAAATGCACCACTCTTTAGTCACCTTTTTAAGGCCAGATATACTTGTTAAATAGGCAAGATCAAGTTCCTTTCTAAGCATAGGTATCATGCAAAGGATGACATGGAGAAAAATAAGCGGATGGGTGAAAATGCAAGAGAACTGTTTCTGAGCATAATTATTGTCACTGTCTCCTAGACAATACTTCATACTATAAATCAAGTAACAGCAATAATACTAGCATAGAGAGATTTCAAAGTC
Source organism: Tinamus guttatus (assembly GCF_000705375.1). The sequence goes on along the minus strand of NW_010585046.1, from coordinate 10,685 downwards.
AATTCAGGTAGAACACAACTCACACAACACTGGCAACATCTACACAAAATACATCATGCACAAATGCACAGGACTGCTGGCAGAAAAGCGTGCATAAAAATCAACTAGTATTTGCTTCAATTTGCCTATTTCCTGCTTAAGCAGTATGGTAAAATACCGCCAAAAGAAGCTCATTTGCTCTGCAAGTCAAAAACCTCCCATATATATAAGCATCCTTTTAAGCTTCTTCAGTTTTAGGATTTTGGTAAAATTTTGGATCACCTTTAAAGTAAAGGCTTTCAACCTGTGGTTCACAGAGTTTTGAGGGAGCAGGGATTATTTTAAGGGTTCTCGGGAAGAAAAGCCAGGTTATGCCATGGACCTTGCATAGACTCTAGAAGACCCAGAGCTCCACTGGAAAATTCATCAGGGATCTTCAACCTAAAAACGTCGAAACCCATTACTGTAAAGAAAGAAGTTAGCAGGAACACTCTGTTGGCTTTCAAAAAAAAATGCTAGGAAAAGATTTGTGCTATAATTTGCTAAACTCTGTAAAGTTAGATGCAATGCAAATGTGTACACAGATGTATGATGCTGAATTAAAAATTTACTTAAAAAGGGACTTGGAACTAAACTATGGCTATTTACCAACCAGGCTCAGCCTGTTATCCATGTTCACCTGCTCAGAAGTCACCTGAAGACACCTGTGTGAATATTCCCCTCCTGCCTTTCTCCCCGGGTCTTTGCGTTCTCGGCAAGTCCCAGCAAAGCGAAGCCTAAACCCCAGGCTCGGATTCCCCTTGCACCAACTCAGATTTGCGTTCTCGGCAAGTCCCAGCAAAGTGAAGCCTAAACCCTAAAAGTGAAGCCTAAAAGTGAAGCCTAAAGCACGGATTCCCCTTGCACCAACTCAAGGCACCCCAGCTCCGTGCCAGCCAGCCTGCTGCTCTCTGGACACTGCAGGGAAAAGCCACGACAAAGCCAAAAGCGGGTGTTTACACTGGCCTTTTTATCTCCCAAATTCACCATGTCTGATGCTACTTGCAGGGACACTTCACTCCCTTGCTGTTATACGACTGCGCGCTGGCACGACGCAGGCAGTTTGCCACTCGGCATCATGAAAAAAAAATCCACAAAGATGCCCTTGTGTCAATACAGGGTATTTACTTACTCCTGTTCTATTTATTCCTATGAATGAAACAGCCAGTTGGCATCCTGCAAGGGATTCTTTGGGGGTTATAAACGATATTTGGAGATGGGAATTCAGGCTCACAGGGGTGGCGCTCAGGCCTGTGCTTCCCCCTGCACACTCGCTCTTCTGCAGGTCAATGGACTCCAGCCTCGCTTATGTCACCAGCCATCATCTTCGAAGGCCTCCACAGCTATTTTTAAAAAGCATCTCTATCTATTGAGATTAGACTCTCATTTTCCTATTTCCCATTCCTGACTGTGCAGAGAGCAGTTCTATAGCTCTGTTTTTCCTTCCATTAATTTACAAGTTCACAAGAAAACAAGTCCAATTCCAAAGGCTTTGAAAACTGGCCATGTTGAGGTGACCACTTTCTTATGCTGCTTCTAAATGACAGAGTTAACCCAATATTTGAAGAAGATGGAATGGGTTTGAGGAGTACAAATCAGTGGTCATAGAAGAGCTGGGAACATGGCAGAAATCAGTGAATACACCTGCATACCTTGGGGTCTTATTAAAAAAAAATAATTTCATATTTTGAAATATGCAATCATTTCCATATTCCCATCTGAAAATTAAATTCATGCAACTTTGAATGTTTCCACAAGATCTTACAGCTGCCCTGTCACAGAAAACAATGTGGAACAAAATGTTCCACAAAGCAGTGCAAAGCAAAACGACAAAGATCAAAGAGCATCCTAAATTTCTGTGATGATTTTTGTGGCACCCAGGGAACGCACTTTTTTCCTTGCTAACTTTTGCACTTTAAGAGTTAGGGGCCTCATCCAGCCTAAGCATCTGGTCTCCCTTCACAGCTGATGGAGATCAGCATCACCCCAAGAAACACTTTCTATCCAGCTGAACAAATCGTCCTCCCACCAGTGACAATGATGGGGGTCAAGATGATGAGCTGAGACAGCAGCATTATCTCATGTCTTAGTTTAGGGGGACTGAACCAAAGCATCCAAAGATGCTCCTTTCACTTCTCAGATAGGAAATTTCCCAGAGATACCTATGTCATTTGTTAAAATTAAATTTTAAAAAGCCTAAAATTTCCCCTCTGCCATGCTCAGAGCCAGCATCAGGCCCAGATCCCATTGGCATCAGTGGTACAGTACCATGCCCCAAATGAAAAGCCATCACATACTGCTTTATTTTAATCAAGGTACCAATTACCTTCAATCTGTCCTTTCTGGTGCTGCACTATTATATATTTTCAGCCTCTCCAATTCATAATTTTGGCTTTGAAACTCAGGACAAAATAAAGGCTGTTGCTTCACCAAGTTGTTAATGCCACCGATGCTGAGTGTTCCTAGAAATGCCCAGCAAAAGTCGCAGATGTTGGTCTACAACCAAGACAGCATCTGTAGGGTTCATATGGCCACTAGCAGGTTTATTTTTAGCATAGGAAAGTTTCTCTTACCTGTCGATATTAGTTGCAGTGTTAAGTGCTGCAGTCCCTCAAACAACGCTGTTTTGCTCATCATATCTGAGCAACCTTCTTGTCTCACCCATCTATCTCTTGACGAGAACAGATTAGCAGGCAGGAGCTAAGAGTTAGATCCAATAAAGGAATTAAAATGAGATCCAAAATAGTATACAATTACCTAAAGTGCAGCGTAGGAGGACTTTAGGGTTAAATTTAGGAAAACAATACAATATGCACCAATTTATATGTCTTAGACAAAACAGCTCTATGAGTTTTCTGGCCAAACTTCTTTTTCCATGAAGGAGGGGGGGTAAGTGGTCCCTCAGCAGCATCTCTTATGTAGCCATTCATTTTCTCTTATGTGCCAGGCCTACTCATCGATTTTCCTCCAAAGACCACTTTCAACAAAATAATGGGCCAAAGAGAAAACTAAATATTAATTAATTTGCCTAGAGAGGTCCAGTGCTTCAGCAGTACTTCACCAGCTTTGTGCCTGATCTTGCTCCTGATGAAATAAAGAGGAACATTTTGATGGATTTCTATAGGAAAAGGACAGAAATTGATTCTGGAAGTAACTGAGTGAACCAGAGGGTGAATCTGCTCCTCCAGAAGGACATGTCTGGGTTTACAGTGCAACCACTGACAGATCAATGGCCAGGATCATCTGTGCAAGCCAGGAACACAACTTGTAGTTTGCAGGCCCTACATTCTGGTGACCAGGCATCACTTTCAATTCATTATTACAAAGAAACTTCAATATACAAAGCTTTTTGTGTCCTCAGGAAACACGGGATGCACCCTGGCTGGAGCGATACCCATAACACCCGATTGCAGGACACCCATGTGCATCCTAGGTCCTGCAGCGTGAAGTCCTCCTGGTCCTCTGCCTTGGGTAGAAGCAGCAGTGCTAGGACCCAGTGCTGAGCTACATCTTTGCTTTCCAGCTCAGAGAGCCTGTGCAAGGAAACACGGAGGATCCGAGCTCCTGCAAGCAGCCGAGCCCGGCATATGGGCTCGGAGCGGCATCGCACGAGGTGCCAGGGCCACACAGGGAGCGCGAGACGGGCACGGGAAGAGCTCGAGGGCCACCTGGACCTGCGCCCGAGGCATCGCTCTGCCACTGCCGAACGGCCAGAGCAAGCAAGCAATCATTAGGGCACATCAGAGAAAAAAAAAAGACATTTTTAAGGACTTCCAAGTCTTAAAAAGTGAAATATTTCAAGAATTCCGAGATGTTACAGTACAGCTGTAACACAAGTTGTTATTTTCTAGCTTATAGATTTAAAATTCTCCAGTAGAAACCTCTTGCAAACAGATTCTTTGGCTTGCAATTAGCTCATAAAGCTCCCAAGCTTTCCCTGAAAATCTCTTATTTGTGTCCCAAAATGGGATTGGGATGAACAAAACAGTGACCGTAATCGCTCTGATTAGGTCTTAGTGTTCCCAAATGCAGGAGAAATCGTAGCTTGATGGAGCCTTGAACAAACCCTGTTCTTGAGAACCTCTCTCTGAAGCAAAATTAAGACTGTTTTGCAACCAGGGACAAATTTTGTGAATAGATCTTCAGAGGAAAAAAAATAAATAAATACACACACACACACATCCTTCAGAGGACTTGAAAAAAAAATCTCTGTGCTTGCAAGAAAATTCATGTTTCTGAGAAAGATTCCAACTGTGTTTATCAGACAGACAGAAACTTGTTCACCAAGTATTACCCCAAAGAAATTAATTAGTTGCCTGCAGACAGAAAATGTACCTAGAGGAAAAAAGTCTCTCAAGTTCAAGAAGCAACTTTGCTGCCAAACAGTTCAGTAAAATGCAGCCAGGACAGACTCAGCCATGTCCCGTCCAGTGCTGCATTATCTTTTAAAATTATTGAATTTATTCTTACGAGAAACGTGGTAATAATCCAACTAGAGGTAACACTTGCATGAATTGCTATAATGATTTATTAGCAATCCCCACTTTTCTTCAAATCCACCATCAAAATCTTTTATTCCCCCTCAAAGTGCCACAGGAGCCATCCAGTCCCAATAACCAAAACATGTATGACCTGCATGTGGCCTGCACTGCCTTTAAAACAATGTATTACAGCTTGTAGTCTATAGATCCATGAGATCCATCAAATTACTGCTTGGATGTGCCTGAAAAGCGCAAAGAAAAGCGAGGCCATCTACTGTCAGTGGATTTCAATTTGTTGGAGAGGGATCTGGATCTCCATGGAGGTGCTGTAACAATTTGGCCATGGAAAAATATTGAAAATTATTGCCTTTGGAAATTACTTGACTTATATCCCCACTAGCACGTTCCCTCTCCCATGCCATGAATGCTTTGAGGTTTGCCCTCTTAAAAAAAGACGGATGGGGTCAAAGGCAATCCAGGCTGATTTCCCAAGCATTTATCTCCATAGACCACATTAGAACCAGCGCTTTTAAATGTGACAACATTTAAAAACAGAAAAGAAGAATCACCAAAAACACACAAAAGTCCTGAGCTTCACGAGGTTACTGCCTTACCCTGCCTGGGATCAGCCCAAGGGAAAAGCCAGGTGATAAATATGAACTTTATCCAGTCCTCCCTAATACAAATCCAAATTCCTGGCTCTGCAGAGCTGTCCGGGGACCACTCTATCGGATGTCCTCTATTTGAGAGGAAAGATTTGGGGAAAATCTCACACAAGAGCTACTGATCCATGAAAAGCAAATAACGGCTTGAATGCCACCCTACCACAAGCCCCAGCAGCTTTCCATATCCACCTCTGTTGGCCATAAAACCAGTAATAATAGTGTGTCTTAGAAGGACATCACAGAGATCTATCCTCATGGGTCAGTACTGCCAGAAGACCAAACTTTTGCTTGTGGAAATAGACTCAAGGAATCACAAAATGGGGCTGTGACCACACTCGCTTTACTTAAAGCTTCCAACTCCTGCTGCTCATGAATGCTTTTAAAGAACCTTCCTGAACAGATGGACTCTTCCAAGAAAAGCAAGAAAAAGTCCTTCAGTGTATAACATGCACCATTTTTTCACCATTAGATCCTTTACATAAGGCTAGATATTTCAAGGAATTCAACTACCAGAGACCCATGGATCTTTCAGTCTGGAGAAGATCCATCAAAGGTGACTTCTTCAGAAATTCAAGCCTTTCGTTCAGGGGTTAGTCATATCCCCAGACCTCTCACAACATCTCAAGGCATTGAATAAGACATTACAAATATCTTTTTCTGTCTTTTTTTCCACATGCACAGAATTGTTGTGATACTAATTCCACGAGCCAGATGAATTAAAATACCCCTCCTACTTCAACATATGTTATGCAACCTTCTTCTGTGTATATTTGGTCATCAAACAGGAGTTTATATTATTTATCCCCACTCTTTTTTTTTTTCTCCTGACAAACAGCGCTTAATTTTTGTTCTGTAGCCAGTGTAGCAGCAGTTGACTGGGAGAATTCAATATTTAGCATGCAAACTCTTTGGATTACACCTACAGGCCACAAGTTACAGTTCTTTTCATCACTGCCTGGATGTCATTTTTAGAAGACTGTTTTGGATAAGAGCAGCAGCTTGCTCTTAGTAAACTTTCTTAAATATCTCCTTGAAAGCTTCATCCTGTAGCTGTTCTCTCAGTAACCTCTTCAGCTGCAATGCGAGGCAAGCACAGAAGGATGTGAGCAAGCGCTAAGATAAATTCACTTAAAAATGCAAACAATTCCTCAGTCAAAAAATGTCTGCAGAATCCACCTGGCACTGTAACCACCTCTTCAGAGCTGCCGCATGAATTCATTAACATTAAAGAAGAACGTTTGCTTGTCGTTAAAAAGGCTAAATGAGGGTAAAATACTCTAATGAACAGCATAACCTCTAGCCCAAAGCTACCCATCTTTCCTTCCCTATCCTGCTGCAGCGTTACTGAAAATCCGGTTCAACTAAAATAGTATCAGAGGACGACTGCAAAACTAAAGGAGGGGAAATCACACGTTGGCTCCCAAACATCAAAAAGATTTCAGCATTTGCAACAAAAGCGGTTTATGTTATCCCTCCTCCCTACCCTCCGAGCTCACTGCACACTCTGTATTATACATTATAATATGTGGGCAGAAGCAGCAAAAGGCAAGAAACGCTCGCCCCGAGCACAACCCGCACGCCTCGAGAGAAGCAGGAGCTGGGTAATAGGCTGGCAGCCACGGATGGCTTCTAACTAGCTCCATCTCCAGTGCCAAAGCCAAACCCCGCTGTTTAGGTCAAAGGCAAACGCTCACGGTAATTTACTTTGCAATAATTATGCTTTCCCATGGAGCTCGCCAGTACATCCACGTCGGGTTGTCTCATGGCCACACTGAAACCTGGTTGAGGTTGGAAGGGATTTTTATGTAGTTCCATGCACAAGCAGGGTCACCTACAGCACATTGCCCAGGATGTCACCCAGGCGGGTTTTGGATACCTCCAGAGAAGGAGGCTCCACAACCACTCCGGGCAGCATCTTCCAGTGCTCCCTCATCCTCTGCACACCCTGAGGCTGAAGGCACGCTCCAACTCACCAGCACCCAATCACCGGAGATGCCACCAAGCACAAGGGCCACCCCACTTCGCAAGCAACCCATGGAGCAGAGGAGCATCACCGTGCACGGGGAAGCAGGACAGGGCAGAGGCCACCCTCTTAGCACCGGAATGATCCAATATCTCGGGAGCATAGAGGAGCTGTCACAGCTCAGGGACAAAACGGCTCTTTTTTGCCACAATTTATAGACTCAAGATTGTTCTTTAGTGCATGCACATAGTGGCTGCAAAGGCCAGCAGCGTGGGATGGGTTACATTCCCAGCATAGGGACCACATTCTGTGAGTGAATTTCATCAAGCTGCTTGAGTTCACAACGTCCAGAGCTGCCTTGCATCCACATAGAAACACCGTTAGTTCAATCTTGGAAATGTCTAAATGCCCCAACAAGAAAAGGGCAACAACACAAAACAGAGGCAACAGGAGGATAAAATAATTATCGCTGCCTGTTTTAGGAGCACGATACAAAAATCTTATCTATGTTCAGACAGCCTGTCACCACGTTGGTCTGATCTACTAAGGACCACGGGAGTTTCATGGTGATGCCAAAGGCTCGTTTCTCCAGCACCACCATCCTGTCCAGCTTGTGCAGAACAGAGAAGCAACCATAATAAAAACTCACTTTACTCATGTTCATCCAGATTCCCAGACAAACATGAAAAACCAGCCTAAGAACACAAATTGAATATCACAAGCAACAAGGGCACCTAAGCTGCCTGGCACCTCTCCTAGCTAATCGAACTACTCTTTAAATTTAATCAAAGTTCCTCCCGCCACATTTTTGCCCCTGCGGTAACTAAAATAAAGAAAGAAATACATCAAAACATAACGTTTATTTTAACTTCACAGTTCGGCCAAGGCGGAAAAGAAGGAGGAAGCGACATTTCAGTAGTGTCACTGGAAAGAAATCAAACCAAATCTCACAAGCTTGATCCAAAGAAAACAGGGACTTTAAGCCATACCAAAAACTCCAAACAAGCAGATGATATTCTGAATGGAAAGCAGATGCCTCTTTGCTTGCTGTTTTAAGAGATTCTTTTTTTCTAATAAAAAATACCACCTTCTGCTTCTTATATGCTTCAAGACGAGGTGTGTTTGGGAAGATCTACTGTTCTCTCACAATTGTCACTGAATAAGCACTGGGAGTGATATATACAGCATTATTAGGGAGATGCCCAATAAACACAGCTCTGTTTGACCTTAAAAATCATTAACAAACAGGCACATACATTACCACCCCCCAGCCACCAATGAAAGTAAGGAAAAAATACACCCATTTGAGATTTCACCCAGGGTCTTCCTTAACGTCCTTCAAATCCTCTCTTTCCTTTTCTCCGATTCCTATTAAGCTTCCAATTGGAAGTCTCTGAATTTAGCTACATTTTTTTTTTCTTGCCTATTTTCTCTCCATCACTGCCTGGGTACACAGGGCTGGATTCCCAGTCAGCCTCCTGGAACAGATAGAGTAGATCTGTTTTGGGGAGGAAGCTCTTCTATTTTTTCTTCTTTGGAGGAGGGGAGGGAATGTCCTCTTTAAGTTACTAGATCTAAACTATTTTCTAATCTCTTTTTAAATCTCTTTCCCCTCATCCTTATGTAGCTTGAAAATTTGAGCACCATGCACAGCAACCTGATTAATGGATATCTGGGTGCTTTGCATTGAACATCATGGATAGATGGGATGAGGAAGCAGTGAACATCCACATCAGTTGGTGCATGAGCTCAGCCCTGCCCAGCAAGACATGACATTTTATCTGCACAGAGACACCCATAACCAGTCGTATCCCATAACAAAGAAGGGCTGTGCTCTGCTCGTTACCTACAGAAGTTCATGCACAGCAGCTGAGACACAAAATGTTCTCCATCAGCAGTTGACCTTACCACATTTACCTTGTGTCCTGCTCCTACCAAAACCATTCAACAAACCCAGGAAACAAATGCACCAGAAAAAAAAATGCTCTGAAGCAACTGATTGTTGTATTCAGAACATTCCTTACATACATCCATGAGAGGAAGGGAAAGATACGTCAGCTGGCCTGCTGCTTCATGACTTCCAAGAACATATCACACCATTTCCAGAGCTTTCATCTGCTAAGTAACCATTCAGCCTCTGCCAACGAGGCCATCTCCTCTTCAGCCACTTCTCCATCACCTCTTTCCCAGGCATCTCCATCCCAACCTGCCCATGAGTGTGGGTCCAAACAAGTGTCCTATTTGCTTGCTTTGCTTTGCTTTACTTCTGTAACTCTGCAGAGTAGCTATCACAAAGTCAGCGTGCTAAGACACAACAAAATTAAAGTAGTTATTTACTTAAATACTATGTAAGATACTATGTCTTGGTTTAAAAAAACCTGTGAACACATCATTGATAACTAAGGTTTTCCAATCTAGGTTGGTACCTGATACACATCTGCTGAGAAATCAAAAAATCTTCTCTTCCCAGTGGTAGCAACTGCATCCTTCTACCTCCGCAGAGATGCAGAGGAACAAGTCTTGGAACCTAAGCAGGTATTATTTAACAAAAAACGGGTTTTATTTAACATGACACAAAGCTATCGAAAGCCATCAGAGCCTTGCCTATCCTGAAGCACAAACTGAGGTACCTTGGAAGATGGAGAGAAACATTTCTCTGGTAAATCCACCTTTAAAAACAAGAGGCTGTCAGGAAACATCAGCATCAGTCCTGGGGAGATGGATTAGTTGAGGCATTCAGACACGAGTGAGAAACTGTATCTTGAAACAAGCTTAAATTCTGTTTAGCTGTGACAATCAATAGGTACAACTAAAACATCCTTAATCTCCTAAGTGTGAGCTACTGCCGGGCTACTTCTAACATCAAAACATGTCATCATCCACTAGATCTATTCATTTTAATTCATTGTGATTTTAACTATAAAACCAACATTGTTTCCCTAAAAAGTACTGCACATTCAGGAAGCCACAAAACACGTCCTTATCAAGTAAATAACTACATGAAGACCAGATCAACTCTTCATATGACTAAAAGGTAGAACCCCAGGCATTTCCATCTTTACCTTTTAATAAATAAGCATTTTATTTATCTCTAAATTCAAATCATTCTTTCGAAATGAGGTAAGAAATGTATTTACGTGGAAGGAAAAAACAAAACAAAACACACAAAGGTCACAAGCCTCCTGAAACAACTTTTCTTAAGCAGAACGGGCAGCCAAAGAGAACCAAGGGAGGTCTGAATATCAAATCAAGCATAAAATAAAAGGAAAAAAGAAAACACGGTGCTGGCCCAGGGCACTCCGGCCGACACACACAAGACCGACAGGAGAGAAGAAACAGCAGGAGTCAAAATCCAGATTAAATCCCAGGGACCTACCAGGTACAGTCTTCTGGCTTTCTCCACTCAGGCACACAGAGATTTTGGACTCCAAAAAAGCCTCTCAACAGCCCCATGGGCAACAGGAAATAAAAAATCATCCAGAAAGACAGCTGGGAAACATGGTAAGAGAAAGAACCAGTCCACTTCAGGAAGCCTCTTTTCCATAACATAAAGGGAAT
>NW_010585044.1:20948-61133 GCF_000705375.1 Tinamus guttatus | reverse complement strand
CCCAAGTGAGCATCTCTCGAGCTCCTTCTTAATAACTTGCTGGCACCTGAACCATGGCTAGTTTGGTTGCTCCCTTGCCACTTTGAACAGCTACTAAAGCTGTGTGAGTTTCTGGTCACCAGATCATATGTTGATGCCAATGCTAAAATGCTAGCAATCCATCTAAGATTATTTCCTTTGACAGGAGCAGCAGTGGTCTTGATCAAAAGTGTTTTGCTACTGTGCACTAGTAAGTGTTTCATGGTTCAATAATTCCATGCTGTAAGATTCTCTAGCAAGTGTTTCATGGTTCAATAATTCCATGCCATAAAATTCTCTAGAATTTTTTTTTTCATTTTTGATGTTGCAGAGAGTCAAGCCAGTTATCTAGACACCCATCCCCTGTAAGATGAATTCTCTTATGAAATAGCCATGGCTCTTTAGTTGGAGAAAAAAATAATGGATTTTACACAGAAGACAATCTCACAAGGATTATTAGCCATAGGATGGGTACTTGAGAAAGAAAGATTTTCTACATCTTCATTAAATACATATTATTTTACATCATCCCTGAGATAGTATGATTAAACGCTAGTGCGATATCAGTCATTCTGTCTGGAGCTTTAGAAACAATTGTAACTTTCCATTGTTTGTCATGAGTCAGCTGGAGTTTTAAGCAGCCATGTCCTAGCAATTCTGATTTTAGAATCTAGAATATTCCATAGCACCTACTTCACCAAGCAAGTTTGTTTAATTTACTCTAAAGCAATCTTTAGTTTCTATAATGCGTGAAGATGTGGAAAATTGTCTAAAATTCCCTACGCTAAGGAAAAAAGGGAGATAGACCTAGGAGGGGGAGAATTGTAGAAAACAAAGGGTATTTTTTAAAAAAGCACTTACCATGTTACCTTATAATTGCAGAAGTTGCAGATGCAAGAAAGAACAGTTGGAATTTTAGGGACATTTGCTAGCAAATATGGGTGTAAGTCTTAGACATGTTAGAGATGAGGATAATGTTAGAGAGAGGATAAATGTTGCTATTCTTTCTTGAGAAGAGTTCAATTTTATTTCATAATTCATACGCCTCATCTCAGTTTTGCTACAACATTACTCCATTTCACTGAACTGTTATTTACCTTTTGCTTAAAGGAAAGGAAGGTGCTGGTATTGCTGCTGTTCTGTAGCAGAATTGCCAAGACTGCTATGACATGGCAATGCGTTTGGCAGAATGGAAACGATTTCAAATTCTTAGGAAGGTGATTGCAATAAAAAAGATCAAGATCTTCTCTTTTGTGGTTCTCAAACACACATAGGCCACAGAAAGAAAGGAGCTTGCTTTGCTGTGTCTGCCAGATAAACACATTGCAATCAACCATAGCATTGTGGCTGTCAGCTGCAATTAAAAAGAGACAAGAACCATCAACTCCGGAGTCATCAAGCGCAGGGGTAAGAAAGGGGAACAAGGCATGCAGTTCTGCAGAAGGCAACCAGAGACATGATTAGAGGCCTTTTTTGCAGATTGCTTTGCAGAATCTACCTTTCACCCATTGCTGCAGTTTCTACAACAGCTCACCTTGTGAACCAACCTTGTGTGTTGCAGTTTCCTCCTCCTCCTGTGCTCTGGCATCTATGAGCATTTTGCTGGATGGATCTCATGCCTGCAAATAGTACAACACATCCTAAGGGGCTAAGGCAAGTGGTAAACACCATATTGCTGAAGGCCTTACTGGAGGCTACATGAAGACAGTGTCCTTATTTTTATAAATCAGGTCTGAAAAGAACATTTAAGGAAAACGCTTGCCTGAGATTTCTGAGGATATAAGCTTCTCAGGAACAGCCTCAGGTTTACAAAGAAGTGAGTATATAGAAAAGATGCAGAAAACAACCCTGCTGGGGAAGTTATTTGGAACAAAGTCTGTATATGGCGAAAAAAACTCAAAATTACATGTATTAAAGGATGTATTTCACATGAAGCATCTCAGACTGCAGAGGACCATTTGTTAAGAAAAGTCAGTTGCAATTGTGCTTCATGAACTCTAACTCTTAAGTTCAGTTCTGGCCTAAAAGGCTTGTTTCAACTTCTTTGCTTCCTGAGTATCTGAGAGACTACAATCTCTTCACATCTCTAAACCGGCACCAGATGTGTGATTTATTGAACTATGAACAACCTTTTGATTTTATTAGATAGAACATAGAAGAAAACATTTATTATAAAGGTTCCCCTTGGTATTGTTTAGTGACTTCAGAAAATAAATGACTCTCAGAAAGCATCTTACCACTAATTTTGCAAAATTTAGTTTTGCTATTGCATCCTTTGATTTTTGGGATTGCTAGTTTGAGTTGGATTGACCAGATCCTGAATTTTCTGAGGTGCAAGAACTGAAGACTCTGCCTGAAATAATTTGATATCATTCTTTAGAGCACAACCTGTGTAATAACTAGCCATTCTTTCTTTTTAGGCCAGTAGAAAAGAAATAGGATACCCAAAACATAGAACTTAGCTTTTCTGAATCTCAGGTTTTGAGTATCAGGTCTTAAAATTTTGTATGGGGATCAAATATCATCTTCAGGTTGCAATAAGACATTTCTGTTAACAGAAAGGAAAAAAATAAGCCAAAGTGGATCATAAGTCCTTTTTTTTTTTTTTTTTTTAAGTTGTACAAGTCAGGTTTAGGCTGCCTCAAGCGTTAGTGTTAACTGAGCTGGAAAAGAGCAGGTGGCTGATGTTAATACAATACTGAAGTCATGAGTGCACAGCTGCAAAATGCATTGTTTTTTATTTGTTTTAACTCCCAAGTATTGGATTTCCCCCAAATGCCATTTGGTGCCAGCTGAGTCTCCAAAATAGGCTTGCTTTATTTGAGCAGAAATGCTTAATGTTCTCTACTGTCAATGGCTCAATCTAGAACACAGCCCCCCAAAATGAGGTGCCGTGTTTCCCATGCCTTTGGCATACGTGTAGCCTTGTCGCTGGCCTAGTCTCCTTTTGCTCCTGACTGGAGAGGCTCTAGACTGGGTTCCTCACTTGTCTTGTCTGGGGCTGTGGATGGACCTGCTAGCAGCACTGACTCTGCCTAGCACATTTATTCCATGTTCCCAGGTCTCAAAGCAGCTTTTTGAGTTTTAAAGAACTCAAAGTACTGGGTCTTCCAGGTGTGGCTGCCTGTGCTGCTGCTTTAGGAAGCGGAAAATATATTTGGAATTCCAGCTAACTTTTTTAGTAACAGTCTTTTGCCGGTCTCTGTTCTTATCTTTGTTTATTCAATCTTATCTCCATCTTTACCTAAGATTAATCACCATCTTTTGAAAAAATACATTTTCTGAGCAGAGTGCCAGCCTTTCAGCTCATGTTTTGCAGATATTTTTTTCATCTCTGATAATCCACTTTTCTTAACTCCTGTTTCTTTTATGTCTCTTAGATATTCCTCATGCTGAAAAAAAATACCCAGTTCAAAGCTAAGATCTTTTATTTTGATTTTTTCTCTTTCCTTCTGAAATAAAATAATCTCTGACTTTCTGTGAAATTCAAGATATTTGGGGGGAGAGGCAAAAGCATTTTTATGTGCTACATAATGAATTTTATCTAATGTTTTGCATCTTTGAATAATGAAACTGGCTGTCTCTTCACTGCATGTCCTTATCAGTGTAGTAGAGATGCACAAACTTTATATGTATGGGCCAGTTTTGTGTTGTGAACTGTCACCTTTTAAAATCATGTGCCTCATCTCCAAATTCACACCATCCTTGCACCGTGGTATCTCTCCTCAGCACCACTTTTTCCCATGCTTATCTTGCATCCAACATGGCTTAAAAAACCATTGACCTGGGTCTTTCATTTGACTTGTGGTACCTTTAGCTCTGTGTGCAGAGTTAGTGGAGATGCAGCTTGCTTGTCGTTTCCTGCCACAGCTCTTAACTGAACCACTGCAGGGTGAAAGGGCTGGGATAAATCAGCATCCTGTTAATGGACGCCAAGTACCGAAAATGTAGGAGCTTGAGTCTTATTGTGAGTCTGTGGAACAGAAGTTCTTAAATATTTGGATCATTGCAAGTTATACTCAGTTTTTTGAATAGTTTTTGATTTTTTTTCATATGAGTTCAGATAAAACTAACAGTATTAAGTAACAGTAACTAATATTCACAGTTTTAAGGAATGAGCTAAACCCATTAATGCATATCTTTCTGTTGCTTGATGATCTCCATTGAAGTGATTAAATTTATACACAGCTGTCCTAGAATGAACCTTGCTTTGTATTGGAGCTGAATATGTTCTTTGAAGGCTGTTTAAAGAGTTTCTCTGCTTTGTTAGTCAAAGTTCTGCTTTGGATCTGAAGTATGACTGGTTCAAGGTATTAATATAAATACAACTGGATCTACTTATAATATACCTATTTCTTCACTTAACAAATGAGTTTTCATCTTAACACAAGCCACATCCTATATCCTTAGTGTACTAGAATTAGGATTGTTGTATCTCACCATCCTGCCAGGGTTGTAAAAGCTACAGGTGTAGCAAATTCAGGATGGGATTACTTGTTTGCCTTATTGACTTTTAGGCAGATTTATGATGCTTATTTGACAGACATTAAGCAACACAAAACTGGCCAGGGTAAGAAGAGATACACCAGACTGCCAAGTGTGCTGTGCCAAGGAAAAGTAAGGATAAATCCAAATTCAGTTTTAAGCTACTGCAGTAAGAGATCATTCTCTTCTTGGATATGATGCAATATGATCTACTTCAAGTTGTGCCTGTAAGTGCTGAATATCAGGCTTTAATGTTGGAGTTGTAATCTGTTTAAGAAGCTACATAGTGAATGAGAACACACAAATGCTCTCCAAAATGGGTAGCTCTTACTAATACTTTATATAATCCCCTTTCCTCATTTCTTTTTTTCTTTTTCTTTTGATCACTTTCTCTTGATCACTTATTTCCCCCACCCCAAACTTTTTTTCTTACATGTCTCATTTCTCTTTTTCCTTTCTCTCTTCTCCAGCTTCGTCTCCCTCGCACTCTGCCTCGCTTCTTACTGGCTTTCTCTGGATCTCCCATCATTCTGTTTGCCTCTCAATTTTAAGTTCTCCTTTTCTTCACATCTGTAAGTTTTCTTTTTCTTTTCCATCCTTTTCTTTTTAGGCCTCACCTTTATTATTAGCCAGATGTTGCGTACTCATATTTTCATTATATATAATGTATGAAATATGAGAGGATTTGAATAGAAACAAGTGAACTTTCACTCATGACATCAGTAGGTATAGTAATCTTTGGCTTCTCTGACATCTTAATAGTGCCGTTTTTTCCACTCCTTTTCATGGGTGATTAGATCTTTCATACTTGAATGTTAATTTTAAATCTATTCCAAGTCAAACATCTTACTAAAATTTCAGCTAACCTGTTTCATGTGAAAGGAGAGGCAAAGTTCCTTCTTTCTGCACAGTTCAAATGAGCAGTTTCCAAGGTAGTATAATACACTACAGCGTTTGGCTTTTAAAGACTGTGTTGGAAAGCTAGCCAAAATTGTCACAGTAGAACGGTGGAATAAGCAGAGGACTGGAAAGGGGGCTTTATAGCTCATTCTGCTTTGGGAAAAGTTCCAGGTTGACTAATTGCCTTCAGCCTCCTCAGAAAGTTCCTTGAATAGCTTCAAACTGAATTGCTTCAGCCTTACTGTGCCATGTTACTGCATGCTGCTGAGCAGCTGCCGAGATCTGCCTTAGAGGCTGCAGCACTCTAAGGAAATGTATATATTTTTTTAATATATATATAAAAATATACATTTTGCTTGCGTGCTGTTATTAACAGGAAAACACATAGTTGTGGAGAACTCTTAGTAAAGCAGTGGGTGTAGACAGCAACATAGAAACTGCATATTTTGAAAATGCTCATTACTGTAACAACCAGATGGTTGTATTCAGCCATTGTCATGATCTCACTGTATAAGGAACAAGATTATGATCTCTCTTTTTTTTTTAATTCACTCATGGCTTTTCCTTTTTTATACTTGATCCTACTGTGTATTCAGCAGTGTGTTAGTAA
This sequence comes from Tinamus guttatus, assembly GCF_000705375.1. Next base: position 55,120 of record NW_010585044.1, on the reverse strand, counting down.
AATGACTCTATCAGACAGTCATTTGAAGCATCATTCATATATTAGCTAGCAGGATCAAGGAAGTTTTGCCAGAGCTATGTTTTCTAGAACACTCTAAGTGAAAAAAAACCCCGAAGGACTTTGAGCTCATTATAATACATAAAAATATTATAAAAAGGGAAATCTTCTTTTTAGCTATTTTGCATTTTTTTCATGCACCAGCTGGTCCATCACAAGTCTGTCTGGTTTGTCACCCCTAGATACAGTTTTCTAGCTACATTATTTCATTTAATATTATTCTTTGGGCTTTGTGGTTATTTTTTTAGAAAGGAAGGAGCATGCTATCTACTTGGTATCTTTGATTCATTGAAGTTCAACACATTGGGAAAGAGATTCTCCCTAACCGCTTTTGATGATTCAGTGGCAGCTGCCTTTAGAAAAAAATACGGTGTTTCCCCAGGCAGGACATTCCTTTACTGCTCCTCTGTAAAGCTTGAAAGTCTGAGCTGCTTCATGCAGAACCATCAGTTCCTGAATTAAATTAACTGCACGTCACAAAGTCTGTTTACCATGGGGGCATGCTGTAGACCCTACTGTAGGGAAGGGATTAAGGAACACGTTAATTGCAATACACTAGTTGTAGGATGCAAATATCAATCATGTCTGTATGGTATACCAGAGTTATTGTAATATGGATTTGCATAATAGAAACAAGCCCATCGTGTCAAAGATGTTTATTTTTGCCATGTAAATTCTCTTAAAAGTAATTTATTATTAATCAAATCAAGTAAAATAGAAGGAACATATCTTTGGCTCTGATTTTTTCTTAAATATTAAGCTGTACAAATTCTCAGTTTAATAGTGTTTTTTTTTTCTTCAGTTTATTGGGAAATTTATTAATGGTGAGATGCATTTTTTAAGTTTTTTTTTTTAAATTATGTCTCACAGTTATTGCTCTATTGCTCTTTTCTCCCTTGTAAGGACCACTGCCAGGGTTGAATTCGCCACTCCACCCCCGCCAAAATCTGTGGGTACCAATGTAATATCACACGTGTGCTTGGGAGAAAATGTTGCTAGTAGTGTATCTACAGTTGTTCATGATTTCGTTGTAATATTCATTCACCAGAACTTATTCTAGAGCAAGTTTGTTTGTTTTGAGGGGGAATATTTTTATGCACTCTCAATGCATATTATTTACCTAGCCCTAAAAGTCAGGGTAGGGTGTTTCCCCTATTACAATAATTGTCTTTATTGTTGAGGCATATTTTTACAAAGCCGAATGTTTCAGGGTTTCTTCCTAATTACAGTTTTTAAAGCATAAATGTGATCACGGCAAAGTCCCAAAACCTGGGCCTACATTCTCGTTTGCTTGAGCCCATTAGCAGGTGCAAGAAGAACAAGTCTTTTCAGCTTGCTGTGGACACAGCTGCCTTGTAGTTAGCCACAGTAACCCTACAGCATCTTCAGTTGCTTCCCTATCTGGCTAATCGTGCAAGTGTGTGGTTTTTGTTCTAAGATTTTCTCCATGACCTTGTTTTCTACCACCTGCCTTTGGCTCCTGACAACTGGGTGTGCTTCCAGAGCTCCCAAATCCCTGCTCCTTCCTGATTCAAAGCAATGTTTCTCTAATTCTGACCCACAGGAAATGGCTAGCAGCCTTCTGCTGCGTTGCAGCGAGCCCATGGTCTGAGCTAAAAGCCTGATACAACCTGCCTGCTTATCTGCTAGCAATCTGTAGACTGAGCAAAGCTGTGGGTGATATATGCCTACACGCCACTAGGTCAGTATTCTGTCTAGGTTCTCTTATGGTTCTCAGCCTTTGAGTACATAATTAAATTGATTGACCTTTTAAGTCTTTTAAGGGTTTAAAAATATTCAGGCACTTGCAGTACCAGTTCACTGGGACATTAGGTTCAGTTTCTTCTTTACAGCCTAATACTTTAGCTGGGAGATAGCAATTCACCTCTGCATCCTGTTTTTGGTAGTGTTGTGTGGTTGGTGGAGAGGAAGAAGACGTAGCACACTGAGGAATCCATTCAAACTTGTACACAGAGCTGGGGAGAAGAGGGTGGGAATTTTCCAGTTATTACACCCTGGCCCATGAGACTTAATTATCCACAATATTCGATAACTAATGTAATCTGTTTGCATAGCTAACTCCCCTGATTAGTTCTGGGGAGGTGTGCAACTTTGTATCCACTTTAGGGAGTTTCTCATGTAATTTTCTTCCAAAGGTGAATAACGTCATGCTTTCCTAAATGCAGCTGGCTCTGAGAATCCAACTACATGTGTAACAAATGAGTTTTCAATCTCAGATGTTCGGATTGTTGCATCTGCCAGAGGAGATTTTTCATTTCCCACAAATACCTTGTGCAAGTTACTAGCTCACATTTCAGACTATGCCATAATATCCTTTAAAGATACTTTGCACGTCTTTTTAGAGCGAGACCATTCAGATGTGACACCTTGTTCTGTGATTTAACTAGGTAAATGTCTGGCAAGAAAAGACCAAATTAGCACAACTTACAGTGAATCTTGAACAATGCTGTATCCTTTTTGTCCAGAAATTATCTGGGCTTTTGTCTAAGTTTGCTTTTGGGTTTTCATGGCTCAGCATGTGAAAAATGATCTGGATTATTTGTAGTTCTGTACACCAAATAGATTATCAGTAAGCAACCCTGAGCTCTACAAGTTGGGTAGTCTCAGACTACTTTGGTGTTTACTTTGTATATTGGGACACATAATTCTAAAAAGTTACTAAAATTTTGGTAACTTTTTGAACTCCAGCACTTTTTGAAAACAAAGCACTAAAATTGCAGGAAGGATGGGTAGGAAGAAAAGCTGTGTGAAACCAGTAGGTTCTGCTAAAGGCAAAGAAAGTAGAACATTAATAATTTCTCATTACACGTGTGTCTTGAATCCTTTATTGAAAGCAACCGCTTGAAATGCTCACTGCTGCTCCTATTAACACAGCTGACATTACCACTTCCACTGGCTTAATGTTGAGCTGGACTTGCTACATTTAGACAAATGGAACTCTAATATTTCTAGAATGAAAATGCTGCCCCAGTTGAACTACTGGTTAGCCATGGAGAGTAATTGCCAATTGCCAAATTAGGTATCTCTAATATGTATTGCACTTTCTGCTTCCATGATAGATCTGTCATGAAATAATCAGGTTACCATTATCTAGTGCTGTTATCCAATATGCTTGCCTGAAGCTGCTAGTGTTGTTTTAAAGAAGCTGGGGAACCTCAAAAGTTCTTGTGCTGTATTTTGCCTTCCCAAAGACACAGCAAGGAACTGCTATGTCAGCCCTTGTAAAGAGAGCAGGATTTGAGGCTTCCCAGACTGTAGGGTCAGAGATGCATTCAAAGAGATTTCTCATTCCAGCAAAATCTTTCCCATTGCAGCCAACATCTGACTATTGTGAAAAGGCAAAGGAGACCTCTCCTAACTTGCAATGTCTTATATATTTTGAGAGCATGGGAAATCAAGTAGGGCAATCCAATTCACTATCAGAACAGAAGAGAGGGAGATACATCAGTTGTACAGTGAGAGGGAGTGTTTCTTTTTTTCTATTTTCCTGATGTTGCCTTTATTGATATCTTTTGCATATAGCAGCCCCAGTGTTTGACCTATTAATTTAGGCCTTCGGATTTCTGAGTCTCTTGGACTGTTCAAAGTCAGAAAAGTTTAAAAGTTAATATTATTATTATTATTTTCTCAGTTAAAACAGGACCTCATGCCGTGTTACTCGCCTTACAATGCGTGGAAAGTTGGACCAGGAAAATCATTCTGATCTGTGGACTTTTTCCTGGGCTTGGAGTTGTACTTTAGAGTTGACTTGGTATATGTGCTCTTCTGCAAATGCCAGGGAGAAACTCCCTTCTAGAGCTGGGCTCAATTCGTCCTTCCTGTCAAGGTCCTGTCTCTGTTATTGTGGGATTTTTACCCTTCAATCCTCTGAACACAGGCTAACACCAAGAATTACTCAGAAAGTGGAAGACATGGTCTTTCCCCTTTCAGGGAAAAGGCCATAGAGAGCCTGGAGAATAAAATGGCCTCGTTACCTACACTTGTTAAAGCAAGTCACTGTATAGTCAAGGTCAACATCTTCAAAAGCAAAGGCAGTCAATAAGGGAGGCAAACTTGGAGGGACATTCTAGACAGATGGTTCTCTGCATCTTAAATTTCACCTGCCATAATTAGGGATCCTCTAACTGATCTTGTCATCATGGACAAGAAATCCAATTTGTAGCTTTTGCAATTCCTGTGAATTTTGCACTTGGGCTCTTTGAGCATGTTTAATAGCACAAAAAAAATCCATTTTATTGGTGAAAACCAGAGCTTTACAGCGTATCAGAAGAGTTGGATAAGATTGATGAGGGTCATATGACTTGACCTTAGACCCCCGAATATTTCCTGGCTCCTGATTTGCACTGGAGCTATAGCAGAGCATGTTTTTGGAGCTGGTTCTTTGTAGGCATCCATTTCTTGTTCGGGTGTCTCCCAGTGAATCAGCACTCTCTGTCTTTTCAAGTTTCAGAGAAAGGAAGTGCCTATCAGTGGAAGCAGACATAACCATAGTGCCTGCAGCAGGTCCTGAAGGGGAAGTAATGTATCCTGTAAATGAAAGGTGGGACTATCTTATTTTCTTCCTCTACGGCACTAACACTTAGTGGGAAAGGTTGAAAGTGCTGCCCTTTAAATGATTGGTGCCAATGTTCTGCAGGTGTAACAGCAGACAAATTGAATGAAAGCACCAAGGGAATCACTTTAGCTCCGCTGTCTTCTTTCTAGGTAAAATCATCGTGGCCAAAGATAAGACACATGGCAGTCAAGGAATTTGCCATGTACTGTGGGTCATAGCAAGTGAAACCAGGGGAAGTCCTGAGCAGACTAGGCTGAGATACTGATACTCCCTGTAGGCACGAGTTACATGAGCATGATTTATCCCCTTGTCGCAGAATTTTCTGTGGTTGTGCTGCATAGTTACAGTGCGTGCAAACGTTCTCCTGCTATAGCAACATGACTCATTTGTTCTTTTAAGGACATTTCTATTACATCGGGGGGGACATTTTTGGAAATCTCATCATTTTCACTGAGTCAGTTTCCAAGTGTGCCCGATTATCTTCGGAATAAGCTCTCAGGATGTGAGGCTGAATGACTGTTGGTGGGTGTCTCTGCCCAAGGGTACACATGCTCCAGATGAATAAGGTGCATCTCTGCCGTGCCTGTGTTATTCAGGCACATAGCATCTAAGCAAGATGGCATTTTAACAAATCAGTAAATATTTCTTTTGATGATAAACCGAAGATGCGCACCAAGGAAAATTACACAACTATTCCAAAAATCAGTGCAGAATAACTTCATAAATAACCCTCCAAATTCTGTTTTATACAAACTGCACTTTAAGAAGAAGCATTTGTAATCACAGTTCAGAAATCATACATTGTAAGATTTCAGAGGACTTCAAATATTGCTGTAATAATTGTCTTTGAAAAATATGAGAGGTTTCATGTTGCCTATTTATTTTCATATTATTTTTGTTTAGACCATATGGTTCCAAGTGTTGTCACTGAATTTCTGGAAACTTATTATCTAGGGATTTTTAATTGAAATCATCAGAAGAAATCAGGATGATAGCTCCTCTTATTTACGTATAATTTTGTTTGGCACAATTATAGTGGAAAGTTGTGTCTATGTGAGAGAGCATATAGATGTGTGTGCTACTTAATAGAAGAGATGGAATTTTTTGTTCATGAAATGTCAGGTCGGCAGTAGCCACTTGATATGAAGCAGAAGGAAAAAATGTTCTGAGTAGGTTGGAAAAAATGCTGCCTGTATATTGTCCGTACAGTTTGAGTGTAACTCAATGATGTTATACCCTTGACACCTGAAGATTTAAAAATTAGTGCTAAGAACAGTCAGGTTTATCAAAAAAATCAAATGTTAAAATGGCTTTTAATAAAACATAGCTTGCAAATACTGTTGTTGGCTTTGTTGTTACCCTGGAATAATTACTCTACAAAAATATGTGATTTCTGTGTGTTTGCTGTAGGTATACAGTACTTAGGAGGAACAGGAGTAGCTTGTCCCTGCTCCGGGTGAATTTCAGTGCAAGTATTTATGCAATAGCTCTTAACTGTCTTCAGACTAGTGAGAGTTACTTAATGTAAACTGAACAGCAGGGATTTCCCAGGCTTGCTAACTTAGAAACACTGGATGCCTTTATTAAAATTGCTTAACCATCTCCCTCATTTCTGAAAAACCAAGTTATGCAAGCCTGAAGCCCAGCAGGCCAGCGCTGCCCTTATGTGTAGTCTGCCCGTCCAGCCAACATTCCTGTGACATGAGTGGAATGCAGCAAAGTAGGAGGTACAGTCAGCGTCGCAGCAGGCAGAGGCAGCTGAATTAATAACTGCTCGGTTATTAATTCTATTCTTATGGGGTCACTGTAACCAACCAGTAAGAAATGAGCAAGTCTCAGCTCGCTGGGTTGCCTTTAGTTTTGCTTTCCTGCTTGCAAATGTGGCTCTCGCCTACTGCAGCCAACAGGAGCATTCTGAGCTTTAGATTAATTACGAAATACTCAGATAAATTTTATAATGAAATGTTTCAAGAGAGAGTGACAAGAGCTCTAAAGATAGAGAGTCCCTGTCCTAGGACACTTTCACATTTTTATTAACTGTTCTTTGTTCACTTCTAGGCAAAATGAGACAAACCAAACACCTCTGCAAACTAGACCAGTAATTTCAACATTGGTAGAGACCTGGCATTGCACTGCAGGTATGTCAAGACAAAGATGTCCTAATTAATACCTGCACTCTGTTTTGCCAACCAGCAGCTTTTGAAATCACAGATTTACCAGTTGTATTCTTTAATGCCCAACCTTGTCTCCTATATTCTCCTACTGTATACGAAAGGCATATCTGCTGTTTGTTTTCTACATTGAATTTTCTCCCCCTGCTTATTTCTTGTATTATGCCCATTCTCTTCAAAGGAATTGCATCCAAACTGCCATTAAAGATTCTACTTTTCTAGAGAAAAATCTAGGATCTTGGCTAGGATCTGGGCACAAAGCAATTGCAAGAGCAAAGTTAGAGATACATCATTATGTATGTTTGGTTCTGAGAAGGATACTAAATAGAGACCACGTCACGTTCTTCAGCACTGCTGATTGCTGCTGCCAGCCAAAAAAAGTTGTGCAAGTCTACATCAGGAGACAGAAGTAGCCTAGAAAAGTGTAGGATAGGGAAGCAAAGGACCATCAGGTACCAAATTCTGCATGTATGTTTCTAGGGGCAAAACAAAGCTTACTGTGCAATGCTCCTCCAGAAAATGACCAGTTAGGATCTTTATTACTTGCAGAGAACATCAATTTTTTCCTATATCCTTTATCTGTTTTTTTTTTTAATGTGTACATGTATATATATTTTTTTTCTGAAAAAAATAAGAGTAGCCTGAAACAAACAATAATTATAGTAATGTGTTAAAGAAGCAGTATTGTTGGAAACAAAGATGGCAGGGGAAAGAGCTGACGGCATGACTGGGAAGAGCAGATTTGTGCTACGTAATTGTAATCACACACACACACACCCCCACTCCAATAAGGAACTGTTGGTTAACTGGTCATAGGATTTTAGGGGGCAGTTGGCTAAAAAGGATGCAGTTTTATTCTCTGCAACCTGCAGCTAACTGCGAACACCTTTTTTCTTTCTTTTTCTCTCTTTTTTTTTTCTTCCTATATAGTTGAGAATTTGTCTTTAGTTAACTACAAACTGATGCATAGACAGTTCTGGTAACTACCTTGCTTTAGCTATACTTCTGAATGCATCGCTGTGTTCTTCTTCCTTGATTTCTCTCATATATTCATCTGGAACGAACATTTCTCAAAACAGTATAGTTTCAACCGACTGCTAAATTTCAGTGACAATTATCCTTAAATACAGTCTGCAATTAGAGTCAAATCATGATGTATTGCTAAATAAATAGCAATTGTTGCCCATTACAAATATCCACATTATGAACATTGACTAGATATTTCCTTGTAAAATTGGTGGGTGGAGAAAATGAAATTGGTCTATTTTGAATTTTTCTTGATAGTTTTACAGTTTAGATGCAAATTATACAGCATATCTGGTACAAATGCCAAACAGCATCATGAGATCTTTTGTTTTGTGCCGATCTATAGATAACAAGAAAATCATGTGAATTCTTTCTGTCTCTTAACAAGTCAAAATTCATGGTGCTTGGCACACAGTGATCAGGAAATAAAAAAGAAATGTTGACAACATGGAGAGAAAGCTTAATAGAAAAGTGAAATAAAAAAAGGCCACTATGTTAATTAAGCTTCCTGCAAATATCGCTCAGTCGCAGCTTAGAAGGGGAAGGCTCACTTGAAAAACACATGAGGAATGGCCTAGATGAGTTTCCTTGAGTTTTTTAGGCAGACTAGATAAATAGCTTATTGATTTTTATTATTTGAAAGACAACACAGTATCAATGTTTCCTCTCTGACTTTTTATTTGCCATTATTATTATGACCTTTATGACATTTATTATCATGTCTTTCTCACTCAAGGGCAGAATATTCCCCTGGACTAGTCCAGGGAATTCCTTTAAAACTTCCAACCTGTCTTGCAGGATTTTATCTGAAAGCCTAGGTATGCCTGAATCATAGGAATCTTCACCAATTTATATCTTGAGTAGACTATTACCAATACATAACACAACTGCTCTGCCTTTGTGTAGTGGACGATCAAAATGTGTGAAATGTTTGGACAGTAGGTCTGTCTGTGCAGCCCTGATTTTGGCTTTTTTATACATCTGGTTACAGTGCTTTCTTCAAAGCATGGGCTTCCTTCTTTCCCCACCCAGACTCTCAGTTCATGACATAGATGGTGCTCACTTACTAAGCATCATTTCAGGGTTTTGTTTCTGCCTCATTATTCTATGTTTGGTGTTTGGGGCCACTGTCTGATGACCAAGAAATCCTCGTGCTTTTCTATGATTCATCGCTACAGTGTCTGTATGCTTCACAAGCAGTAATTTGTCTTCACAGAGCTCCCAAAGAAAAATCACATTACTTCTAGGAGGGACACATGGGGCTTATGGTCGTTGACTCACTTGGGCACCTAGTTTGAGACACATGTCTCCGTTCTGAATCTGTTAGCACGGAACAGACACATGCAGGAAGGATTTTCTTTACGGTGTGTAGGAGTAAACTGGACTTCATACATTCAAAGTTCATCCCTCTCTAACTGTAGTTGCAGCTATGAACCACTGAATTTTCTGTAGCTGGAGCTTCAGGTCAGACACGCAGAAATTCATCACATGTGAATGGTTTAAGTATGTTCTATGCAATTTTTTAGGATTTCAAAAAGTAAAGAGAAAAAAAAAAAGAGAAAAAGCTACCAGAAGAATCCCTTGTAGAACTGTCTATAATTGTGTGATAATCATAGTCTGTGCTTCAGCTGCCAGTGATAGTTATCTGTATTAGACTGAGACTTCCGTGCCGACCGTCGCTAGAGGGGAAAAGAAGAGAACATTGGCCGACCACGAGGCTCTGGAGCAGTGGCTCTATTTCTGGACTGCATTTACTGTGCACGCAGCCTGACAGTGCTTCTGGGCAGCACAAGGGGCATGTTTTAAGTGAAATTATATGAATGTGGACATGGCTGACACTTTTATTTCTTGCAACATAAATCTGGTTGTGGTTTTCGTTTTCATTTTGGTTTTGGTTTGGTTTGCTTTCCTTTGCTTCTTTTCTTGCCAGGTTTTGACCAGGTGCATTTTCACACTCTACTTATGTATGGATCAGCTCTTGACCTCTGCTTACTTACTGCGATAACTTCTTTATTTCTCCAGGTTTCATCTGTGGCTATTTGGAATTTGGCAGTTTGAAAGGAAATTGTGCTTAGTCCCATGCCTGGGCCTGTCCTGTGGAGGTGGAATATTTGATAATCATAGCTGCAAAGAATCTCTGGGTGTATATGAGATGCAGTTATTAGTCTTACAATTTTAGCAGTGCTCAGAGGGTTGGGATATGGCATGCTCCTGATGCAACAACCACTCCCATCACGTAACACTAAGGAATGTGGGTGTTAGAAGAAAGAAGGAAGTGTCGGAATTTTGGAAATTTGAGAAAACAATGTATTCCATTTTTATGTTCAGAAATTACCAAACTATTCTGGTTGCCAGTCTTCATTTCACCTAAATTAGCTAAAATGAATTTAGTTGAGATTCATTTCAGCTAGATTAGCACAGCAGACATACAGAAAATTTTTAGTTCAAAATTTAGCAGAGCTTTAAAATAGGATTTTTAAAATGGGTGTTGTTACATGGCTTTAATAGATGAAATAATAAATACAACACAATCACCAGCAAATAGAAATCTCTCTATATCCATAAAAACTATCAGAGACTCAAGCAGCAATCTATAGTTACAGGGCTCTGGATTCTGTTTCCATTCTCAGACATTTTTATTAATTATTTTTTTAAAAATTTTTTCTTTTCTGAGTAGAACAGATTTACCTACACAGTTGGTCTCTCCCCTTTTTTCCCCCTCTCCCTGCATGTAATAACTTTCTTCATCTGGTATGTTGAAATGAATCCGATCTCTATCTGGCATCCTTTTAAGAAGAACTAGGGAGCATACTGGGACTACTAGCTAAAAAACTACTAGCTAAAAATTGTATCTTTTTTTCTATTCTCTTTTAATAATGCTTTGGTATTTTCTGATTTTTTTTTCCTTTGTAAAAACATTACCTAAAATTGTTTCATGAAACCTGGGCTAGATCTTAGAATGGATGAAGCAAAAATGGTTGCAGAGCTTGGGAGCATACGAGCAGAGGAACTGAGCCAGATTTCCCTCTCCTTCTGTAGATTTTGTTTCAAAATGACAGGCAAAGACAAAAAAAAAAGAAAAAAAAAAAGAAAAAAAAGAAAACACAACTTGAAACTTCTCCAAGTTGCTTTAAGATTTCTGTGAGCTGCCAACGTTTCCTTTGAATTACCTGAAGTAATTTCAAGAGGGAGCTGTGTGCTCTTATAACAAGAAAAGTCAAAGAGACAGTAGTGCTAGAAATCTGGTATTTACTGCAGTTATTTGTACACACATGTACTCCTCTTATGGCACTAGCTGGGACAATCTTATATCCCCCTTTTCTCCCTCTTTGTTTTTATTTTTCTTTGCATTCATTTCTCTCTTTTATTTTTCTTTCTTTCTCATCAAAAACTCTTCAATTCCTCTCCTCAACTCATTTTTATTACACAAACCATGACTTAGGTCGTCACATTACTAAGCCATTTTTTGCAATCAAGGCAGAAGGCTATCTCTTTGTTAATAAGGAGAGAAAAAAAAAGAACAAAAAAAGAAACAAAAAGAGAGAAATAAAGATCCTATGAGCTCTCAAAAGGTTTGTATTCCCTTCCATCACATTTGTGTGGAGGCACATGCCAAATCTGTTTGCATATAGATGAAGGAAAGATGGAACTTGTTTGGAGGAAATAAATTCGCAAAGCTACATTTTGTATTTTCACAGCTGATGAACATGCACTTCATGGTGGATATGTCAGGATCTGCCTTTCCAGGTCTCGGTGCCCTGTAATAAAACTGCAAGGAAATTCTTAACATGCAATGCTGTGCGAGAAAAGGACAAAGAGACCCTTTCTAAGGCTCTCTTGCTCTCTCTTCCAGTGTCCAGTGGAAAGGAAAATTAATTGCCCTCTGTAGTCTGCTTTTGGAGGCCAAGAAACTTGGAATGATTTCCCTATAAATCAACACTACAACTGGTTGTTACTGTAAGAGCACAGGCCCACTTCTTTAAGCCTAATGGTCCTTGTCAAGTGTTGCTGAAGGTAAATTTTCTCACAACAGTGATGATGTACTTGCATTAACATGCCCAGTTTTTGTGTTTGAGCCTTCATAATGAAAATTATTTATCATTTTATCACAAGAATAAGTTTAGGGGCAAAATTTGGTGCTTCTGAATGCACATTTTTACTAGACCTGAGTTTTGATGGCCAAATTTAGAAACTTCAGATGATTGTAAAGTAATAAACTGCAGTTCCTGCAGATAAAAAGTTACCCGTGCAACTTTTTTTCCAGTTATATTGAGTTTTTTTGTTGTTTTTCGTTGTTCGTTTTTTTAAATTATTTGGTCTACTACGTTCATAAAACATACTATGCTGAAGACATTGTATGTTGTTTTGTAGCTAAGATTTGTGATGCCACTCGTGTTTCAAAACATCCATTTATCTGCTCCACAGATGCATAGAAAGATTTTCTTCATCCCCCGAAAATGAACTGCACATGAGAAACAAGGTATGACTAAGGCTGCGAGGAGCAATCAAGTAATAGTTAAATTACTTGACAGCATGAAAGGTATTGTAACTGTGAAACTTAATTCAATGGTGTTGTAAATCATAGATATGATGGTGGAAAAGATGTCAGTAGATAATGCTGTTTGGTAAAAGAGGATGAATATTCTGCATAAGTCTAGGACTCACTTAAAAACTTGATAAATTGCACAAATTCTAGAACAAGGCAGTAAAATGTCTAGAGTCTGGAAAGACTGATTTAAGAAGAAAATGTAAAATGATAACTCAGAGAGAGTCATGATAACAGTCTGCAAATGCTGTACCATGTGAATGCCAAAGAAGGAGAGGAATTTACTGCAGTGCAAAGGAGGCACTACATGCACTAATGAGCCGAAAAAGAAATATAGGAAGCATGTCTATGAGATTGTAAACTCTTTAAAAGTACACATAAAAATAAGACAGGCAAAATACCTAAAAAATATAACACAGGAGCCAGTCTGAAAATCGGAGCAGAACAATTTTCTGTTACACCTGGAGCCATGTAGACTTGCCACCACCACAGTTATTTTTTGTTTTGTTTTGTTTTGTTTTTTCTGACGGTAACCTTGGTATTCATGTGGAGCAGGAATCTTGCCTTTCTGGGCTGTTTTTGCTTGTTTGTTTGTTTTCATTGATCATGACCTTTTCTACAGCACAATATTTCAAAAGCATAACCACCTACTGGGTTACCTACTTCAAATCATGTTCTCCCATTACCTAGAGAAATCTCTGCAATGGTAATGAGACTTGTAAGAATTTTAAACTAGGGAACAAAGGAAGAATGTAGGAAGATAGTTGTATGATTTCCAGACTTAGTTTTTGTTCACAGAAATAGAAGAAGATCAGATAAATAAGGATACAATAGAAGATGAAGGAACATCCCTGGATAGAAAGAGTGCTGGGAATGGCGAGATGTGAAGAAGGATCCTCGTAGCTTCTGCAGGAAATGTGCCATATTGGCGAGACGGGGTGTGGCCTGTGAAAAATCAAATATTTACCCACTAAACTGTGTAGCCTGGCAACCCAGCGCGGGAACTCGCGCTGCTGGAGGATGTGAAACTAGACAGAGTGGGGACAGCAGAAATGTGGCAGAGTGAGGAGGTGATGCAGGTAATGAGAAGCATGCGGTGTTCAGGAAACCTCCCAACGCCTTAACTGGTGTTTAAGGTAGCTGGGTAAGGCAGCGTGTTCAAGGATGATCAAATACAAAAAATAAATGTTTGGCATGACTTAAGTGGAAGATGTTTGGAGCAAGAGGTAATCTAGATAAGAATGGCAAAATAATATACTGTTGGACTCCGGAATCTATATGGATTTTTCACATTTCTGATGGTATTAGAGAATACTATGGGGAATTGTATGGCTGTGAAATTTTTAGCTTCTCAAATATAAGTTACAAAGCAAATGTAACTTACAGTGGTGAATCTTAGATGTTCCAAGATTTGATAGCTAACACATTTTTTTCATATTCTCTGTGGGTGTCACCTAGGAGTGACGTTATTTAATTTGCTTTGGGTGTGTAGTAAAAAAGCCTATAAAAACTATTTAGAAAAGTTGGCCATAGAAAATATCCGTGACTTGAATGATGGCAAATGATACACTCTAAGTTGCAGAAAGGATAAGCAAAAGCAGATTTGCACAGGAGGCTCTCAGTTTCAAGAAAAGGAAGCCAAATAATTTCTCTGTATAAAGGATGATGGGAACTGGTCAGTGAAGTAACTTGGGCAGGAGAATTGAGAGGCTTGCATGTAGACAGCCCTGAAATTTGCTTAATTAGAATGCTATGAAACTCTCAGGAATTTCTGTTTCAAGCAAGGGGAAACTTTCTCTAGGGACTTGTGCCTAAACGGATAGTAACTACCTCTAGAAGGGATACTAGAATAAATAGAGAGAAAGGAATGAATGGAAAATGCCTGATTAAATAAAAACCTTTATTGAACATGAAAAAGCACATGGGTACAGTAATAAACAACAGAAACGTTGTTCAGTCAGGCTTTCCCAAGAACATTAAAAATACATTTCAGGAGGTCCTTTAGCTGTATAAGCAGAAAAGGAACAAGGAAGGAAAATTAAATGCAGTTAGGATATAATCAAGATTAAAGATATTTATCTGCTATGATTCAAAACCTAAATGTATACCAATCTCTTATCCAGATTTCCAAGCTAAATAGCATATGAAAATTTTTAGGGCCAAGTTGCACCTTTTTTTTATAAAGTTGCTCAGATTAAGGTTGGTGAGATGTTCTTGAAGAAGAGAAAATATTTTATCAGCGCTTACAGAGGGTGGGTTGAATCTGCATATGTGTAGACCCATTTGTTCAACCTCAAAGAGGAGGAGACCATTATAGCGAATCAGAAGGACAAGATTATTTACAATAATAGCAGCAAACTGAAACAAAGACAAAAATGATTTTACCAATAGCATGTTGTGTTACTCAAATCTTTTATTTCTTTGTCCAGAAAATCAGATAATTATTTGGCAGTGCAGAAAGGCTCATTAATCTGAATTTAAATACATCATATAAAAGGCAATATTATAACTTATTAATCAAGAAGTAAATGAGTGCAAGAATTACAAAGTGGAGAAGTGTCTGGTAAAGGAGAAAGAAGTAAGCATTTTGGGTATGGAGTTTTGGATGGATGATGACACAAGTAATCTTCTCTTTATGTGACCGAACTGGGTCATCACCCAGGAAGGTCTGAATGCTTTAAGCCTGGTATGATAGAAATGAGCTGAAGTTCATTAGTGAAAGCAAGAAAAGGACTTACATGGGGAGAATCAGAAAACAACTCTAGGCTGGGACTGCTACAAGGGGGAATAGTTGGAACTGGCTGAATTTGGGTGAGAGAATGACCGACTGTAAACTGACAATTGGATACACCCATGGGGGAAAAAAATAAATGTCTTGAGAGATATTGGTCACAGTATTTCTAACAGTGGTGGTAGATATGTGAAGAACTCGTTGAAACTGAAAGAGGTGCAAAATATTCGTGGGACTTTTAAGACAGACATCAAAATAATATGAATTGGCTTTTGTGACTAGGTGTGTGTTTGAACAGGGAACTGCCCTGGGTCAGCTTGGAAGATCTTCCTAAACTTACAATCTCAATGTATATTGGGTCTCTGAACAGTAAGCCTGGTTTGTTTATCCAGTTCACTTATTCTACAATGCAGAAACTACTTACCTTCTCTATATAAACACACTCTTCAGTGAACACTTCCCAAAGCTTATTTTTCTGAACATAGCAGCGAGCTTTACCGCAAGTGAGATTTAAGTAGAGTTTCCTGCAGCAGAAGTGAAAAAAAAAAAAAGACTCTTCTCACCTCTACCACTGTGGAAGGAACCAACAAGTAAAAAATCTTACATTTTACTTTATTTAGGGTGTAAGATTAAATGTTAAAATGTTCTTTCATCATTTTAGATAGTATTAACCAACAAAATACCAGAAACTTAGTGAGCTGCTGGTCAGATACATCTGAGAAACTGCACTGCTGAAAGTTTGAGAAAAGGCAGATGACATGAACATGTCTTATTTGAAATACAAGCAAAACAGCCTATTTTCAGACATTAAACAGGTATTTCATTTTATAATATTTTAATGCTGTTCATTTCTTCTTTTCCTGAACTATTTTCCTTGACTTAAAAAATTTTGCTCTTTGCCGACTTTCCTATGCCATACAAATTCACCATAAAAGTTTTGAGGGATTCAGCGGAACTTCTATTCTAAACATTTTCCACCACAAACCCAGCTATTTAACATCTCTTCGATGCAATTATCTTGTCTCTCATAGGTATGTACATTATCCCTTAGAGACAGTTTTCCAATCCTTGCATCTAAGTCAATTTCATACAAGAGGAGCAATTTAAATTGTTGTGTATGAAAACAGAAGAGCTATATTGAAAATTGAATAGTTTTTCATGCAGCTTCTGAACAAAATCTGGAAAGTACTAGGCACTGTTCTCAAAATATGACCATTTTAAGAGTTCTGAATGATGCATCTTAGCCATCAATTTTTTGCACATGGGAAACTTTCCCATAACATAATATCAGCTAAAATGCTATAGTTCTTGTCCTAAACGAACATATGAAATTCTGCGTGTAGAACGTGGAAAATATTTCTTCACAAGTTATTTTGCTTCATAGGTATAAAGTCCTATATGATGGTATTGCTAGGGGAAATTCTATGATGATATTTTTGGTGGAAGAAGGAGAACTGCAAATAGTATTTTCTCTCTGTCTTTTTTTTTTTTTTTTTGACCTCTGATTGGGGTTCTGGCATTGGGACCAGGTGGTTGTTCCATAGAGATGTGGCAACAGAGGGAGGAATGGAAAATGGAGGGCTTGCAGATGCACACATCTGGCTGTCTGGGGCTTTTCTGAGTGAGATTTAAAGCAGTAAAAAAAATCCAGTCTTTTCATTATGTATCACTCTCATCAAACATTTCAGTTCCTCTTCTGGAACTCCACCTCTACTCCGTTACTTTTAATAGTTATGCAAGTAAGTTTCATCGAGAGCAAGTAGTTGGACCATATGTGTGAGGGGACGCAAAAATAAATGAAATGTTCTTCTTGTGAACATGTGAGTTGTAACAACGGGAATTTCAGTGGTTTTATATTTATAAATAGTACTGAAATTCTTTGCATGAATCTGCATAGCAGGAGGATTCAGTCATGCTTACAGCTGTTGCAGTCAGACAAGACAATGCTTGCTGGTTTTGTTTTAAATGTGGTTGCTTTAGTTCCCTGTAGTACAACTAAAGAGTTGTTTTGACCTTTAGTTACTTCCTTGGGTCTAGGAGATGATTTGGTGGATTTTTTTTTTTTTTTAGATGGAATTTATCTTATCTCTATTCTGGCCTATCCACGTCGCATGAACCAGTTTCTAAATCCATGTTTAAACTAGTCCTGGCTAAATGTTTTCTGTCTGATCACTGATTATGCTCGTGTGCCTTTGGTCTGCTGCATTATGGGCAATGCCTCTTTTCCAGGTCACAAGACCTGGGATCATCTGGCATGATCCACAGCTGGACTTTGAAAGATGTCCTGCAAGTCATGGAGCACATGTGCTATGGAAGATAAAGGGAACAGAATCCTTGAAAGGAACTGATGGTACAGAAATCCCCTGCAATGTACAGAAGAGACTGTTAAATCTAAAACCTGGGCCAAATTTTGCTGCTCATGAGTCTGAGATCAGCCCAAAGCAACTCAAAAGATTCAACAATGGACTGGGCCAGAAGTGAGAGTAGCATCCAGATTTTGCTCCTTCATAGCTATTAAAATGAGAGCCTTTAGACAACATACATGAGCCAGTAAACAAGTTTTTGGTAGTTGCCATGGTTTCTATAAACACATTTTGGAGTACTACTTTAACTGGAATCTAAAGCACATCTGAATTTTGAGCATTTTCTCATTTGACTCAGCAAATAATTAACACACACTAACAATTCAGCACTTGACCTTCATTTTCTTCTAGGCAGCATTTTGGACAGTGGGAGATATATATATATTTATATATATATACACACACATATATATATATATATTTTAATGTGACCATGGTGAAGAACTGCCAAGCCGGTGCCAGAGTTTTGGTGCGTTCCTCTCTGCGGTAGCCATTCTTTAGGTTACATACATTTGTATGTTGTGGGGTAAACTGTTCATAGGTGCAGGAGTACACTAGCATGACCATTAAAATCTGTCTAGTACAAAGCAATTTAACTATGAGACCAAAGCAGCTCCTAGTTATGTTTCTGGTATTTTTAACTAGTTACTTCTAACTAGGACCCACTTCTGCAGTCCTTCTCTGTTCTGGAAGAAAAGTTGTGTTTAATAAAACACCTTCTTCCTTAAACTAAAAGGGTAAATTTAAAAAGTTTGAAGATGGGATGTTTATTAGGTAGCATGTGGAAGGAAAGAGGTATAGCAAGGGGGAGATTTAGCATAAGCATTTTGATCTCAAACCACTGAAAGATCAGAAACATTTATTACTTTGCTCCTTGGCACATTGAACAGCCCTTTCAAGCATGCACAGAATACGACTAGCTTGAATGTTGCAGCTTTATTTTATTTTGCTTTGTTTTGTTTTTTGTTATAGGGACTTTTTAGTTCTGAGGATGGGGAAAAGCACAGTGATATGCTTCTGACCTTCACCTACATATCAACTGCATTTCTCCTTGAAAATCTCAGAGGAAGATGTTGCTGTTCAGGTGTGTTGATGTCCTTCTGCATGTGGTAAGCAGATATAAGCATTTGAACCAATAGAAACATGAACACCAAGGCTGTTTTGGTGTGCAGGCAGTAGCAGACTGACTGTATGGCTGGAGCTATAACCCAAATTTCTAAGAACCAGGGAGGACTGGCCTTTTCATGCTAGCTCTAAAAGACATCAGGTAGGTAGCTATCACAAAGTAGATTACATACTATCACAAACTAGATCCTCATGGATTTTTTCCCTACCTGTCTTAGATTCCTTTACAGTAACAGCACATTGTTCTTAAGTAAATTTATGTCTTTTTACTTCATTCTCTCTCTCCAGCCTTATAAACCACAGAAATATTCAGCTAAACAAATGGGAAGTTCAAAATCTGAGAGTTCTTTGTCCAAGTTAAGAGAGTTCTTTGTGAGATCATATTAAACATAAATACACAGTGCAAAGCATCTGAATTATTTCCTCAAATGCATAACACAGTAAGTTCGACATTTCTTGCAAGAAACTTTTAGTGGACACAAAATTGAAGAGAACAAGCTAAAAAGGGGAAGGAAAGGGAGAGGAACTGAAACAAACAAGCAAAAAAAGTGCCAAAGGAAAAGTTTTAATTAAATAATCTGTTACAGCTGAATGGATGAATTATATAAATAAAGTGGCTTGCTGCATATGCTTGCTTTAATAGTAGGTAGGAAAAAGTTGACCTTCATTTAAATAGCAGTTAGGACAATTTAGCTGAAAACTTGGTGAATGCCTAGGAGCATAAAAAAGTTTAAAATATTTTGAAACTACTTTTAATGTAGAATGCTATGTTATACTATAATAAAATGCCAGTATCAATTTTAAAATTGATCTCCCATATTCTTTTGATAAAGTATTGATACGATCTTTGCTAATCTTTTTCAAAGAAAATACAATTGAATTAGCAGTGAGAATGATGTAAACAGCTAAACCTTGTAGTGATGTATGAGCTTTTTCCTTTTTCTTATTTTATAATATAAATATATTGTGATATGAGAGTTCAAAAGCCTCATGCTTTAAATACTAGTTTAAAAAAAGCACTGCAAAGGTTAGAGTTCATCTGCATTGACTGGATCCGCAACTTATTCATAAAGTTACTCTCTAATCTTGAGAAAATTCTGTATAAATAGTATCAGTGCCAGTATAGTGCTGCAGAAGGATATAAATCTTGAACCTCGTGCCAGCTTCTTGCCTGTGCAATAAAGTGAGCTTTCTTGGAACAAACAATTGACCACAGGCCTCTAGAGCAGAAGAAACTGCTGTGTCTTTTATGAATATGTGCTGAGTTGGCTGGGGAAAAGCAGGGTCTGGCCTGTTGGTTTTATGTTAGCAGCTGGTACTGAGTTTTGACAAGATCAGGAAAAGCATAAAAGTATTAAAAAGCTGGGAATCTGTAGGAATTATTTAGCAGAAACTGGAAGCACAAAGGAGAAACTGAACTGAGATTTCACTCTTAAATGCAGCGCATGCATTTTTTTTTTCCAGGCATGAGTACCCTAACGCAAACTCATGTTTAGTCAGTGTTCCACAAGAAGGTTAAATAATATCTGGCTGAGAGATCTGAAAAAGTAACTGTAAACAGGGAATCATCATGTTAAATTGTAACATGTTTCTAGGGGGTTTTTGTTTTCTTGATCCATATGCTAATTAACATATTTGATCAGTAAAACGATAAAAATAATATCAAATATATTTATAAAAAACATAGAAAAGCATTAAAAATGGCCAAAGAGATTAGATATCCATAGCAGTCTAGTTTGCATCGTTGGCCTGAGCCTTGTATTTTAATACAGCTGCATCTAATGTATTACAACTGTGAACAAAGAACGGTTTACTACGCAGGAAACTGAATCCCACAATGAGCAAAGAGCGTTGTGCATTTGTTCTGGTTTTTTAGTCATCAATAACTAAGTGGAAATGCAGTTCTGACACACACAGGGCATTATCTGAGCAAATGTACCTCGGAGCTGTTTTTTCTTTTCTAGATTTTGCTGTTATTAATTCAATAATAGAAGTATAAAACCAAAAATTGCAAATGACATGTTCTGTTTTGTCCTTCCAGCTGTAAATCCTTTTTTTTTTCCTCATCTAATTTTATTCTTTCCAAACAAATTAAGCCATTTCATTTGCTCAACGTCTTCCTTGATTAAGTATTATCTTTGCTTTCAATGTAAAATCCCCACTTAGGCTATCACTTACCATCATCAGGACCAAGCCATTAAAGTTGTTTTCTCCTGGTAGCTTGTGCAGATGCAAGACCAAATTCTTGGTAATTTTTAAAGACTCTCTGCTACTGATGACTGTATACACTTGGTACACTGATTGACAGTCCAAATGGAATTAAGCAGGCCTTTATATGGGGAAATATTTTCCCTGGCAACTGAAAAAAAGAAAAGGCAAACTGTAAATACTGAGTGGTCTAGGTCCATGATGGTCCCCCTATCCTGACTACAAATGGGAACCATATTATTACTTTCAAAGACGTATCCAGGGCTGAATTCAAGAGTCCAGCAAACTGTTTGGCATCTGCAATTGCAAGTGACTTTGCTGGAGGTGCCAAGCTTACACTCACCAGCTGCTGTTCTTCATAATGTAACTGCAGTGTATGCAACAGGATCTAGCCGAGTGCGTTAGGCACAAAGTCAGGCATTCTGAACCTCCAGCTCAAGGAGTCTTCCTCTTTTCATTGCTGCAGTTGCAGTCACCAGCATTTTTCTTCCAGAACTTGTGCAACAAATCCATAGTGTGGTGGAAAAGCCCGTGATTATGCTATTATTAAAAGTGTGGCTAAAAAAGGTTGTGTAGATGTTCCAGTGTTAGATGTAAAATATTTGGTTTGGGGACTGATGGGAATTGAGCCATGACAGCACCATTTAAAACTTTGGCTAAAAACCTCACCTGAATCTTTACCCAGCCTCATAAATGGGTTGTTCATACAGTGCTGAGCACTCGTGCCCTGGCTTGCTGTTTGGATATCCAGCTTTGGGGTTCAGGGGTATGCATCCCTATAGGAATGTATCTGTAGTAGGCAGACATAAGGAGAAACAACACAAAGCATTATTCTTTTTGTTTTCTTCTTCGCATCGAATGGTCTTCAAAAAGCCATGGTCTTCTCTTTGGTGTGTTTGCTTTGCCTCTTTATTCACTCCTATTGGTTAAGCATAGGCCTCAATATGTGTTTTTATCAGTATAATTTTTTGAGAGTAACTAATAGTGTCCATGTGTTTTTCATCGTGTGTGCCCAGAACCAAGGGAGCGATACTCAGTTCATTGATTAAACTGACTGGTCTTCCAGTAAGGTTCAGTAATCTTCCTGCAACGCTTATTTGCAGTGGCTTTTCCTCCTCTGCTGAGAGGCTGCTGGGGACCTGGCTTGTTTCCATCCTCGCTGCTGTTGCTGACAATATCATCAGTGTGAATTTCAATTAAGTTCAGACTGAGTGTCACACTCAGAGTGCCCATAAAGTGCATTTCATTATTAACAGAGCTTGGGACCAGAAATACAAAATTGTTGTCTGTTTTATGCATAAAATGAGGAGTCTATAGCTGTATTATAGATATCAGCTTTTAACTACTGGAGATCAGGAGATGTTCTGATAGAAAAACATTTTGCCTTTCACAGTTCCTTCTGCTTCCGTGCTTCCTGCATTTTACTTAGCACGGAGCATGATGATAGCCTGTGTTCACTTTTGCATTTTACTGAGCTTTCGCCAATTTCTTTTTCAGTCTGTTCTGCAGTGTTTGCTTTGTAAACATCAAAGGGAAGATTTAATTGCTTTTGCAAAAAAAGGTTTGTTCTTGTCATGTAAAAAGTCAATCAGAGCAACTGCTTTTAGAGGGCTTGGTTTTATGAAAAATGATTCCCTTCCCCAACATTTAATTAAATGGCAATTAAAGTTGAACAAGTTTTGTAAGCTAACATAATATATTTTGTCAGGCCAACAGATATAATTAATGGTGAACTGAAATCAGCATCTTTGTATCAAGACCCAGGAGCAATATATTATGCATCTATTTTGCAACAAGGGATGTTAAAATAATACCTAAAGTAGAATAACTTCATCTGAGAGAGAAATATAGAAAACTTGAAAACAAGTTTGTAAGTAGAGATTATTGTCATCCATATTTGCTTTAAATTCAAATAGATAGAGTCCAAGCATCCTTTGAAATCTGCTGGTAGCATAATTAAAGATAGTCTTATGAGTTATCTTTGGTTTTATTGTTACTAAGTAGTTCTTTAAAATGACTTTTCAGTTTCCTCAAAAAAAAGAGCTGATGTAATTACTGGTATGGATTAAACTTGCAACATTAATTATTTTCTGGAAAACTATGTCAGCAAAATACTGTTTAGCTAAATATGGGAATGCTTGTACACTATTACCAAAAGAGTAGAAAAACAGAAATATAGTCATGCAAACCATGTTGGCTACTTTGAGGCGGTAATTCTGCTGCTCCTGTCCTTCCAGGTAACTTAAATGCCTTGTGATTAAAACCATATGAAACTTTGATTCTGGCATTCAAGAGGCTGTATGAAAGCACATTTTAGAAAGGAGCTGTGGATGGTGGCCACTTTATTTCTGAGATCACAAAAATGTGATGGAATTAGTGGAAGCTGGTGCATTACATCATGTTTCCCTGGGGAACCATCCCTAAAATGGACTTAGGCAAGTTTTTCCCAGCCAGTCTGTTGTTCCTCATGAAACAAACATAAGCAAGGCTCTCAAGGGCATCAGGAAACAAAGTACTAAAGTTTTGAGTCATTTTTGACTCTGTTTTTGGTTAGAAAAAATCTCATCCAACTCCGAGTACATCTTATTGTGGAAGTACTAGGTTTGTTCAACTGATATTTATAAATAATGGATGAGTTTTCAGTTACTGGATGAATTTAGGGTTCTGTTGAACATAGGATGGTGGGAAAAGTGCATGGAGATGGTCAAAACGGTCCTCGTAATAAAGTATTTTCTTAGGTAGCGCATTGTCTGCTCTCCTCTGAATCTGTCCAAATGTATTTATAAATTACCATGGAGATAATTAGGCAAAAGCCAAACAAAATTCCATTGATACTCCACTGTATCACCAGAACCTCTCAGCAGAATAGTGCAAAATATTTAAGCACACTTTTTGGAATGTACACATCTGTCTGTCCAAAGCAATGCAACATAAACATTAGTCTGTTGGCCCTAGCAATTCTGCATTATCCACTGCTTTGGCGGGCTCATATACCTGGTGTCATTTCCGTGGGGAGGTGATTCTGTGGGAAAGCAGGCCTCGTTATTATGAAATTTTCTCATTTGCTGCAAAATTCTGATCACTTTCCCTATGTGTATTCCCTCTCCAGCTAGTGAGACCACAAACCTCAATATAGAGTGCAAAATCATTTCTTTGTTCTTCTCTCTAAAAAGTACTGCGATAAAAGAGAACTGAGAGTGATATTTGCAGGACTGACCTCTTTATTTCTAATTTCTTATTGCAGCAAAATGCCAGTTACTTTCTCTAGACAAAATAATAAGAGACAATTGATTAGTACATATTTTAACTTAATCTCTTCAAATAAGAAAATCCATTTTGGAGGACTCCACAGATGAATATCCAGTCTGACACTCTGAAGGAGAAACAATTAGTTTCAACAAAAATATTTCTGCACTGATTGGAACTGCTTCACTTTCTTGCTTAATCTAATAATTTCTTCCATTAAGAGCTGAATTTGCATAAATGAGAACATAAAGAAAAACATACTTCATTATAAACATGCAATCACCTTAATTGCTAAGTCAGAATCACAAAGTTCTTTAAAGTGTTCTGAAGTGGGAGGGATGCTAATCACATTGCTTAATGTGCCGAGGGAAGATAAATTATGTTCAGTTTTTGTGTTTTAGGCCGGGAGGATTGGGGAAGAGATCAAATAAAAATGAAGAACATCATGTGCAATGGAATAAAAAATTATTTAATTCTAGTTGTGATCTCATTGGTGGAGGAAGAACTGACAGTAGTTGCTGCTTTGGGAGCAAGCGTCTTATGGTCTTCCAAGTATTTATGGAAGAAAAGTGTCACAAGCAGAAGTAAGTCTTTACACATATATTCTACATGAAGACAGTAAATGTGTGTGCACAGAAGTGCTCTGAGAAATTATAGTGGGGAAAAATTGCCTTGCTAAAAAAATGAATTGGAGCATGGTAATAAAGGAGGGATTTAATCTCATTTCATCGTATGTAATGCTATTTACAGGAATTAGGAAGGAATTCACTCCTGTGAATACCTTTAGGAAAAAAAAAAAAAAAGTGAGGGGATATAAGAACATTCCTGGTTTTGTTGTTTATCTAATCAGAAAGATGAAAGGGAAACAGGCTCAACAGCAATTTCTCTGAACTAGTATGTTAATTCATCTTCTTTTGTGTGTTCTCTTTTGACATAATTCTCTCTAGTCCAATGAGTAAAGGAGAATAACTAAAAACAAAAAATCAGCTCTTGGCTGAGAGAGTAGAAATACAGATTAACACTTTTTGTACTAGTTGGTGTTATAGAAGATAATAAAGAGTTACACTTTAGAGAATCATTAGCAAATAAATAATTGTCTTTATCTTTGGAATTAATACATGTCCTGCGCTCTTTTTATTGAACAAAATGTGCGGTCACTGATAGTTTCATGTGCAGCAGTTAGAAATCGTTGGAACTGTCCAGAATGTAAATTGGATACTTGATGAGCCAGTATCATGAGCTACTGATGACTGTACAGTGACACAGGGACTTGCATTGAAAGGGAATGTGATGGAACATGTCTGTATATCCAACACCCTCAACCAGGTACTGTCAGTCACTGCAGCTATCCTGAGAATTGCCACACAATGAAACCAAGCTGCCTGAGGTCTGAAAATGCCAGGAATATGGGTGGGACACCATCATATATCCCTTCCGTTTAAAATTTGAGAGAGCCATTTTTGGCTTAGCATGCAACTCAGGAAAAAAATGTTTTTCACAAGAATTTTGTAACACCTATTTAAGAAATAGGACTTACCTATAGGTAATTTTTTACCTTAAGTTTAGGTAAAAATGTTGGGTATTTTTTATGATGGCAGAGGTGAGATTACTGGCAGTGGAAGGGAAGCAGGGCTTTTTGGGGGACTGTAAAAAGGGGAAGTTGAAATACTAAAATATTATGCTGACAGAAGTTTCCTCAGTGAGTTAGTGCGAGGAGACATTGCAGAAGGATGCAGGTTTTGCATCTTGTGCAATAAAAAAACCCCAAGCACATGCTGTTGCTGTAGTTGCTGTCATGATTGTGGCATCACAGATTTTAGTGAGACAGAAACAAGACCCTGAGATCTATATGTTTGTCTCACAAATTCAACTCTCTTTCTTCTTCACAGGCTGGAAGGGAAATCTGTGTTTTGAAACGCGTACCTGAAATTACACTTTAATTTGCCTTTCCTTATTTCCTGTTTCTTTTAAGGTCAGTTTGCTGCCTCCCAGCTCAGCTCACCACCACTCCGTTGCTACAATATGTCTGCTGTTTGCTTAAAGAAAAGTGTGTGTTCTCCATGCTTCCACCAGTTCAAAATACTAAGGTTCTGACTTCAGGAAAATGCAATTATGTAGGGTTGTAAAGGAAAACTAATTTTACCCTGTTCTGAGTCATCTGCAGGAACAGAGGCCTAGTTTTTTGACTACACTTCCTGAGTTATAAAATGAGCTCAAAACATCAGCTTTTCATTTCACCTATAAGATGTTAGAAATCAAAGAAAGATCTAGCAAAGCATGAAAGAAATTTTAATTTAATTTTTTGTCCTAATTCATTATTTCAATCTTACATATCAGACTTTCATATCTTATGCTTACCCTATAAAGTGTGATTTGCCTTGACAGACTTACATTACAGAGATCAGGAAAAAATACAGAAAACTTGTTTTGCCATTGCCTGACAACTCGAGTCACCAACAGGGGGATTTAAAGCAGTGTCCAGTAATATGCAGAAAAAGAATGGCAGCATTTTACATAAATTCTGCACAGAAGAAGAGAGAGAAAAAGGCCTCCAAGTCTCTTATAGGCCTCAGTTAGCAAATTAAACGAAAGGTCTCACTCAGCAGAATAGTGAAACTTACTTGAAAATTTCAACCTGAAAATGCTCCCATTAAAACCACTCAAAATCATGGATGCTGTTATACTTTTTTTTTTAGAGTAGATACAATGAAGTATTTGAATACCTAATAATTATATATGGCAGCCCTCTAACTTCCCCAAAAGGAAGCCAGAACCTTATATTATTAGTGCACAAGTGTTAGTTCCCAATGCAGTGCACAAGAAGAGTTTTCTATCTCAAAATGGGATCTACAAGAGGCACCCCTTATAGATAGGATAAAAAGTGCTGAGGAGAGGGGTAGGGCTATTTCTGAAATCTCACATTTCTCTGAGGCTGCTCAGGCTTATAAAATACTTCCTTATAAATATTTAATCACAGAATCATAGAATGTTTGAGGTTGGATAATACTTCCATTCACACATTATAGTCCTGAAAATTTACAAATAAATATGTATCTGGAAGAATAAATAACTACTCCCCCACTCCCACAGCAAAGAGAACAAATCAGGCAAATCAATTTTTCTTTTAAAATGTAGTCAGTAATAACAATAGTGACTTTTTGCGTGTCTGGAATTTCCCTTGTCTTTAAAGAGCTAATCAGGTTTGAGTCCTATCATATCTCAACCTGATCAGGATTAAGAATCTCAAGGAAATTGCTAACAAAATTAACCAAGTTATTGAAGAGGGTTATGCAGAAGTGGCCTGATTTAAGTTAATGCTATAGCTGAATTCTAGTGAAGACCTCCAGGAATCCCCTCTTGACATATTTTTGTGGTTTTGTTCTTTAAATGGTCTGGGTAGTTCATAGTTTTGTCCATACACACACACACATATGTTTACACACACAGACACACACATATACATATGTTTTCAAAATATAATCCAAGCACCTTTGGATAAATAAATGCAACTGCAGAGTCTCATCCTTCATTTGCATGTCAAAATAGAAATACATAAAAATAAACCTGATATCATCCCTAAAGTTTTCTTCCTTCTTTTTAAAAGTATGCTTAGGAGAACTAACATGATTTATAACCAAATCAGAAATAATATTTCTGCAACAGTTTCTTTCTTTTATTTCTTCTTCTTCTTCTTTTTTTTTTTTTTAAAAAAAACCTTCCCTCAACAGAAACCAACATTAATAGTTGAATGAGAACCCCAATAGCAGAGTCTGGTACTCTGTATTGCTGGGACTTTATTTTCTTTAAGGCAACGTTGAGGATTTGTGCAAGATTAAAATAAATTGTATCAAAAAAAAATCAAAGTAACAAACTTTGTTACTATGTTTCCTTTTAATTAAGTTTTGCAGCTTCTCATCTGATGTACAGTTTCATGGCTATAATAGAGCAATTTCATTACCAAATCCTTGGCAAGGTTACTTATTTTTCCTTCACTTGTAGGCACTTGCAGAAGAAAGAAGTGATTGGACTAAGGTAGATGTTGAAAAAAATGGGTTTGTTCATCTGGAAAAGAGAGTTTATTTATAAACCTCATAGTTGGCTTCCGATTCCATTTCAAAAACTTAAACACATTAAGCAAATGTGTTTGTTACATTAGAAAATAAATTTAAGTGAATTTCTGTTTAGCTGGAATGAGTGCAGGTAGGTGGTGATTATGTGAAAATGATTATGGATTGAGACAGTGCAGTCTTAATTGCTGGGTGGAAATTAGTGTTCTGTCCATATCAAGGCTCATGGGCCTTTCTCAGGTTTGTGTCTAAATTGAAACTATGGCTTAAAGCAGGTTTCTAAATCAGGTTTCTCTTTAGGTTTACCTTTTCTCTACTGTTTGAACCTCTTTCCACCTCACAGGATTCATCAGAGATGCAAATTCCTGTGTGCCCTCGATTTAACAGGCAAGGCAAGCTGAGATTCTAGAAATTCTTGGGACTATGGAGTTTTCTCTCCTTGTGATAATCTGTTAGGCTTTAGGATATACACATGGAGAAAAGCCAACATAGGACTTGACCCAATGAGGCATTTTGATTTATTGAAAATACTGCTACACTTATAAGCAAGGGAGAGTCTTTGATTGCATCCCAAAGATAAATTTTATAACCAAAAGGGGGAAATCAAGCTCCTTGATTTTAATACTTGGAGTATGGAAGAGGGCAAGTTTCTATAATTTTATTTTGTAGTCTCCTGTTTTTATAAGGTCATGCTTGGAGTCACTGAAAGATACAAGTGAGTGCTGTTTGGCTTGTATGTTGGTTAGAATTTGTCTGAAGATGGGCTGAATATCTGAATTCAGATTCCATCCGCACAAGCTATCAAACTGTCTGAGAGACACTGCTTGAAACTGAAAATGGTGATACGGTTCAGACGGGCAGAAACAAAGGCTCCTGTGCCATTCACACTGCCATTCTCAGCAGCATATTCTAACCTTTATGTATTAACATTAGTTTCCATACCAACTTTTCCTTCTGAAAAGGTATTTTTCCAATGGTATTGAAAAAAAATGTCTAGTCAAATGGAAAAAAAAAAAAAAAAAAAAGTTTTTCTCCTCTAAGAAGACAATTCCAACTTACAGATTTAATATTAAAGACAAAGGATCAGAAAACAAAATAAATACACAATCAAACAACACAAGATCTGCTCATGAACCTTACCTGGCTTCATTCTGTGACTACTTTGGCAACAGAGAATATGAGAGCCTCAGCTAGGACTAAAGCTTCTGGTGAACTTGAGTGTCTGCCTCAAGATGGGAAGATGTCCTATGCATCCAGCCCAACATCTCAACTCTGCCCTGAAAAGGAGAAGGAGACATCGTCATGTGAACCAACTCTGAAACTCCCCTCTTCTTCCCCAGCTTTTAGTGAGACGTGTCTCGTGGCTCTCACATCCTTGATGGTATTTTGCATTGCTTGCATGTATGGTCAGCACTGCACGGCTAAGCCTTGTGCATGGGAATGAGCATTGTTAAAGAGTCATCTGAAGGACAAACACACATTTTACTTGAGACCTATTTGTCCCTTCAGAGCTGATACTTGGGTAGCAAACAACATATATGCCAGCATATCCTATCGCTGTTCATTACTCATCTGCTATATTTTTAACAAGGAGTCATTATGTATCTTATGTTTCCTAGCTGCAGCAGGCACAAAATGATTCATCAGCTACAAGAAAATAATGCCAACCAGAAAAGATTGTGATTAGCCCACTCCTGGTAGGTATGTTTCAAATCCTGTGGCCTTTTTTCCTATGTTCTCTTTCCCATTATACCACCCCAGTAGGGGTATATTCATAAGAATTTCTGAATTTCTGAAAAGAACTAGAATTCCACACTTGTTAATATTTCCAATATTCCCTGGTATTATGTCCTATGGAAAAGACTGACCATTATTTTCAATGTAGGAGCTTCATCTGGAAAGCACTGAAGGATGTGTACTAGCATACTCTCAACTTCAACATGAGTTGAGAGAGGCCTATCTTAAGGATATTAAACAGTCTACTTGGTAATACAAGTTCTTGGGAGATGGAAGCTATGTCTGAAGCAATCATAGCAGGTGAAGGACTTCAATGCCTTCTGCATCCCAGGTAAGAGAAAGAACAAATACTCTTCTTTCAGTCATTTGTAGATGTGTGTTTAGTCACATAATCTTGGCTGCCTTCTAATTCAGATAATTGCACTCTGAGTAATTAAACCTGCAACCTATATTTACAGTCAGAGAAAACTGATATTTCTATTTTCCAAAATTCTCATGCTTAATTTTGTGTGAGGGAGCTATCGTGCTCTATAAATAATGCCCCTGTATTTTCGAAGATTCCTCTGACATTCAGTAAGTTTCTGTCCACATGTGACTGGCAGTGTGTGGTGCATTCGTACTGACTCCTCATTCCCCTTGCTGTAGCCATGAAATTATTTCTGCTATTTTGGCCCTTCTTCATGGTTAACTAATCATCAAAGAGTTAGTAGTGAGCTTTTACTTTTTTTTCTTTTTCTTTTTTGCCTTTTTTTGCTACAAATACTTCTCAAACAGCCTGCGAGAAAGAGCAATGTATTCTGGCGTTTGCTAAGTTCCGCAAAGACCAGGCCATGCGAGTGTGTGTTACAGATATCTGCCAGCAGAACGTGTGATTAAGAGGAGAGGAAAAACTCGCTAGACAAGGGTTGGAGAACAGACAATTTGAATATGGGAGGGAAAAGTTAAAATGGAATCCTTAAATAGTTGAGATAAGCTTTAGTATCTTTATTTGAACCAGGCTGTTGAACACTCATAGTCTATCTCACATCTATGTCCCTTGAGATATGCCTTGTATAATTCGTTACTTAGGGAGTAATACGTTTGTAAGAGCTGATGTTGGTCTGGTTCTATCCTTCTTAGGCTAGAGAAGACCAAATAGTGACTTGCCTCCTATATAAGGGAAAGAAGGGAGTATGAGTCCCAGCTAAATCTTTACGTGTATAAACATCTTTATCTTAATGTATCTTGCAAAAGATAGGAAGAAGGGCTTTTGACAGATGAGACTTGAGGTACAATGGACAGCAGAGGAAAAGCAGACTCTTGCTGGTTCTCATATCTATTTGTGCATCATTGAATTTGCTCTCATATATTTTTGAAATTCTGATGATTCAGATGCGGATCGTTTCTTGTAAATTCAGTGCATGTTGGTTGAAACTTTAACATCTCAAGGAGTCTTAATAGCTTTCTAGATTTGACTTGTTCAAAATACTGTTCAGACATGACCTGCTTAATCCTTCCAGCACTTCAATAAAACAGTTAGCATATGTAAGTAGTATTTTCAGAAGTGAACAAATAACATAATACTTTATTTATTACTAGTTGTACTTTTCTACAAATTAAAAGTTTGTGAATGCACAGCAAATAGTTTAGACATGCAATATTTGGAAGTACCTTCTAAATTCCTTGGCACTTTTTTTTCTTGATGGACCACAAATGACTGAAAACTCCAATATGCAAACTCAAAATAGCTATACAGGAATGGTAGCAATGATAATGCATGGTGTGTTATTTGTTGAGCAGACCAATATAGTGCAAATTTTGTGATTTACAATTGCATAAAACATTGAATTTCTTTCTTTTTTTTTTCTTTTTTTTTTTCTGATGTAGAATTTCTCTCCTGTAAATCTCCTGCTGGTAGACCATGTCAGCTCAAATGTCTCTCAAAGTCACCCTGAAGATTGCAACCACGACTGCACACAAGCACTTTTTCAGAATCACACCAAAGGTAATGTTTTCATTCTTTGTTCTTTACTTGGCCGTGCCTAGACTCTCTATAGGTGGAACTGAGACAGAAGGATATGGCTGACCCTGGTACTCAGACTGGGAATGGTAATATATCCTCTGGTTCTCTGTTTAGGCCACTGTGCCAGGGTCTTACAGCCACTTCCACTTAATGGATGGATGATATGGAAGTCCAAAATTAAAAGCCAAGCTACAATATGTTATTGCCACGCAACAGTACTAAGTGCTTCTTGAATGCCGCTGTGTTACTTTAGTTATCTATTGAAAAAGATAAGATTCATAGTATCACTAACTCTTATTAACTGTGTTGTTATATTCCAAAGAAGTGATAATTTCCATTTCTAAAATATTGGCATTCAGTATTGTTTAAGCCAAGTCATTGAACTACAGAATGGATGTGTGTTCTAGCATGACAATTTCCATTTCTAATATTAATTCACTATTATATATTGTTCCACATTCATCTCTCCCCATATCTATTCCTCTACCAGAAATGCAGACGATGTGAAAATGTGCAAAATCAAAGTTTCCCCTCTAAGCAGTTTTATAAAATCTATTTTCTATGCCTCTCTTCCTGTCTTGTGCAGAACCCTGCCTGCAGATATACCCAGAGTTATAGTCTTTTGCTTATCTAGATAGAGAGCAATTTCCCCCAGAAGTCATTGTTTATTTTCCTTGACAATTCCCACATAAATTGTGCAGAGCTTGAAATGAACAATATTTTCCTAACTGCCACTTCTACACACCCAGAAGCAAACTGGGGGGTTTCTTATTCCTTGCATATTCCTCATCCAGGTAGCTGCTCCTAAAGCCCTTTTGGACCTGAGGCAGCTCTTCAAGCTCCCTGTGTTCCAGTTGGGCATGGGGAAGCAGCTGTGCTGGCTCTGGTGGGGTTTGCACAGGTGGAAAGGATTAAATCTTGGTAAACACGCTGCTGCTGTTGCACCAGGAGGAGCCAGGTCTATTCTGTATTGGCTATATTTACCCTACAGGACTATATAGTCCTGTTTAAATGTCCAGAGGTGGGGACACAATAGTTGCTGCTGGTGTTTGTAGGTCCAGGGAGGTGAAAGGAGTCCTTCTGGGGGGAGAAGCGGCTGTTTCTGCAGAGAGAGCCGCGCGTGATGTGCGTAGTGCGTTCCACCCAACAGGTTTAGCGGTGCCCGGCGCAGCCTCCTCGCCCTGCTCGCTGCCCGGCGTGTGCTCGCCTGCACCCTCCCTCCCAGAGCCGCGCTGCAACTTGCTATTATCTCCTGCTCTGGAAACAAACAGGCCCATTACAGTCTAAAATTAGGACGTTTTCCTTCCCTTCCACCTTTCACAGGGGTCATAAACTGCTTAAGAGTGAGACTGCTGACGTTCAGTGTTTCTGTTTATGTATAGACCAGGTCCGCTTTTAGTGTTCTTTGAAGCTGCAAAGGAGAGGCTTGACTAGTCCTTTCTTTACTGCTATGTTTAGGGCATAGCAGCCCTAATGCAGCCTAAATGCGGCTATATTATATGTGGCTATGACAAGGCTGGCACAAACAGACACTTTGTGGATAGAAGTTGTTCGATGGATGAACCCAAATAGACTTTTTTTTTTTTCCTCTTCCCCCTCTTGCCTTCTTTACCTAGATAGGAGAATGGGTGATCGGGGCTATAAATCTGATGTAATCCCTATACTTATATACATACAGCAAAAAGTGTAACACATTATGCAACGTAATCATAATATAGATACTGGAAATAAACACGTTTCACAATTGTCTTGATTCAAAAAGGAGCAGAAAGCTTCCTTTGACTTTAAAGGAATATGAGTCCAATATAGGAAGGAAATGCAGGTCCATATAGAAAGGAATGTAGGTCCAATATGACGCATCAGAGCCCCCAGGAATTTTTCTGTAGGTGCAATTAACAGTTT
Organism: Tinamus guttatus; assembly: GCF_000705375.1. Next base: position 21,363 of record NW_010585044.1, on the reverse strand, counting down.
GCTTATGCAAATGTTAAGTGTTTCCTGAGTAGCAGGAGTGAATGTTTGCATTTTGTAATGCTCATCTGCTCTTCTGCATCTTTACATGTTTGACTTTATTATTACAACACACCGTGGAGTAGATGAGAAAATGCAGGAGATTAAATAAAGGAAGAAATGAGTGGAGATGAAAGAGAGAAAGGGAGGTGGAAGAAGTCAAGAAGCAGAATCAAAAGGAAGACAATAGGAAGAGAGAGAAGAGTGAGAGGGAAGAGAAACACAGAAGACCCAATAAAAACCTGATTTACCTATTGGTAAACTGCAAATGAAAGTCATGAAAGCAGAAAAACCAAAAGATTAGCACAAAGATGGCAGCTCAGGCTCTGGTGTATAGGCTTCCAGGGACTTACACCACAGAGTGTGCTGGGAAGGAGAA
>NW_010585044.1:0-20918 GCF_000705375.1 Tinamus guttatus | reverse complement strand
AAGAAAGTATCTCACTTTTTTTTTTTTTCCCTTCAGGTCCCTTTGTCCTGCTTCCCATGCCAAGCCTGGTACACAGCTGCTCTGGGCTCTGTTAGTCACTAATGCACCCGATATGTCTGCGCCGTGTGCTTGGTCACTGGCTTTTGGATTGCAGCTGCTGTGCTCTGTGCAGGCTCCCTGCCCCATCCCGGGTAGTGCTGTAAGAAAACTAAATGGATGTGCATGTATATGGTGTGAAAATTATGACTGGCACGGCAATTTCCTATCAGTGCTCTGCTACAGGGCACATGGGCCTGCCAGGGAACAAATGCTTTGGGCTGCTCACTAGGAATAAGAAAGCTGATGGGGCCACGTGTCCTGCATCAGAAGGGGACTTTGCTGCGTAGAGTTTCTTATAGCATATTGGAATGAATCTGACTGCAAAGGATTTTTTTAACTGTGTTAGTTTAGCAAGTTGTTTAGGGATCTGGGGCAAACCAGTAAAACGGGCTGAGGAATCCGTGCAGTAGTTGCCAATCTGGGTTGCTGCCCTTTCCAGAAGTAAACAACTAGGAGCCATTGTACATCCTCCCAGCACTCTGCAGGACACGGGCTCTAAATTACGGCTGGGAACAAAAGGTTGATGGGAGAAGAACCGGGTGCCCAACTTCCCAAGGAGTGCTTTGCCCTCCAGCCAGCAGAGCAGCTTTTCTGGCTCCAGCCGGCACAGACTCTTCTTAGGGTTTCCCATCAGCAATTAGGGCCCGCGAAAAGTGCGCAGGACAGGATTTGCTATGCTGCAGCGTTTATGAACGTTTCCGTCACAAAATCTGGTTTCAGGTTTGGTCATGAAAATTAAATCCAGTCTGGACTATAGCAAACAAGACTACAGTCTAGGGACACAGGATAAAATTCGATTAAAATACCATATCTTACTGAGATTGCAATTCTATGCCTATAAAATCTTCCTCCTTCCCTGAAACTGTCATACAGTCTCCCAGACCAGTTTTAGTTACACAGAATGCACACTGTGGCTATCAGCATTACCTAAGGAAACATGTGCTTTGTATTTTCACTGAGGTTGTTCTACAACTCCACATAAACAACTCAGAATTAAAAAAAAAAAAAAAAAGAAAGAAAAAAAGATGTTCTGAGAAGGATTTTTTATTATAATATTTATATTTCTGTTGGAAAAAAATAAAGTATTTTTTTTTTAAATAGGAATCACATATTTCCAAGTAGTTGTTTTTGGGGAAGGGGGAAAAAAGGCAGTTTTGACAAAATTCCACTCTTCTCCCTGCCTTGAACATTGATTACATTTGATAATGAAACCATTCTCCATTGATGAATTTTTTTATCCTAATTTTAGATACATTCACTGGTCTGTACATACAATAAAATCCACACAAGCATACATACTTTTGACTCAGCTAGTTCAGAATTTCATCCTCTAAGGGAATCCCAGCAAAAATATCTATATTGCTGTGAGCCACGTAAGTTCCTTTACTATGGCTCCAACACATGCACTCCCTAATAGGATTTTTATCAAAATTAATTGGTGTTGGCTGGAGTTCACATATATGATTTTATCACATATGAGATATTTTGGTGCTCATATACTAACATTACACCATCACAGATTCTGTATCTGCTGTATCACAGGCTTCATGAAAAATCATTCTAAAAATGATGCTTTTTTAACATTCTAGTTGTATTATTTTATTCTATTATGAAAACCAAGTTCTTTTAGTTTCATCTGTTAGTTGATATTGCCACCCATTTAATTGCTATTGCAAAGGGAGTAAGTAAATTCCCAAAGCTTTAACATTTAACTATACTACCTGTATTGATAACCATGAGAGCAAACCCACAATGGGAATGAACCAATGGGCTCAACTTAAAATGGGGTTCTGTTGTATTTTCTTTGGTAAAGACTTACTTTCGAATGTGTTTCTATATCTTAAAATTATCTTAAGATAAAAGAAAAGTTAGTTACATACTTTTCATATGCACACACAAACATGATATCCCTCTCCCACAGCTGTACGCATCTTTTGACTAAATTTTCTAGGTAGCATCAGGCACATCCCCAAGGCTAAAGCTGTACTACTGTCTACCTTGGGCTGCCATATTTTAGGGAAGAAATTCTGAGTTTGGGTGGGAAAGAAGGAAATACTTTTGTGTCAGCTTTTTTATTTACTTGGGTAAATAAATGGGTACAAGTTGAAACACAGGAAGTTCCACCTCCATATGAGGAAGAACTTCTTTACTGTGAGGGTGACAGAGCCCTGGAACAGGCTGCCCAGAGAGGCTGTGGAGTCTCCTTCTCTGGAGATCTTCCAAACCCGCCTGGATGCCACCCTGTGCCACGTGCTCTAGGTGACCCTGCTGGAGTTGGACCAGATGATCTCTAGAGATCCCTTCCAACCTCAGCTATCCTGTGATTCTGTGATACTTTTTTTCAAAGGAATCTCTTTGAAGTGCCCGATAGATGGGAATGTTACTATATGTCCCCAGCTACCAAGGCAGGTGGCACATGAAATGGGTGGCAAACTGACAGGTTCTATACATACAATTCACTACTTGGGTCTGTGGCTTGTCACACAAAGTGGCACACTATGATGGATTACTTTTCTCGAGTACCTCTGTCTCTCTTGCACGGGCACTAACCCATCCATGCACCTCCTCCAAACATTCCTCCTGTCTGTACAACTTTCTAGGACACGCGAACAATAGAAATATTTTCCAACCAGTCTCCACCCCACTCTGGAATCCCCCCGAAAGAGAAGTGGTGAAATGTTCATGATGCATATTAAATTATATTCAGTACTGAGAAAACAACCTATTCATAATCTGCTGCCTTAAGGGCTGTAATATGGGAGCTTTAGACCATAGAGTGAATAGGAATTCCCACTCCTGGTAAAGTTAGACTTTTGCCTCTGTAACACTTGCGTACCTCCTTGAAATGGCTGATATTCCTATTTACCTATGTCAAACAGATTTCCATTTTCATTTCATTTAATTCTGAATACAGGATTTTGTATTCCTCATTTTTTGTTTGTTCATCAAAAAAGCCATAATCGAAGTTATCTATATTTTAATTAAATATTCCATTCTCTTCTTTCTTATGTGGGAGTGAATTTTAAGAGTAATTTAGCAACTGAAGAAAATGATATGCTTTGTAAACTCACAGTAAGTATTAACTGTGTACCAGCTTCTTAAAATCTAGCCTCTAGGTTTTATTCATATACTTATATACCTCAAAAGCTATGCTTTAAAAGTGCAGGAATACACTGAACTATTTCTTTTGCTGTACTATAAACAGCAAGTCATATATATAGATTTTTTTTCTTTGCTCTTAAAACCCTTTGTTTCAAAAGAAAAACTAACATTCACCAAATAAGACAGGTTTAATCTGTATAGTCAAAGTTTTAAGCTTCTTAATAAAAAGATCCCCTGTGTTTTAAGGAAAGATTTTCACTTTAACCTTGTCCCATCAGATATCCTAACCTGTAGGAAGAGCCTGTTAGGACCTGTTGCTAAAAATGTGGCTGACTGAGGAAAGGATAACCAGCCATCTTTAAGACAAAAGTTAAAGAAAAGCCAAAGCCCTGAAATCCCCATTGTGTAGAGTTCTTGTGGCTGGGAGAACCTGTCAGTACTTTTCCCTTGTTTGTGTTAAAAGAGATTAAAAATTAATGAAAAAAATCTTTAAGGGGGGAGGGCCGACACAATGGTAATATGATATAGCGCTTTTCCTTTCCACGCTGCTGGGCGAAACTGGAAGCAGGGCATTACTGACTGTCAGTCATCGCCACGCGTTGGCTGCTAAAGGTGAAATGTAAAAAGCTTGGTGATCCCTGACCAACCCCTAATTCCAGCTCACACAAACCAGTGCCGTAATTCCAGGGCTCAGGAGAGGCTGGGTGATGAGAAATCCCCGTAGGCTCTCAACCCGCCTACCTTCCCCTGCCCTGCGCGGGCTCGGAGGTTCTCACCAGGGATTTTGCGTGGCATCTTCTGTTAGCTCCAGACTCGCACAAACTTATAGACACGTGGTCTTCAGGAGCTTGTCTGAACATACACTGGTTTATGTTTTCCTGCTTCTTCATTTGGGGAATTAGGAATAAAAACTCCTTCTGCCCTAGTTACCCCAGTGTTACTGCTGGCACTGGCATCAGCCATTGCTTTCCCTAGAGCAGCCTATGCAGAGAAGTCAAGGGCTGAATGAGCTGTGGAGACTGAACTACCTTGACTTACCTACCTCCAGATTCAAGGGGGAAAAAAAAAAAAAAGAAATGTTAGAAAGGTTCATTGCAGAGCAGAACTTTTGCTTAAATAGAGGTATAGGATTAAATAAGCAAAGTACTTTTGGGAAGCATTCAGGCGCTTGTAGATGCTTTGCCGGGTTTCAGAACGTGTGGTGCTTTCTGTTTGCCTGTTTTGTAAGGAGATTTTGAAATGTGGGAATGGGAACTGATCAGAAAGTCCTCAGAAGGACTGAGACTCTAGCTCAGGCGAGGTTACACAGATTTTCCTGCGAGCGCCTTGGATGCGATGCCTGTGTGAGTGGAAGAGGCTCGGTGCCTCTTTAAAGCTCGCATGCGTCTGCCCCGCCGCGAGTAGCAGCCTCCCCCTCCTTTCTTCGCTGCTCAGTCACTTTTGTTGCAATATGGGTGTGACTTTTGATGGAGCTTCCCCCTCCCAGTTATGTCATTACTTCAGTTCCTTTGAAACAGAATAAAAAGTGCAGCAAACTTCAGGCTCATTGACTGCAGACTTAACAGGCACCGCCACTCCTCTCTGCATCTTGCAAGGATCTCTGTTTTTTTGCAAAAACAATTCTGAGACAAAAATGGCCAAGTTCTTCTGGGCAACTTTTGGATTATGTTTGCTGAAGCTTTGTCTAACAGACACACGTAAGTTTTGTATGAATTAAAACTCTTACGATTGCTTATAAGCTTGTGCCTCAGACAGCAGCAGCAGCAGCTATTCAACCAAACAGTTAACAGCTTCCTCGCGTCTATCTTTGTGTAGTTTTATGATTTGTTCAGAGTTATCAGAGATACTTTAGAACTACAACCTTGGCTGTACAATCAAGCAAAGCTGTGAATTGCCTGTAAAGGGCAATTCCAGATCTATAAAATGTGGATTGTGGATCATTAAAGCTAAGCTTAAACTAAGAACAGAAGTGCATTAGAGAATTTAGAATAGCTCTGGAAAATCTCAGTTCAGCGATGTGAGTGCTGTTGTGTGCATAGTTTGCTCTCCTGGCTCTGTTTTAGAGAGCAGAGAAAAGGGAGGGTGGGGAAAGGCTCCCCCCTCGCTCCCGTGTGCAATAACTGTATTCTTGGGTTCACATGGGCTGAACTAGCAGCTAATACATACCAGGTTTGGATATGGCCATGCTGAGCAGAAACAAAACTGCTGTGATCCATGACTGAAATTTGGAGAGCTTTTATGCCAGGCATGCCTGCTTCTGACTTCTTCAAGTTTTCGGGAGGTTGACTGCTAATACTTTGAACCAAAGGGTTTAGAAGCAGCCACAGGATTCAGTTGTTCATCAACGAGCTTTCTGCAGTTCAGTTATCTACTTCAAATATTTGTATTTAAAAATGAAACGTGTTAATGGGGGGCGGGAAATAAAACCCGTACGTCCAAAATGACCAACGGCTTGTGCAGTGTGACATGGTGCAGGCGCTGCAGGGTTGGGGAAAACAGGACCGCTTTTAACAAACTCGCGTTGCAGCAGCAGCTGCCTTGAGGCACTTTGTGGTCGGGGGTAACAATTATCCCTCCACGTTATTTTTCCACTTGCAGTTCCAGGAGTCGACTAGAAAACATTTTTCATCGCAATTGTCACCCAAGGGCTCTGTGCATTGCGCATGTGTACGATAAACCTACAGGGGTTGGTGGGCTCAGCAGCCAGGACTTCTGTGCCGGTGCCAGTCCCGCGGAGCTGGGAAGGGGTGTGTCGGGAGGAGCGCATCCGTGCTCCGCGCTTCCCTGCGGAATGGCCTCGCAGGGATGCCCACAGGCTCTGGCTAAAACAGCTCTCTGGATAAAGAGAAAGACGGGGGGACTGTAGGCACATACAGTATATGAGAGATGTGTTTAAAACTTTGGCATAGTCTGTGTACTGCATGAGGTTTATAACCATTTGCTTAGCACTTGCTTAAATTCTTTTTTTTTTGTTTATTTAAGTTGAAGGAAGTGTCCTAAAAAAGGCAAGGTCTACTCTGGGATAATACATTTTTACAGTAAGACATAAAAAGAAAACCTCATAATCTAGTCCTCAACACAGTTACAAAAAACATGTCAAGCTTATGCCCCACAGGGAAGTTTCTTTAATGGCTTAGCCAGGTATTAGATTAGAGCTGCAATATATTTCAGTTGGTATGTGGTACATTCCAGCGTGACTTTGTAGTCAGTAACGACTTCAAAACAGTGGCTGATGGCGGTTTTATTTTCTTTCTTAAATGAATAAGTTTACTGTGCATCGCAGCACACTGACCATTTCTTTTGGAACATACGTTGCTTGAAGAGCAAAATTCAGATCTGTTTCTGAATTTTGATTCTTTGGTAACAGAATTTGGTAAAAGCAGAAGGTTCTGGATTTGTTGTTAATGTGATTTCTAGATCTGGTCCTTCCTGTAGCAAGCTACTGAAAAGAATGATTAATTTAGACTGTCCTGAGTTCTATGCTGCTGTGGCCACACTATTGCTGGTATCTGAGTGCAGGATACTCATGCTATTGACATAAGTTTTGGTGCTTAAAGGATCTGGATGACATTTCAGAGATTAAGAAAAATACAGATGCTGACATTTTACTTAATGGGGTTTCTGAGGGAGATAAATATAAGGAAGAAAGCTTAAAAATATATAAAAGAGGGAGGATGGGTCCATGGCATCACCACGAGATATTAGGTGTGAAGAAGGCCACTATAGCTATCAGTCAGTTACAGAGGAGGGGGCTTTTCTGCCTTTCAGCTTATATATCCGTCATGTCAATTTGTAAATAAAGCAGCTTGAAGAAGCTCTTTGTGCTAGTTTATTTTCACATAGTTCTCACAGTGTGTATTTTGGCTATTTGCCCAAAGCTGTAAAGCAACTAGACTTTATTAAAGTTCAGTTCAACTGCCGTCATCATTCAATGGAAAGCTTATATATCTGCCCTTGGACTGCTCTCCCAGACAGAGCCAACAAATCGTGGCAGAGGATGACAGTCCTTGGATAAATATTTCCTGCTGCTTGGGTCACTGGTGTTCCCCACGGAACGGCAGCATTACCTTGCAAACAGGAAGGCCTCCGAGGGAGGCCTAATGGGGAAATGCAGCATCCGAGAAGTGAAGTAAAACTTTTTAAACTAAGTGCTTTTAAAACCGCTGATAGTTCTAGTCAAGGTTAAATTAAATGTTCCCCTGTACTTCATGTGTCTCCTTCCAAAACTGTTCCCATAACTGTTACAGACCAGGGCTGGGAGGCAGCATTGAAGCTGCAGTTGTTTAACTACCACTTACACATATGTTCAGTTCTACCACAGCAAGAAGCAGCCAGAAGGATAAGGTGACCTGAGATGATGGTAGACAAGTATATACCACAAGTGTAAGAAGGAATAACAAGAGGTAGCAGCAGTCAATATATAGTAGGAGCAGAGCCTATAGATATGTGAAAGGTGAGGAAAAAAAGTGCATGAGCTTGGTGAACATGCTGGAGGAAAAAGAAGATGGGAGCCCTGTGGGATATGGGTAGATTAAAAAGCAGAAGGCAAAAACACAATGTGGCAATGTTGTTACCGGAAACGGAGAGAGCGGCTAGACAGTAGCGGTAATTAGGTTTGGAAATAGGTTGCTAAGAGATGTTGTTTTTATTAGATAAGCACCTTTAACGGACAGCTTGGGCATTGCCGTTTGGGCTACTGAGTAACAAGACGGACTAGAAGATCTCTGGAAACTACTTTTTCTTTGATTAAAGTGTAATTTTGGTTCTGAATGTAATTGACCGGTGGTGGAATATGCTACAGAGAAGCTGGGGAAAAGAGATGTAGTGTTTCCTAAACCATGATATAGGAAGAAGAGATGATACCTTAGCCCAAGAATTTGAAAGTTCTTGGGAATTGTAGAGATGCTCTAACAAGGCTTCTCCATTTGCTTTCTCTTTTTCCTGCCTTACATTTCCATTTTGGATAAGACTAATGGATAAGTGCTGGAAAGTACAGTAAAGACAAGAGAAGACAATTCACAGGTTCCTAACATATGTATTCCTTTTTTTTTTTTTTTGTAAAAACATTTTTTAAAGTTTTTTAAGAAGGGATCCTAAATGAGAGACCTAGAAAAGGTGTTCTACTAAAGTCTTCTCTGAAATTGCTTTTCTTAAGACCAAGACTAAATGCAATGATTGCCTGTGAACTGTGATTTCACAAAGAAGATAATTATGAAACAAACAGAACCAATCTTGGTGGCTTTAAAAATAATACAATGCCATACTAGCCTAATTCAAAACTCATAATATCATCAGCTGGTAACCTAGAGCATGCATTAATCAAATTTCACTTGTCAGTACTAAATTGAATTATTAGACTAAAAGTCTAGTTTAAGCTTCCAATTTAAGGTTAGCAAAGGCAGGGAAGTGAGGCAGAGGTTGGGGAGTTTGTCATCAGTACCTCTGATGACATACTCTACTAACTATGCCAAGGCTGATACTGGGTAAAACTCAGATCTTCAGCCCACTTGTTTATTCTTACTTCTACCTGTTAGGGATTTTTTGTGATACATCTTGTGGTTTGGATCATTTTGCATAGATTGTCAACAACCGATATTCGCAGGCAGCCATGTTGCAGCCTAGGCCAGAAGCTCACTGCCTGCTACAGCACAGTGTCTGTCACTCCCAGGAGGTAAAAACCATTTCAAATCCAGGCCCACAGACACTGCAGTTATCGGTGACCAGTATGGCTGCTCTTAATATCGTTGGCAGAGAAGATTGTGTCAGCTCTCAGCGTTTATCTGTTTCCTACCCATCAAATCACAGGCCTCTTTGCAGAGGCATCGGCAGTAGTATCAGTAGCAGCTGGCTGTGATTTTTCTCCCTGCTGCTGCTGCTGGAGCTGACCCCACCCAAGGCACGAAGGAGAAGTTCAGGGTATGAATGAATCTGCAGACACTAACGTGAAGCAGCACATGACACAGAGAGGGGGTTTCCTCGGAAAAGCTTTTCGGCCAGCCCGAAGGTTCCGCTAATTGCAATTTAAAGTTCAAACTGCTGTGACTGTTTCCTGGCTGATGAAGCCTGCAGTCCTTTCTGGAGTCTGTGCATGCAATTAAGAATGTAATTGAGCTCTCTTTTGTACACACTGGCTTCGGGACTTTCCAGTTCCTCTACGTGACAACACTGACTGTGTTTTCTAATGCAGTAATTTTATTTCTGTGCAGTAAGCTTCAACCCCCATGTCACAAGCAGAAAACAAGACTGAACGACGTTGAGGAGTAGTCTATAATTTTAACAATTACATACATGGGAGCTCAAGGAACCACACCAATTTGGGAAGGGAAGACCTGAATTTTACTTACATTTACAATTGGAAAAATACAGTAATTTTTTTTTTCTTTCCTCCTAGTGCTGACTGAACTACGCTCAGTAGTTGGAAGTTCTGAGACGTTGTGTTGTGTCTTTGGAAAATATATATATATGTGTGTGTGTGTGTGTGTGTATCAGACATGCAGCAGCTGTGGTAAAACTTCCGTCTCTATTTCTGCTAGCGATACTGGTCCTAAAGCAACATGAGATGGTTGTAAAACAGGTTGCCAGGATACAAGTTGACAGCTGAGTAGGAAATGAATACTAAAACCAGTGATCCCCAACTACACAGTTAGTATCTGCCTTTGTAAATACGAGCATAGAGCTGTAACACACTGCTGCGACACAGGCTTGGCTGATGAGGTGCGTCTCACCATTGCCGTGGGCTGGAGCGGCCCGAGAGTGAAACAGGTTCTCAGAAGTATATTTCCCTAGGGGGCTCTTTTATTGTTATTTTTGCTAACAGATAGGTGCCTGTAAAGCTGCAGGGAGTGGCGTGTGTGGGCAGAGGCGATGAGCAGTTTCTCGCAGCGTTCCCATGCAGACGTGCGGTGGTGGCCCGGTGCAGGAGCCACGCAGCGCGCTGCACGCAGCTGTGGGCGGCTCGGCGCAGGCTGCAGGCAAAATGTTACTGCACCAGTTTAGGTGGCAACCTCGGAGGCAGCCAACCTGAGATGTATCTCAGTGCCGAGGAGGCTTATCCTGCTTGCCATAGACAGTAACATGGTGTTTGATGTTTACAGAGAGCATGCAGAGCTCACATGCCCGCTCAAAACACAGTCCAAGTAAGTTTGCATCTGCACTTTCCACAGCATGTAGTTGTGGTTGTTCAACAGTGCCTGAAGAATTACTCTAATGGTAATGAGTAGTATTTACCTATCCTTCATCTGCCAATGTGTATCTTACGGACAGATAAGAATCGGTATCCCTATCCTGGAGTGAGGAGATTAAGGAAGTGGTAGAGTAGGTCCACATTAAAGCTGGAGGCAGCCAGATCTTCCAGAGTCCATGCTCATGCTCTGGGGGAAGCCTCTGCGTGAGCAATACAAATGGTTACCTGGGCAGGTTATGGGAAAGTACTTTTTGCCAATTATTAATGAATCACGTTTCTTTATAATGAAGACACTGAGGGTGAGGCCTGAATTCATCTCCAGGTTTTGCTTTCACTAACTTCCCTATTCTTCTTCCTCCTACTTGGTTGGATGTCCTCTTTAATTTTCATATCCTTTCCCCTTTCCATCATTTACCCAGCCACGCAAGTGTAGAAAAAAGGTTCTTTTTCTAATGGGTCTTTGGATTTATAAATGCAGTGCTGGATTTATCATTTAGTGGTTCTAAATATTGCTGATGCCCAAATTTGACACATAGGAACACTTTAAACATATGAATAATATATATTCTGTTGAAATCAATGTATTCAGTATCAGTCTTATAAAATCCGTTTTTTTTTCCTTGTCTCTCTGGAAATTCCATTCTGTTTCACTGTGTGATATCTACAAAAATGCTGAAGATTGGCAGCTATTTTCTTATTCGGGACTGATCTTATTTGTGATTAGGAAAATTGTTTTGCAAATGAGAACTGACCAGAATCTTTAATGCTACTGTGATACTGAACACTTCTTTTGATTCAAGAACATCTAAAATGAATCTGATAATCAAAAGTAGAATGACATGTTCATTTTTGCCAGGTTTCTTTCCTGATTCAAGTGAGACTTCTAGTGATAATCAGTGTTTATCTACTTGAGATCAGTAGCATTTGGAGGTATTTGTAGAGAAAGATTTGATACCCAGGCAGAACTCAATGCTAAGAGATGTCAAATAACTAGCTCAAGGTGACCCGATGAGTTGGAAGAGCCCAGAATAGAAGCAGGGCCTCCAGCCCTAGCCTGAAGACTGGCCATCCGGCCACATGGCCTCTTTTTCAGCTTGAAAGTCCAGAGAAGTTTCAAGTTGTCACTGTGCAGCAGCTGTGTGTATCCAGCTGGTAGCCAGATGCATCTTTTAAATGTCTATGACTTCTCTTGAATAGCTTTGCTATTCTTCTTTACTGATTGATCAGTGCTAAAAAGAGTTGATACAGTGACTTTATTATTACAGTGACTTTTTTTCTGCCATTTCCTTCCCCCTTTTTTTCCCCATTAGTCCATGGCCATCTCTCTGTGGCTTGTGATTGAAGCATTTGGTAACCTCGCATCAGTCAGTGTCCCTGATAGACAGTTAAATCCAGTGTATGCAGTAAAATTTTAACTCAGCAACCTAATCATCTGTAAGCAAAATGAAATATAGACACCAAGTTTTCCTAAGAGCCAGGCCTCAGAGAAAACTAGAAAGACAAGAAGATTCTCCTGTTTATGTTTTGGTGATTTCCTTTTGATTTCAGCCTCCTGTGCTGACAAGTCTGACTTGTTGCCATTGTGTTCAACATTACACCAATAGAGCAGGAACAGTGACTTCAGAAGAGTAGCTCTGATAAAAAATATCACCTTCTCCTGCAATAGCAAGTGTCATTTTGCATTCTTGGGTGGAGCAAAAGCATAAAACTCCTCTAGCACAAAAAACACGTTTTGCTTGAAATTTCATATTGAGCTACCAAACTCTAAAAACTGTATTTCTGAGAATGTAATGCACCCGTTTTATAGCCTAGAGAATGAATACATCTTCCAAAGTTCAAGCTCGGCCAAAATGCAGTGTTCCCACCTCAAAATATCCTTTAGCACCGTAAGTGTTTTAACTGCACATCAACAGAGATGTCTGAGATATACTTCTTCCAGCTGTCATCTGCTGGATCTTCATGGTGTCAGAGAAGAAAAATATAGGTTCTTCTTGAAAAAGAATTTGAAGTCTTATGCTCTGCCAATGAAATGGGTCATAGCCTGATGAAATTTTGTTCTTTGTGGTTATTCTTTTTCTTGCGTTACGTGAGGTTTATGTGTTACAATATTTGGTCTGGAAGGGGTAACTGAGAAGTCAGTGATTTTGCTGTGAGTTCACAGAGTAAACAGAGGGAAATGGGGAAAGTGGGGGAAGTAAGTCACCCAGCAAGTTAGACGCAGTTAGAAAACATTGTAACGGTTAGAACGTTTTCTCCTAAACCCGCTCTGGTGCTCCATCAACAAGGTCAGTGCCTCTGTGCTTGAATTTCAGAGAAAAGCAATGATTTCATTGAGAGCTATTTCAACTGAAATAAGAGTTATTATTAATCATAAGAAAAAAGCCTTTCGGCAAACATTCTTCTCTTGGTGCGCAAGTGAACAGCAGTGCAGAGGACCAGGGTCTTCTCTAGGATGCTGGTCCCTTAAAAACTCAGGTTAGCACAGGGTCCCAGAAACTCCTCAATTACTAGCTGTTAAGAAATCTGTCATTAAACCTGGCTGTGCAACACTTACTTCAGTTGGGCAATCTATGTGAGAAAATACTCTTGCCTGTGCTTCTCTATGAGCAACAGCTAAGTATTTCCTTAATTTTTGAAACACCTATGCAATCCAATGTTTGCAGACCAGTGCTGAATTTATTAACAGTACCAGTCAGATATTTTACCTAACTTTATTGCTCATACTCTGATTGCTCAGGTCATATCATTTTATCAGCATAACTAGTCACAATCATATTACTGTTGACTCACAGGAAATTCAGGCACAGAAACTGCAAGAGAGCATACTAACATTTTTTTTTCCCCTGAGAAAACCCTCATGTGATACAAATAAATCCATAAACAGTGATAACCATAGAAACACATTCATATGCTAATACGAGCCTGTCATTTGCTTTTTGTCACCCTAGTTAGGTATCTGGAGTTTCTTACTAGGTGCTCAATGTAGCCCATCCTTTCAGAACACATAGATTTAAGAGTCAGGTGAATTAGCCAATTTTCAGGCATTGCTATGGTAAGGTGCATCTAAGACACTTGGAGGCTGCTCTGGGAGGAGTGGGATCTATTTACAATGCCAGGTTGCAGATCCTCTGGGTGAGGGGTTTCATTCTGCATCAGCTGTTTCTGCAGTTCCTGAGGGAGATTGCTGCTTTCTGTAAAGAACTTCCCTTTTTACTTTGTGCAAGAACGTCATCTTGTCACTTCTGTGTTCAGAGCCTTCTACTGCTTTCCTTTCCAGCTCTGATGTAAGCTTCCTGGTCTCGGTCCATCCTTTGTAGTGTATATAGAACACTGATAATTATCATCGGGTGGTCACATGAGATCACTTGTTTTGACTACTGTATTTACTGACACCTTCAGTGAATTTTGCTTCAAGGATCCAAGCAGTTTTCATTGGAAAAAAAAACCTTCTGGTGCATTATCAATAAGAAATTACTATTTTTCTAGGAATTACTCTTTATGACGATTGCTCATGCCTGATTTGCTACTTGATTTGGCTCTTTCTAACTGTGATCAGATTTCATAGTACTTTCTGGTGCCAAAAAGCACACATTAACTAAACTGAGGCCTGTTACTGTATCTAGTCACTTATTCAATCACTGCTTTAGTTATGTATAAAAGAATCAGCTCTATCTCATTCAAATAAAAGATTACAAGCATCACAGCTTGTAACCCAACCGTTTCTGAGTTGTTATATTCAAGCAATAGTGCATTGCCCTCATGTATCTTCAGTCTCTGTTGGGCATGGATTCGTGCCTTGGTGTTTCCTGGGTTATTATGGAAAAGAGCAAACTGTTATCAGCCCACTCTCTGCCTCCAAAAATGCAGTAGCTTGTACACACAACTCGATATGCAACTCATTTTTTCTTACCTTACATTATTGTCTGGGAATTAAGCTTTTTTGAGGCCTTGAACTGTTTTCATAATCTGTTCCTCAGAGAATGCTCTCTTGCTTCCAAGACTGCTTCTTTATTTTCTCTCTTATGTTCAGCATTTCGGATCTCTTCAAGTCATATCATTTGGAAGGTCCTGTGAATAGCAATAGCTATGCAGCACAGTTAGCAGAACTTTATTCAAATTCCCCTAATGCCATGAGGGCAGAGTTTCAACGTATCATCACCAAGCCAGGAAGCTTCTTTTTCAGACACATCGAGGCTAGTAAATAGTTCCCTTCAGTTTTCATTCACGATACAGTTATCATTCAGCATATTCAGCTAATATCCACATGCCTCAATCACATATTTGGGGTAGTCCCTGCCTTTAGAAGCCAGTGTGCAAGGTCAGGTTATCATAAACAGCCTTTGAGTAATGAGCTATCAATAACCGCAAGTCTGTGACCCAGTATGAAACCAATAATAACAAACCGCCAATGTGTGGTGGTTTAAATAGCCAGCCTGCTGGCTATAACAAACCACATGAAAATAATATGATACATTGAAAAAAATGATTAGAAATTAGTCAATCAACAGATGTGGCAGCCTTGATCGTCCCACTTGAAAAATATGCATGGATAAAGGATAATATACAGAAAAAAATGGATGAGAAGGAAGGGTTTTTAAGTGATTTTTTTTAAAGCTCTTAAGGAGTGAAACACTGTGGGAGGAATATTCCAATGCCTTCCTTTTCTCTCTCTCTCTCTTTTTTTTTTTTTTAGTTGGGTTATGTAGATGGTTGGCCAAACTAATCCAATGTTTATTTTTAGGACTGTGCTTGTTCTACTGAACACAAACATCAGTGTTTATTCATTTTGCCTCTTGTCCAGATTTTGGATGTGCAGACAATGCCAGAACTTACTCCGCTTTTTTTTTTTTTTGACATGTGAAAATCACAAATATTGGGAGTGCTGTTTTACCCCAACTGCTAAGTCATAAATATAAAAGGATTCTAGATTTAGATACACCTGAACTTCCAAAAAGTCCTGATTATCCAAACTGTCTACTTAAGTCCAACACATGCAAAGTTACATCTATATTTTTAATCTGAGAAATCCTTTTTTCTGCTGAATTTAATATTAATTATTAAATCATTAAATCACTTATTAAATTAGAGATTTTAGTTCTACAGTTTGATGCTCCAACTCTTTCTTTCCCATATACAATGGACTACCAGACAATTTTTAAATTTTTTTTAATGAATGCATATCTAAGAGCTATGTACCTGAAGATACAGAGCAAACAGTCAATCATCCTGGGTATTTTTTTTTTCTTTTTTTTTAACCAAGAAATAATTTTTTTTTCTATGTCATCTGAAAAATTGTTTCAAATAACACTTTATGCTATTAACTAGAATTCAAAATCTGTCTTTTAATTGGACTTGTTGGCTTTATGCTTGTTTTTTATTTGAATTTATTCAGGTTTCCCACGACTTCACAAAGCTAGAGCTTCAGTGCAAAAGTTGCCAGAGGACAATGAAATAACAATATAATAGTTTTTTACTCTTATAACTGTTTTAGAAGTAGATCTTCAATTGCTTTTACTAAGGAGATTGGCTGTAAACTGAATTAAAGAGATGAATCTTATCCAGGTTGTATCAGCAGGTCAGTAAGAGAGCAGGGGAGCCTACTGAGCAACACTCTCACCTGTTTTCATCCCAAATGACTAAATAATTTACTTCCACATTCAGTCACTGAAGAGCAGACTCCAACTATTCACCACCTTCAGTTTCATGTACATTTCTTCACCTGGATTGCATGGAACTGATCCCAAAGGATTCTCTCCGCAATCCCCATTAGTCAGTCCTGGGGGCAAGACAACTCATAACGCAGCCTGAAGCCTTCCCGATACCGACGGTGACGGTTGTGTTTTCGTCATCTCTAGGGGGCAAAGCTGACAGCTGTCTGATTCCAGGACTGTGGTTTCACTGCCTGCAGTGTTTCCAGCTGCGCCATGTTCTGATGCAGCCTGAAAGCTCCCATCCCTCTTTTGGGAGAAACTATTACAAAGAGAATAACATTCATGTCAGCAGTGAGGAAGTTTATTAGAAGTGATGACACTGTATAGGCTCACTCAGGATGTTTACCAGAGCAATAGTTGCCAAGCAGATAAAGCATGCTTAGAAGATGCATTAGCAGATTTTCTTTCTTCCTGCAGCAACTGCTGAGGAATGAAACACATTTCTTGTACCTCCTGCGTTTTTAGTGACTCTTTGCATGCTCAATGAAGTGCCTCTCGCCCTCTTAATAAAAATAAATGAGTAGTCAGGAAAGCTTCTGGATTGCGGCCTAATGTTTTTGCCTGTTAGCAAACACATACAGAGACAATGACTTTGGTGGCCAGTGAAAAGATTTGTTAAGAAAAACAATTCGTAGGAAAGTTAACTGCTTGAACTTTGTTCCACATCCTTTTTCCAGTGTGCACTTACAGGAGAAGAGGTTATATAGAGTCTAAAAATAGCACAGAAATGTAAGGAATAAGTATCATCATGTGGTGGAGAAAGGATATCCTTCTACTAGAGTGTGTCTAGTATTAGAGAGCCTTTAAAAAGCCAGGTGTGCTGGAACTACTTTTTCTTCTGTTGTTGATGTTGCTGATCAGCAATCTTTTTATGGATGTAGTTACAATTTTTCTTTCCCATGCAATTTTTAAAAGTTTAGAAACATTTTTGTAAGCCAAAGTGAAATGAGATCTGAAATATAAAAGCTTTTTACAGAAAAATTTTGGACTATGTCCCTTAAACCCATCTACTTTTATTGCAACCCTGTAAACATTTTACTTTAACATCTTTTTAATGCCTCTAATTTAGCAGGCACTCCTTGCAGCATGCAGGTAAAGAAATAAATTAAATTTCAAAATGAATGGCAGTTTCAAACTCAAAAGCGAAGTTTTTGTTTTGTGAAAGTATACACAAGGGATACTTAGAAAAACAGGAGCTATTCCCACTTAATATGGAAGCTTATCTCCTAAAAATCACTTTAGCTTTCACAATTTGGCACTAACCCAATCAACTTATTTCATCTGACAACTCCCAATAATTTGTAAGTAAAGACTTTCCCTGCATGCCAGCTATTATCTGAAGAGACTTTTGTTTATTGAGTAGGTGGCTGATTTCCAGGCATGTTAAAATCTGATCTGTCGAGAATGGTGAGTCACAGGACCAGAATATCATCATTAGAGGAAAGGAAAACATCACCCAGACGCACTGAATCACTGCACACATTGCTTGGTCACGGGTACATTTGTTGAGAATGGTAAAGGACTGCACACTCACACACAGGCTTGCTTAACCCTCTTGGAGCCTGCAGAATTTGATTTCTAAATTTTGATCAGTACGTAGTCATCTCAGTTTAGACTCAGATTTTCCCAGTATGCCTTCCTTTCCCCATCCAGCCCTGAGGGATTCCCAAATAGGCGTGTTTTAATGATGTTGACACGTGTCTACTACCGGGATTGGGACTAATGAATCACTTTACATAACGGAGCTAACAGCTATCTGGTGGTTTTCGTCACTACTGACCTGGGCTTTAGTCCAACTTCTGACATAAAGGTGGAAGCCTCTGTATCCTATTACAGTTGGCTGAGCTCGGAATTTTTCTGGTGAATGGTTTTTACTATTATGCTCTAAAGAAAGAGAGGAATACTCAATAAATAGTAATGCCATCCAAATCAGTGTGTATCGTAGCATGTTATGTTGATGATTAGTAATTTTTGCATATTCCAGTTATCCCAGATGTGAAAATGGCAATAATTGCACTATCTTAGTATTTCTGCTGACAAAATGTTTTGACTTTTGAAATGTTTCATGAATGCATGTCACAGAAGATTTTGTATGCATGTAGAGGAAATGCAGTATGCATTTCCACTACTCAGGAGTGAAATATGTATTGTTATTTAGCCATGAAGTCATTTTTCTAAGAATTCTTGAAAGATAGAAGCATTCACTGGAGATAGCTGAGAGCTGAGACCTGAAGTGCCCAAACATCAGGAAAAGCTAGGAATCTTTTGGCCCAGTTTCTAGGTTTGGCAAGGGTTACCAGAGACCCTTTAAATAACTTTGAATCTGGTTCCAGAACATCACTTTTCTCTCATTCATCACTAACATGTTTTAAAACATGTGATAATATTACAAAGCTCGATAGCAATGCTAAGCCAGGTTTATGAGGAAGCATATTATCCATGTATATGTATCCGTGTATCCAGTCCCATGCCTGGGACTTAAAATCTGTTTTATCGTAAGAAAGAGCTTTACTCTAAATTTATTAACTAGAAGTAAAATCTAGATTACATTAAAGCAAACAGCGAATGAAAATTATCTGCACCTTCAAAACGCTAGTTCTGTTCCTGTTTTCAGGCCTCATTCATCACATCCTGGTTACCTATCAATCATCTTGAACCGCAAACCAAAAAGGAAAATCCCCACGAGAACAGCACACTGACACTTCCTGCTTTCCATGCAATGCGCAGTGCGGTTTTACCAAGAAGTCTGTTAACCTTGTGTCTGTGTACTCTTTTAACAGGCTTTCTGCAAAGTGGGGCAAAATCTTCCACTTTGGTTGCTTTGATGTATCTTTGCAGTTATTAAAATAAGGTGGTTTTGAATACGAGGCAGTATCCTCCTTGAAAATTAAACTGCTAGCTATTGTATCTTAAAAACGATGAGAAGCAGAGAGCAATACCTAACACGTTCATGGAGTAGATCGAAAATCTTTATGGAAAAGTGACTCCAATGGGAAGAGTTTGCCTGAGTCAGCAGTCCTCTTTATGAGCAAGGGTGGTAGAGCCAGGGGGGAAAGGGAGATTGCACCAGGCTTCTTACTGCTACAGCTTCCAACAAGTCTCTGCTGCTAATAATCTGAGTGCAAGTCATCCTTTCATGAAAGTACAGTGCTCTTTAGTCAGGCTCTGCTAATTATATCACACTAGAGTCTGGGGAGCAAAGCATCTGTGGAACTGGAAGCAGCAATTTTGCCTGAAGAGCTCTGATCCTGAAGCTGAGTAGGCAAAAGCTAGCAGCTGTGGGTGCAAGGTGTGAAGTTGAATCAAATGTATGTTCTCTTCACAAGATGTCACTGGTGACAGACAGGGTTAGGTACAGGAAGAAGGGCGGTAGCAGAGGAGAGCTTGCCAAAGAAGAACAAGGAGCTGCTTTCTGAACACCTATGGAAGACAGAAAGCAGAAGGGCTGGGAGAGAGACAGAGTGCCAGTAATCCCCGGAAAGGCAGGGAGAAATGGCCCGTGTGAAAGTTAATGCCTTCCATGTTCATCATGCTGAAGGATGGCCCAAGGGCATTCCGTGGCTTTGCGTTGAGTCACCGAAGTCTCATGGTCTGGAGGAGATTAAAGATGATGACAGTTCAAGCATGCTTAGTTCTTTTTGGCCTTTTTAACTATTATTAAACAATATTGCCTTTCAGCTAGAGTGTATCACATGGATGTCAAGGAAACATTATGGCCCTGCCAACGCCTGCAGTCTGTCATCTATAAAAAGCAGGAAACGTTTGGGTGCTGACTCTGACTCCATTGTGAGTCCGCTTAGAATCAGACCCTTTGAAATGTCAAATAAGTTGTTTAGCACATGGTTGTGTGCTGCCCTGGCTGACAAAATGGGGAAAAGAAGTCTTTTACATAACTCTGCTGAAGCCAGCTGAGGTACGCTAGTAGAAAAAGCCAACCAAAAAGTAATGGATTCAAGTGTTCCTACACTGCTGGAAAAGAAGGAATCTGTGCCTAGATTTGGATCTGTTTCTGTTTGGATCTGCAGCTCTGTTTCTTCCGTATCTCCAAATTAGGTGACAGTCCTCAGTGCTTAAGAAAGAATTAAGGGTATCAGTATAGGTTAGACGCTGTCTCTAATTTGTGATAGGTTTTGTATTGATATGACTGGCAACCTTTTTGTTAAATCAATTACTAAGGGTTCATATGATCCGGAGATTAAAATATAGGACCTTAAATTATGAACTCCAATGTTCTGGTTTTGGGTTTTGTGGCTGACTGTATAGCTTAAGGCAATATGCACTGCAGCTGTAATTTGCCATTTCTGAATTCTAGTAGTTCTTACCTTCACAGGAGAGATGTTTGGTCAGGCAGCTTTCATAGACTGTAGAACATATGTGAGTTTTAGGTACTGCTGCAGTCATTCTTTCACATCTCCTCTCACACTTTTAATTGTAGGTGTGAAAATACAGACACATTTGCCATCAAAATAAAGACAAAACACACTGTCTTGACGTAACTTCAGGTAAAGTGCTAAACAACTGGTAGCCTCAAGAGCAGTTTTGCATAGGGTTGCTGTGTTTCTCCCTGGTGTTTCCTGATTTAATGCCTTGCACAATGCCTTGCATGGGTGAGGCTCCTGGGAGCTCTGGCCCTGGTGTGTGTGCACAGCGCAGATGGTCAGCACGTGTGCGCTAAGTCCAGAAGTGTCCCAGCGCACAGTATGGCCCTGTGGGACCAGGCCAGGCACTTCCTGGGAAAATGTGCATATGTGCACACATTGCTGTAGCCCCCAAGCAGTCCCAGTATGTTTATTTGTATACGTAAGCGTATTTATTCTAACAGA